>LR990870.1:7311331-7818963 GCA_905163395.2 Endotricha flammealis | reverse complement strand
TCAAATGCTTTGCGTCATGATATCAACATTGTACTTATAGTAGAGGAGCCCAAGACGGGATTTTTGCAGTTAGTGTAGCGCGTCAGACTAAGATATAGGGGATATCTGGTACCCTGTTAAGTATCAACACCATGTTTTCAAGTCTTTAAGAGCACCCTGTCAGAATAGTAAAAAAAGATACCGGTTTTATTGCTCACCCACATAAAGGCGAATCTTTAGCCGATGCTGCGTCGTAGCACGATGGGACGTCGCATCGTGTATGTGCGTATGAGCTCTTAATCTGACGCACTTAAGTATTTCAAGTTTTTGATTCTTTTTACTATACTGACAGGGTGCCCTACGAGCCCCCCCCCCCCTTCCCCTCCCCCGGAAATCATGGTGTCGATACTTAACAGGGTACAAGATATGACCTATATCTTAATCTGGCGCGCTCGAATAACTGCAAAAATACCCTCTTGGGCTGCTCTACTATTAATTGTATGTCACTATCAGTACCTGTAAAAATACAGTACAGTATAAAACATACTGTTTGAAATCAATTTACTATGGCATGCTTATTACGATACGCAATTAAGCCGCGTAAGGTACGGAGGCTTGGCATTTTGCTTTTCCGTCCTTGTTCAGCATAATACATGCATGCGTTCAATAAAATAAAAATATGGAAAGCAATCAATACTCGAGGAAATTATCTTTGTATGTCGATTAATGTAGAAACCACAGTCTATGTTAGATTTATTAATGGTAATATTTTTTATGTAGAGGTTGGCAAGCATGGGGGTCACCTGACGGTACGTGATGTCCGGTGACGCCTCTCTCTGTGCCAAAAAAATAAAGTACCTATACAAGCAAACCATTTTTTATCTTCTGCAAGATTCGAATACTAAAAGTATTAGCCGCTCGATCATCGGACCTCATAAAATTAAATCATATCTAGAACATTAATTTATAAGAGCCGTATAACCTTAGCAATTGCAAATGCTCAACTTGGCAATGACACTATTACTTACACAGCCTTGGCTGCACTGACTGACATTCTTTTAATTTTTAGTTAAGTTTCCTGGCAATTAAGATAAAAAAGAGAAAAGAAACAATTGCTTACATACATAAGGGTATTGGGTACCTTAGTTTTGATTTAAACGTTTATATAAATATTAGTTGACGCGCAAAGATGTTTATGCTAATAATGTAAACATCAGTGTCTGAATAAAGAGCCTATTCTATTCTGATGTAAACATCGAGCTTCACTGTGCTTCGGAGGGCACTTTAAGCCGTCGGTCTCGGCCCTCTGCTAATCCGCATTGGAGTAGCGTGGCAAAGTACGCTCTAATCACCTTCGATTGAAGAGAGACTCGTATCCCTGCAGTGGGATGATTGTGGGTTCATATGATGATGATGAATGTAAACATCGTAGTGAAACTTTGTAATTGCAAAGTACAATATGAATACTATAGATATTAAATTCGAGTAAATCCTTGCACGCAATATTTAGATAACTTGAATCTTTACAGCCCTGCTCATCTCTTTCATTGGCTAACTGTACCGCGGTTGTATGCGCTATTAAATGTAGAGATCGTACAATAACATTGGTACGCATTGGTAGTGCCCCTGGTGTTGCTGATGTCCATAGGCGGTGACTACTTCATCAGGTGGCCCGCTTGCCTGTTTGTCTGTCGTATAACATAAAAAACTCATATTTACCACACCCAATCACATTAGTGCCGACGTGATATGAAATGCAACCTCCTGAGTTATTATTGATATTTTTGTGCACGGCATTTTAAGTACGGCCTTGTTGCTCGTATCACCGCGCAAATTCTCTTTTGGATTGAAAATCTGTGGTTTTACTATAAAGTAAACAACTATTATGTATCATTATTTGCATAAGTACAGTATTTAATAGTAATTTGAATAAAATATTCCTATTTGACCGACCTTTTCTAACTAAACTGTAATAAAATAAAATACTCGAGACGTAACGTCGGTTGTTGACCTGCCTTTCGCTTGCTGGACCAACTCGGTCATTTGGTTGGTAACAACATATATGTATACAACATATAAAGATGTACTCGTACATTCTTTGATTGACAACCATTCATGCCAAATAGATACTTTAAAATACGATAAGAAAGCCAAATAAGTTAATAAAAGTAAAGAAAAAATTCCGGTAACATTAATTAATATTTCAAATTAAACAAAGATGCTCCCTGTGGCTAAGTACCGAAAATGCTGGCAGTAGCATTCCACTTCCATTCAGCGAGGAATGGAAGTAAAATGGAAATTAACTTATGCTTTCTTCGGACATTATGATGTTCGTACTCGGCATTGATAGGCCTAAAAGCATGTTTACTAATGTTATCTTTGAAAAAAGGAAAACTCTTCTTGGCATAATTATTATCAGCTTAGGCTAAATAGGCTGCCACATTGCAAAATTTGAATTTTAGGTGGTCTTCTCAGAAGATAATGTTTACGTAGAGGAATTTAAGAAAGGTACGAAACATAAGGTTTGGACGTGTCGGAGTATGATGTACTTTAACATTCACACAAATAAAATGGTTATGAATCCAAGGCCAGGTTGCAGTACTTTTACGAGTACTAGAAAATAGCGTTCCGCTTTCGAATTGATAATGATACTTTCATCCTCTTTATAAGACCGTAGATGGCCGTAGGTAGGGTTAGGTTTCTAGGTGGACCTATGCTTTTATTCATGTAGTAGGTGATCGCTTTGGCCCAATTTCCATATTATGAAGATCCCTACTTATAATATTGCGTTGTACATTTGTACAACGTCGTTGTCTCGTCGACGTCACTGTGGAATTAAGATTTAACTGCGTTTTTTCAACTGGTTAGTTAATAGGGCATTCGTTTCAAGGGTATCTATTTATTATTCATACAGTCCGTCATTTTCTTTTTCTTTCAATTTTATGATAGCATTGTTATCTATGTTACTAATATTATAAAGATTTGATTATTTGTTTCTTTGCATTGAATACGCTCTGAAACTACTGGACCAATTTGAAAAATTCTTTCACCATTAGAACGCTATACTATCTCCGTGTGACGTAAGGCTATATTTTTTATTTTAATTATGGATTTACTAAAACCCGTGTGAAGTCGGGGCGGGCGACTAGTATCGATCAATAGTGACTCAAAATGACAAAATATTATGATGAAAAAAATGTACATAGGTAATTATGTTTCATAGTAAACATGTTTTTGTTCAAAATAACTCATTTACATTATAATCACCGATTTTAAACATGTTTTTGTTCAAAATAACACATTTAGATAAATATATCTATTATTTATTATAAATACATGCTTATTACGTTATTAATAGCTATAATGGTCGCCAGCGCGGCTGGCTCGCACAGTCATAAAACGAAGTTCGAAACCCCCTTAGTTATTACTTAGTGCAAATTTTGGCGTGTACTATAACGCAAATACATATTAAAATTTGCAAAAATAAGATTGTGCTTATTTTGGAGTCTAGCTACTAATAACTATGAACTGGTGGTTTGTAAATGAGCAGACTCGACCGCACTAGTACTACCCTCTCACAGAATATCGACGTGAAACAGCAGTGGTATGCTGACTATGCTGCTGTGTTTCGTATGATGAGAAAAAGCCGGAAGATGATGATGATGATGATGAGAGAGTGAGTTCTGCTTCCAGTTTCCTGTTCCCTTCCTTCCATAACATTCATTTATTTTATAGGCGGGCAACTCATCCAAGATTCTTGTCGTGGATGTCCATGGACATCGGTGATTGCTTACTATCAGGTGAGAAGCATTTTGTCATACTCCGTCATAAAAAAGTCCTATCCATAAATAAAATACTTCATATTGTCTGTGTAATATCATTGTTTTGATAAATGTCTCGTCGATATAGCAGTGCAACTTTTTCTATTCTAATTTATTAATTAGAAAACGAAAGATGCTTGGGTTATTTTGAAATGGACTTTGCAACTTGTTATGAACTACATCAACTAGTCACTAGTATAAATATTAAAAGATATCTGGTACATAATTAAACAGAATATAATTATTTTTATTTTCATAAATGATTTCAATCAATCGATGATGAGTGAGTCAGAATCACAACTTTCTCTTTTATAAGTATACAAGCGAAACCGGCGCAACTTCGTTTGCGTGTATCCTGCTTTCCCATGGGAATTTCGGAATATATTATATATGTAAACCTTCCTCTTGAATCACTCTATCTATCTATAAAAAAAAACCGGGCAAGTACGTGTCGGGCCACGCACAATGTAGGGTTCCATATTGGCTACGCGTTTCTTACTTGCAGATGAGTACAATGCCATATTCCATGACATTTGTTCGTTTTCGTCAAAGAAATTTTACTTCATAAGTTCCTCTGTAACTAGTAGTGCCTACTTAACCTTTATAGTTTTCCTTGTAGGTTCACTATATGGACTACTATCATTATTTTTTTCAAATTTCTAAACACAAGACTTTCGGAGATAGAGGGGGACCACCGTGCAAAACGAAAATTGACACGTTAAATGTAAATTATTCGCAAACGGATAATTGTATCGGAAAATAATCTTCCCATACCCTCAATGTTTTTAAGAGACCTATCTAACGATACCCCACAACATGGGGTCGGTGCAAAAAAAAAATTTCACTCCCACTTTAATTGTAGGGGAGGCACCCAAAAAAAATATTTTTCAAAATTTTGTTCTACCACTTTGTTAGCATTGTTAATATGAGTATACACACCAAATTACAGCTTTCTAGCATCAAGCGTCTAGGCTCCAGACCGCAAATGGACCGACGGACAGACGGACAGACGGACAAACGGACAGACGGACATATAAGGGTTCCTTGTAGTTTACTACGGAACCCTAAAAACCGGAACAAAATCCGTTGCGTTGTTTCAAAAATTTAAACATCCATAGACAGACAGACTGCACGACTTTATTTTACTATCTAAAGATTTTCCTGATTGTCAAGGAAATCTTCAGAAAAGTATCTACTATTATGGTAGCAAAAAAATTTGATATTTTAAGAAAACAATTTTTTTCTAAATATAGGTAGGCATATAGGTAGGTAGGTAGGTACTCCACCATCACATCATTTACACTATTAAGAGATAGTGAGTTTGTTTGTTTGTTTGTTCCTTCATGGGTTGACTAAGCAAGCAGCCGATCATTATGAAAATTTGTATACATATTGTTGTATCAGTGATACAAAGCCCAACATAGGCTAATTTTTACGCGGGCGAAGCTGCGGATAACAGCTAGTGGTAAATAATTTTTGACAAAATGACAAATCATTTTTGAAGTAATGACGTAAGTAGATTTTAAACTGGCTATAAGCAGTTTTAGGCCAACAATGTTTCATAATCTCACTGTATATAATTGATTGATAAATAAAAATGTGCAAATTATCACATTGTGACGTAAACTCCGCCCACACAGTTAAAAAACACAGTCAGCAATCTCATGTGGTTATCTTAGAAAGTTGCGTACTCATTGTTGAGAAACCTTTGGTCAACAACCGGCGGTCAAGGATGGTCAGTGGACTCTTTAAACAATACACTGTATACGTTTTTATGCTTTGTGCTCATTTTTGTCTCATTTTAAAATACATTGTATAAGTAATTCAGGTTAGCTCGGCTCAGGAGATGGGCCATATAAGTTTTACCAATTTTACCATCTAAAGATCATATAGCGTTGAACAGAAAAAAAAATGTAGGTCTTGTCTGTAAATAAAATTTAAGGAGCTATCCTTACTAATATTATAAATGAGAAAGTGAGTTTGTTTGTTTGTTATTTCCTTCACGGCTTGACTAAGCAGCCGATCATTATGAAAATTTGCATACATATTGTTAGGGGTACATAGCCCAACATAGGCTTATCCCGTGAAAGTATGTCGTTCCAATGGGAAAATAATTTTTCTACTATAGAGAGCGCTGATTCGACCAACAGATGGCGCCACAAGTCGCGCTATGGGTTGTTTTGTTGTCAAACGAGATCTATGTCATAAAATTAACGCGAGCGAAGCCGCGGGGAAAAGCTAGTTTATAATAATATCATTTTACACGTAAATATTATTGATAAAAGGTAGTCGTTTTATTTATGGCGAGCTGTTACCCGCGACTTCGTCCGCGTGAAATGTTCAAATAAGGATAACTCATTTTCCTATCATGCGATTTAAATGAAACAAGCCTATATTCTGCTCCATCCCGAGCTCTGTCTTCCTGTGAAAACAGCATTAAAATCCGTTCAGTAACTTAGAAGATGTGCGCGTTCAAACAGACAGACAGACAGACAAAAATTAAAATAAAAAAATTTTCGCTTTATTACCTTTCTCTAACTGTTCCCTCTCCATTTTTGCCAAATATGTTCAAAGTACAGACATATCGGGGTCTACTGTTTTATTATCTATATATATAAAATGCTTTGTCCTGACTGACTGACTGACTGACTGACTGACTGACTGACTGACTGACTGACTGCGAATCAACGCACAGCCTAAACCGCTCATCGTAAAAATCTGAAACTTGGCAGGTGGACCTATTATATGACGTAGGCGTCCGATAAGAAAGGATTTTTCGAAATTCGAACTCTAAGGGGGTGAAAAAGGGGGGTAAAGTTACTATGGGACAACTTGATTCCTTGGTCCAATCTACTTCAAATTTTGCATAAAAATTGTTTAAGAGAATTGAAGGAAGACGTGATTTTTATTTTATTGAAATTCTTGAACAATATGTATTTTGCGGGTAATTTTCTTCGATTTGATATCAATACTCATACTCCTTAGTGCTTTTGATTCAATTACATTTCATTTTGACACATGTGAAGTGAAGTGTGTCATCTGTCATATTTTTATAAATTGTGAATAATCAAACAAAATGATTTCATAATGTCGTCGTGCTATTTATTCTGTTTGTGATCTCGGAAAAACAGCTAAAATTCTAAATATGTTTATAACGGACTGAATCATATTCATCGATTCATCGATAATAACAGTCAGTAATTAAATATATTAAATTTTATAATATTTGACAGGGTTCAAGTTAAATTGGTCAATGGTTAAATGGCATATTGATATTGTCTCTTTCTCACATAAACGAAATTTCATTATGTCGACTCGCTCTATTATTTCGTAGTGTTGTTGTAGGGATGGATGGTAGTAGGCTGAGTTTGTAGGTAGGTTGTTGAAATACCGACATTCTTAAACATTTTATTACGGAAGTGGTTGGAAAACAAGTTCAGGAATATGGATCATTTGCTATAAGGTGATTACCGTCGACTATTGGAGCACATAGATTCTAGGGTGCCTGACCCGTTGCCGACCTATAACAGAAAAAACAGGATATAGCGAGAAATAGTATAAGGAAGGAGTTAGATTTTTGTTATACCACAAAGGTGGCAAACAAGAATTTCGGATATTTCACTCTCCGAACGCTACGCATTGCTGCTTCACGTCAATATTCTGTAAAAGGGTGGCACTTCACCGGTCGGGCTAGCCTATTTCATAAACGCCCACTCCAAAGATTGTAATGAGAAGTATAAAAATAGAAAAAAATATACTTAACTATACAAATGACAATTTTTTGGGTGTGTTCTGAAAAGTGTGGTGTATGATGTAGGCAACCGATATGAAAGAATTTTTTGAAATTCCCACGGGAAAGGATAAACGCACACGAAGTTGCGCGGGTTTCTCTAGTATGTATATAGACTAGCGAAACCCAGGCAACTTCGTTTGCGTGTATCCCGCTTTCCCATAGGAATTTCGGATAATCCTTTCTTATCGGTTGCCTACGTCATACAAAGAACACAACCTCCAAGTTTCATGTCTCTACGACTAGCGGATTAGGCTGTGCGTTGATTCGTCAGTCTGTCAATCATTCAGAACAAAACATTTTATGATGTTCATGCGGATTTTAAAAAGAATATTCCTTCTGATGATACCGATACTTGTGCCGATACCTACATTGCTTCCTCGAGAAATAATTATTTTGCCATTTGGGTAAGTTGAGTTGGTATTGGTAGGTACTGACGTCAATCAAAATCATAGCAAGAAATATTTTTCCTGCGTAGAATTAATAAGTCAGTATTATTGAAGTAGATAACAATCCGGGGCGTGCCGCTTCTTTTGTTTTAATAATCACTGACATTTGCAAGGTCCGGTGTTGCAAGCATATGTGTAGATTTTTGCGATTAATAGGTACTTACTTGGGTATTTTTTTGTTGACTTTGCAAAATATTCTTAATAGTTGTTACTGT
The DNA here is from genome assembly GCA_905163395.2 of Endotricha flammealis. Classification (NCBI taxonomy): domain Eukaryota; kingdom Metazoa; phylum Arthropoda; class Insecta; order Lepidoptera; family Pyralidae; genus Endotricha; species Endotricha flammealis. The sequence goes on along the minus strand of LR990870.1, from coordinate 7,810,709 downwards.
ACTACCTAGGGCCGCGATGTAGAGAGCATATTCAAACATTCAAACTAATGACTTGATACCTAATGTGGAATGAAAACCTAAATTTGTTTCGGTAACTGGATTTTGTGATAAATTAAATCATTCAAACAATGGCATTTATATGTAGTGCCACAGATATTATAATTTAAACATATAGGTAACTTACAGAAGTGAACATGATTGACATGTTTATAAATAAATATTAAGAGACGTATGCTGTCGTTTTTTCTCCTCATAGCTATAAATGGCGGCAAAAAATCCTTCGAGTGTGGGGTCAACGAGATGTGTTAAACTCATAATAATATGTATTAAAATACAGAGTAAAAACTTACGTTGGCCAAACATTTTATTTAATTTAATATACTTACAAGTATTACATACAAGTCATTGCCCGTGACCTTGCTAACTTGCTTGAATGCTAACGGTGTGTTGCATAAACCCATTTTGAATTACATCTTAATAGGCTTCCGTAGTAAACTAACAAGAAACCCATGTAAATTAGAGCGTACAAACAAACAAACTCTTCGAATTTATGACAGATAACGGCGGTAAACCTATCTACATATTCGATTCCCGGCCCATTGTCCACCAACATGATTTTGAACATAAAATGACTTAATGACCTAAAACCAACTTGTGGTTAGACTTGTCGGAGAACTCGGAGATTAGAAAACCACAAATTACACATAATTATCAAAGCCTACACCTACATAATATGTCATTCAGTATGAGTACTTAAATTAGACATTCATTTTGATAAATAAATACTGTATATATTTAAAGTGGAAAACATAATATAAGCACAATATAAGATAATAAAGAAAACAAACAGGCTAAATAGGTTGCTATAATAAGTTTCAGTATCTATAGACTGTATATTTACCATCGATCGTAATCTATACTTCTATACTAATATTATAAAGAAGTAAAGTTTGTGTGTTTGTTAAATTGTAAGGGGTAATCTCGGGATCTACTGAACCGATTTTAAAAATTCTTTCACCAATAGAAAGCCACATTATTGCTGAGTGTCATAGGTTATATAAAAAACCAAAAAATTTAAAGGCTTTTATGTGGTAGTCGGTTTTGCAAAGTGAATCTGAGAAAAAACGGTCGAATGAAAGAGTTTCTTACGAACGCCTGTACTAAAAAAGGATTATTAACAATATGCCCAACAAAGTGGGCACGGGTCAGCTAGTTCGTAATATTGTCCATGAAAATTTATAATTTGACATATAAGCTAAATGCCACATAGGTACATAACAGCAACTAAATAGTGTAACCTCAGAGTGAAACCAAATATAAATTGTCACTTTTGACATTTTTCAGTTTTTCGACACTTATTATCTGATTCGGTAAACACAATATTCATGCAAATAATGAACCAAGCCCGGTATATATACTTTGTTAATATTTTTAAAAACTTTATTGTCAAAACAAATTGTAAAATATATATTAAAGGGAAATCAATAATAAGGCGGAATAGCAACCAGTTCATATCACCATCATTAATGTGTAGAATGTGCTCGAATTAAAGAGCGTTGCAGAATATGTTGGCATTACGAGACCGGTCCGAAGCTGTTTGCGGACACCCACAAGGCCGGACAAAGTCCAACTTTGATTTGCGTATCACAAACCATAACTGTATATCTACAATTCGTACAGGTACAGGCAGATATTCTATTTCACGAAGAGCATTTTACTTTGAATGTTGTAAGGTTAAGGCACATGCACGTTTATGTGTGCGTCAGCGATTTTACGAACGTTTGCGATGTTACGCACACTATAATAATGTGCAAGTGAATGTTACAACATTCAAAGCTGCATGCTCTTCGTGGAATAGAACATCTGTAATGTCGACATAAGCCAAAAATATTCATTCATTTACTTTATGTATTTGATCTTGACAATCTTGAATCAAAATTCACACAAAACAGACACTATTGACACAATTTTAATCATCTACTAATATTATAAAGGTGAAACTTTGCATTTGTGCAAAATATTTTGTAGACGTAGTAAATATTGTCGGTTTTTCTTACTTTATGAATAGATTTTGGCTTTATGCATACTGGAATACTACGCTCTCTACCACAGAGTAGCTATACAGTTTGATAAACTTACACGCTAAAACAACAAGAAGGATTTGCTCGAAATTCAAGATACAGGTAGTTTCAGTTCGAATACTTATTTACTAGCTTCAAGTTGAATCATATCCTGGATTTTAACCATTAATTTCCGTGTAACAAGGAAAAAATTGGCAATTCTTATATCATAATGATTTTCTAATTCTACATTCAATAGTGAATGTCAGTGTCAACGCATTTCTGAAGTTATAGAACAGCCATGAAACTAAATTCTGATGATACGGACTGACGTATCATTGAATTCTATCATTTGAACTTTATTCTAACTAGTAATGTCTGTTTTGACATACGTGTTTCGTTGTTTCGAATGGAACTATCATGGTTGCCCCCCGTTACCTTTTATTTTAAACATTATCATTGTACACATTTTGACTAGAGAAAGTACCTAAGAAGCCTACCCTCTCAATAAACGCTTTGATTTTTATTTTGAAGAAGTGGGCATGACTAGTTTTAGTTGATAAGTTATTTTGTTATAGGCCCTGCTAGTCACGATGCTACATAAATATATTGTTGTCTTTTAGAACGATTTAGAAATCGGGATTTTCCCTGTATACAAAACAAACTGAAACCATAAATAAGTACTCACGTCACGTTCTTATGGCGCTGCGTAGGCTTCGCAAACACTTGCAGAAATAAGCGTTTACCTACCTAAAGCATTGCTCATTTCAAATTTATGCAATGTCATACAGATTATTGTAGCACCTCTTACACAGTAAAAAGATATACCTACATATATATTAAGATGTTTAATATAATTATACTTATATTTTGTAGGTAGATACTAGAGAAACGCATTTGTTCGAGTGTCATTTTAAGGTTTTTTTTTTTATTTTCAATTATTATTAGACATTATTTTATTTTTATTTTGTTATTCATATTTAATTCTTTTGTAATAGTGACTAAATTTTTTTGTCATTTTTAATTAAATAAAATATAAATTTTAAGGATCCTGTTTTTTCTTTCATGAATGTGGCTACCTATTTACATTTTAAACTAACTTTTGCGAAAAATTCATCTTTGTTCAAATGTTCGACGCGAGATCATAAATAACATTTGGATAAAATGTTATTGAGTTATATAAAAGTTGTAAATATAACATCAAATTATGCTCCGTAATGTCCGGATTGATAAACAGCTTGTGGTAATACTTGATTATGTTACATTAATAGTACAAGTACTTAATTTTTAATTAATGGAGACCAGAGGGAAACAAGTCAACAACAACAACTCATGGAATTCTTTGGTGATGCGAATTTAGTAGCGAAGTTATTTTATCTACTGGTAATTGCACTAGATTATTCCTGTCACAGTTAAGTATATAAAATCTTTGCGATTACGATAAGGAACAAGCTTATTCAGCAACCGATTCCTGGTTCAAATTCTGGTGTTAAAGGTCCATGTTACTAAGTTTTTTAATTTCCCAAAAACTTAGTAACATGGGCATTTTTTAACATTTCGTTCGGTGTAAGTATGAGGTCCTACGAATGTTTAGATTTCGACTCTGAGTTGCGGAGGCTTGATGGCAGTTACGCGCCACGTAAAAATAAGCCGGCCTTTAGAGCCTATAAATGAATTACATATTTCCAATCATAATTATTTGCTGCGTGGTGGCGGCAGATTAGAATACCACCTCCCCTTCTCTTCCCATGGGTGTCGTAAAAGGCGACTAAGGGATTATAGTAAGAAAAGAATGGGCAGCAGCATTCTGCTTCAATTGGACTGGACTACAGACTTAACTGCGCTCGCCAACCCGCCTGCCAAGCGAGGCGAGCTAATAATTTGCCAAAAGAAGAATTTGGACATAGGTCCAGCAGTGGACTTCTTGTGGCTGAGATGATGATGATGATGAATCATAAATTACGCATGTAAGATCGCCTTAATGTAAACGTAAAACCACTAAACATTTAAATCGACGGTAACCGTGATCAACCTAATGTTGCAGATGTTTATGGCATATGTAATGCATCATAGCATTGGGCAATAAATGCTTACAATTCGAATAGAACTGCCAACTTTAAATTTCAACATAATATTTTCATCCATAGCATAGCGGAGACACGCGGAGTTCAGCCTAAAGCAAAGATTACTTAACAGTTACCTCGTAACCTTAAGGCGCCGGGGCCTACTCTTAAAATATATATATATATATATATATATATATATATATATATATATATATATATAGTTTAAAAAACTAAATAACACACTTATAGAGAACTAACTAAAAAGCAGAAAATAATTTTCAACTTAACCGGACGTCTCAAACTTGATGAAAATTGCGTTCAAAGAATTCGTTAAGTACATGATAATGTTGATGATGCATACAGGGTGAAGTAAACAAAAGCTAATAATCCCACTTGGCTCGATCGACTCAGCATTCGATTTATATTTACTTCACTTTTGATATATTAAACTAAAGCTATCTAAATACTAAACTGAATAAAAACGGACTTGCTAACTAAATATCATTTAAACTTTCAAAATTCATATCAACCCATAATCATCCCACTGCAGGGATACGGGTCTCCCTTCAATCGAAGGTGACCAGAGCGTACTCTGCCACGCTGCTCTAATGCGGATTGGCAGAGGCCGGTGTTTTCAAGCCACCCGAAGGCCACCGACTTGGCTTAACGACTGTCATCTACATATAACAGCCGGGACCGACGGCTTAACGTGCCCTCCGAAGCACGGAGAAGCTTGAGATAACGAAACCCATCCAAACACTGGCTAGGGTCGACGTCGCTTGACTTGCGTGTTCATATTAGAGTGCGACACACAGCGACGCCATCGAGCTCCGCACGCCATCGAGCTCCTTGACTCGACAATGTAATTTGCGATTACTTTTATTCAAGAGTAATAAAAAAAACTATCTACTACAATATTTAATAATTAACTAGATTATTAGAATAGAGCTGTTGATCTTGTAAAGTCGGAACAGAGTTTAACAACCTCGGTAAGTTCGAATCTCGCAGAAATTGCCATGGCTAACCACTCGACCGCCAGATCTGTTTTGTAGTATTAACTTTACAAGTAAGTAATAAGTACAAAAGTGTGTTTTCATTGCCCCCATTAGCGCAGCTTATCAGATAAATACTTTCTAGATATTAGCCACACCGCCACCGTCGAAAACAACTGATAGGCGCCCGATTATTTCTATCGAAATTTATAATCGATTAAACAAATAATCCTTGGTAATTTCGGCCTTGCATTGATATCATATATACGTTGTATTTAATGCATTCAGAAATTTAAAACGCAATATTATTTGTGTTATGATTACATTTTATCCTAGTGTATCCTTTTAATCATACCTACTCGTTTAATATCTTTCTGATAATGTGTTCCAAGAACTTTTAACTTTATTGAACGTAGTTTTTTGTGGTAGAATGTCTAGTAAATGAACTTACGTATTGTCGCTAAATTGTCACCAAATAGTCACCAGTAGTTAATAGTCGCTAAATAGTCAACAGCGGCTTTGTTTTTTTGAGTCAACAATTTTTTATTCTTCCTAAGGTTAAGCAATTGTTTTGTCCACAAGAAGATAATGCAACAATTCTACATTTTTGCATTGTCATCTTGGTTCAGGGGCCCCTTGAATGTAGCTCTGTTGATGGTAATGGCGTAATAATGTGCAATGTTAGTTATGACAGTTTGTTAAGTTTTTGCCAAAGAGCAATTCGTGTCTTTATTTGGAAATTTTAATGTTTTAGTTTTAAAATTAAAATAATCGTCATTTTAACCAACAAAAAAACTTTAAAATTACGTATAATGTTATTTGAATTACAAGCATTTGCTGAAATTACGTCGTGTTGCATCGTACAGCCGAACTGGCACTGAGATTTTAATAAATTGTGGCTGGTTGAATACTGCTTTAGTGACTGAATCAGAGAAGTGATTAGTTTCAAACACGTCATGAATATGACATTTATTATAATCAGCCCATGGTGTCTCACTGCAGGGCAAAACAAAGAAATAGAACTAGTGGAATCTCTAGTATACATTTATCCCTGGAGTCGCGCGTGTACTGACACGCGTATAGAGTGTGTGTCCATTATTTAACAGAAGATGGCGCTGTTACATTCATGAATCGCGCTATGGTTTCGTTTTCGTCGTTGACGTCAAACTTGCGTCATTTGATGAGTATATGTTAAGAATAAATATTGAATTTTATTCAGAAGAATTGAGCAAATACTTCAAGTGCTGACGTTAAGCAATTGTAAGTAAATCTTTTACACTTATGCTATTTTAAACCTATGACGCAGATCATAAGAACGTATTTATTATGGGGTTCTAAAGTTCCATTCCATACAGTCTCGCTAAATTATAAAATACTAACTGCTGCCAGCTGTGTTACCCACGTTAAATTTCATGCACAGCAGCGCCATCTATATCAAATCCTACAGGAATCGCGTACTTTTCGGAATAAAACCCTATGCGTTACTTCAAGATATCAGCTACTTACATACCAAATATTATAAAAATTGGTTCAGCGATTTGAGCATGAAGTGGTAACAAACGTACACACAAACTTTCGCCTTTATAATATTAGTTGGATGTCAAATCTCAATTCAAGCACTTGCAATATGACATTTTACGATTCCGTATAAGTAGGTATTTAATTAATAAAATGACAACGCAATTTCTAGCAAAAACATGAGGTATGTAAGAATACGAATGAAACGTACCGTACCTATTCCAATACCAATCGATCGGAATTGCTTTCAAGAATGTCTGCAGGTGTTGTCATGGGAAGGGAGTAGAGGCCTGTTTGGGCGCGCAATATTTTTAGTCTAAGTTAAAAAAAAAAGTTTTATTATTTTAGATGTGTAAGTAGGTACCTACTCTAAAACTTGTATATTTTAAGTGCCTAAATAAACGTATTTTCTGTCTTTCTTATTTTCAATGTGACAGAACAATAAAAGCGACGCAAGTGCGAACTTATGGAAAAATGTTTTGTATGATTCAGAAAAAATTGCAGGTTGTCAATTATTATGTTCGTTTATCGTGGCTTGAAATTTTATATAATGATTTACTTAACTAAACAAAATTATTTTTATTGCAATTAGGTATAATTATGTGATTTTTATTGCAATTACCAAAACCTTTTTAAAAATCATAATGCAGGGACGTTTTAAGTGGATAGGTACTCCAAAGGTGAAGTTTATAAGAGAGCGAGCGGTTGTGATGCAGATATTAAAGTAAAGTAAAATAAAAAGGACATTTAAAAAAAAACATGGTAAATACTGGTATTAAAGAAATTTCCTTTCAATTTGTTATTCACATCTGTGCATCTATATCGGAATTCCTAGACAGATATATTTATTTTACATTATGCTAATCATCTACAACTGGACAGATGCTAATTGATTTATTTCTAAAAGATTTTATAAAAAAGAAAAATTCTGTCATGTCATGACAGAATTTTTCTTTTTTATAACCATGGTTAAGGCTACGTCTTTGAGGAGTAGACCGTGAGTTTAGTGATAAGCGAGGAAATCAAATAGTAGTATGTTGTGATATTGAGTGTCGTGACACTATTATGGCTCAGTTACATTAGGCCGTTTTGACCGATTCGGTTACCGCTCGTATTCGGACATCGGCTAGTGTAAAAAAACTTCAGTCGACTATCGGTCGGTCTAATCCGATTGTTTGTAAATGTCACTTCGTAGTAGACGTCCGAGTTTTAAGTTAGCCGTATTCCGGTTGCAGTAGCACGCCGCCGCCGCCGCCGGGTAAATAAAGCCAACTTTAGAAACGGAATAAAAGGCGAAAATAATGAAAATTTTGCGGTTTTTAAAAACATTTGTATGGCATAAGCATTATAACACAGGACTTATAATTTCTGCACCATTTGTATATTATATTCATTCGTCGTTTTCCATAACGATGCTGATTGCAAAATTCGAAAAGAAATAGAGCGAGGCAAAATTATTAATTATTAATATAAAAATTATCTAATAATTCTAGTATATGTCAAAAAAATGCTAATGGACGCATTATATGTTTAAAGGCGGATTATATAATTTATAATACGCATTAATTTTTTATCATTAATAGGTACAGGAATTTGTTATATATTTTATCTATTGTCTAGACAAGAAATGATAATGGAAGGCGTGTCGAAGTGTCGACAAAGCATTGATAAGGTATTATCTTGTGGGGTCTACAATTAATGCTGTCTGCGAATCTATATCAGATAAACAGCTTATTAGCTAGAAAAAACTGGTTGCAGGTGGTTACGGAAGGATTATGGCGATGATGGCGATGATGGCGCTGAAGGCGCTGACAAACTGAATAAATAAAATAAATTATACTCAATGTACACAGCACCATCTGGACCGAAAATAAGCTAGGCTTTTACTTGTAATGTATAACTGTATCTAAATAAATAAATTACTTACTGTTTACAAGAAGCATGATAAAAAATCACTATGCGTTATGTAAAGAAAAGATTGTCATAATGGTAAATTACTCAATTTCACTTTACATAGGCACAATTGTTTGTTATTTTTTTAGTAATAATGTCAATTATGTAGAACCGGTAACAATATAAAATACACAGAAATAGTCCTGATGCATATTAATAAGTTTTTGTGTCTTGACATTTTCGAATTCATTGGCCGACATTTGTCCAGGGTCATTGACTACCTCCATTGTTAGTAATTAAAAGCATGCGTCTCAATATGAACAAACATGAGCATTATTTTACTCATGGAAGTACTATTTTGCCAATCAATTTGAGTATCTAGAGGGGGGGGGGGGGGGACTATTCTGAATTACATATTTATTACCACCATTTACGTGATTCGCCCAGTTGTCCCAAGGTACGAGAATACGGGAGTATGGAAAGGGCACTTCCTCTAATTTTTTATTTTTCTTCTAACTTCGTGTATATTCGCCTCGGTCTACTTCGCAAACAATGAAAGAGCGGATCGACAACGTTACGACAACTAAACAACCACGCAAAATAGGCAACAACCCCTCGAATTCGAAACGTGTGTAACGGTTGATATTCGGATGGCTTTAAACACAGGGATGATGATTGCCACTCCCCCGTCACTACGCCCTCTACACGCCAACGCCAAGCCATCACACGCCACTACGCCCCTTACAAGCCTGTCTATGACTCTAGGTGACGACCTCCGTGGCAATGGCGTAACGGTTACTATGCCTGATCGCCAGCCAGGAGGTCCCGGTTCGAACCCCGGTCGGATTATGATGAAAAACGAACTTTTTCCAATTGGCCTGGTACTTGGATGTTTATCTTTATATGTATTTGTTTTAAAAGTTGTTGAAATATCGTTGAGGGATACGAACTCAACGATATATCAACAACTATATTTTAATATAACACAAGTTTTGAACTTACTTTGGGGCTAACTCAATCTGTGTGATTTGTCCCTATATATTTATTTATTATTTTATTTATGTCATCGCGAGTGCGCCCACGTATAGAGGAGCTATTAGATTGAAGGCAAGAGAACCAAGAACCTTCTTCTAGTGAAGAATGATTTGTAAACAGATTTGTAAAAGGATCAAAGGTTTTGATAACGAATAGCGGATACTTTACCGGATTCTGATAAATATAATCAATAAAAATATATAGGTACCTAATTAACAAATTTAGGTGTATCTGCGAGCATGTGACGCAGTTCTTGATTGCGCAATATAATTATTATATTCTCGATTCTTCTTTTAATGGAATATTCATCTGTTAAAGTCCACCCCTCTCTTTATCTACGGTCAGGTGTAATGTCAAATGGTTTGCTATTTCAGTTACGTGGTCATCTGGTAACTAACTGAGTGACTCTTTTATTTATTTAGGTTCACCAGCGGTTGTTCACACTCATACACATTTACATATTTTATATAACTCTGTCTATAATTCTAATAATATATTATAATATTGACACTTTGTCTAGGATCGTACTCTGATATAGTAAACTTAAGTATACTAACCTTTCCAAATGATTAGAATAGGAATGAGAAGAACGAATGTCAAAATAAAGAAGTAGGAAAGTTATTTTCTTTTATGTAATTTTTCAATATATTTGGTAATAGTGGAAATGGAACCTGTTTTCAGATCGATTTAAGTGAACATTGGTTAATTAATTAGTAAATAAAGTTTATTTGTTTATCAAGTTGAAAAAGTTTACAGAACGTTGCGTTGATCATGAGTTTAGTTCATAGATCAGTAGAATAGTTTTTGACATTTGTTATGGACTTAAACAATAACATAACTTACTTATTGTTTAAGTCCATAACAAATGTAAAAAACTATTCCACGAATACACTATGGGCATTCTTTTGAGCAACGATTGAGACACCATCGAGAGTCCATTGGTGCATTTGTGTTAGTAGAATCGGGCCCCTGTTTGGAATCGCTAGGGGCTAACACATCCTACTCTTTGAAGTTCCAAAATAAACTTGCCGGCTCTACACTATCGCTGAGTTAGGTCAGCTTAGCAAAACCCCAACCGATTTTAATGTATAGTATGGTGACAGTTTGGTTATGACTCCTAAGAGGACATAGGAGTCGACTATATAGTTTTAAAATCTATTGTACCTTGTGAAAATTAAAAAAACGCCTCAGACTTTTTATATAATATAACTAACATGCATTCAAAGTATGACAGATTGCTGTTTTTGTTCCCAACACTTGATTTTGATTCATATTTTATAGAATATTGCCGTCTTTGTAACGATACAAAAAATAAAACGATTTTATTAAGAACTACGAGTGTTGCCTTGCCTGAATTGAATATTTCATTTTTGACAAAAATCACAGATTGCCTACCTTATAATTAGTCAACTTAGAATAAATTTTGTAGTTGTTAGTCCAGTTAATAAGGAAGTTTCAAAAATAAAGTTAGGTAGCCACCTGCTAGTGAAAGTAAGTATTATGACAGATAAACAGACTGCGGACGTATTCTGCATTGTATGTGTGGTGCACACGTGGTGCAGTATGAGACAGATATGAGTAAAAGGTATTTATTAAGTACCTACGTAATTAAAAATTTATGGGTGGCTGTTACAAATAAGGTAGGTAGATTGTTTGTGTACCAAAAATACACCGGTCTAATAAAAATATGCAAATATTATGTTTGTTTTTAACAAAACCGTACAATGATGTTAACAAGTTGTAGATTGGTTATCTACATATTTTTCTACTCATGAAAGGAAAACGCAGCATGATATTCGGAAGAAAAACAAAACGATTCTATTCTAAAGAACAAAAAATAAATAGGCCTACCTACTTAAGTTTATTTCACGTCAGCGAATTACCAAAGTTTTTTTTACTCTTGGGTGTTAATCTCGGATAGAACTATCTGTAGTTTTTTATATCATTGCGTACAATGTAGGCGAATGCTAAAAAATTCTCATTTTATTTTCGTCACAGCGAACCGGTCACAGAATGGACTTTGGTCAGTCGAAATTTACCAATTTGAATGATTGAATTAAATTAAAGGTATATAATACATAGTATACCAAATACACAGTCATGTTACGTGTACTTATCATACACTTTTACATAAGTTATTGGTTTGGGATTTTTTATGATCTGAATGTTTGACTGATATGAATAGTAACTACATCATAACACTACTATTCTTTTAGAGTGGAGTATGAACTGATTGTGACTCGTAAATGGCCTGGCTTGACCAGGGCAGTACCACTCTGTCACAGAATATCGACGTGAAATAGCGGTGACATGCCGTTGTGTTTCGTACGATGAGCGAGAGAATCGGAAGCCTAATTACCCCTACTCCCTTTCTCACTTTCCTTTCTCCGTCATTACTTTTTGGTATCCTACAAAGGTTGGAAACAGGCCTGCCTGATGGTAAGCATCAATGTAGCCTATAGACGCTTCCAATACCGGGGGTATCACTCACGTGTTGCCAACACTCCCAACCCCCCTAAGTGGAGCTCTGAAGACCTTACTCACCGTGTAGGAACACAACATGCCCGAGACCAATGCTATTTATCTACGATTTTCTGTAAGGTGGAGGTCCTTCCCCAGATAGATGGGCTGCTCCGATTTGAGTTTATTATCCGCTGTGCCCTACCTCTCTTAAAACTTCCTAAGTGGGCAACGCATCCAAGATCTTGTAGTCGTGGATATCCATGGGCAGTGGTAATTGCTTACCATCAGGTGACCAACCAGCACGTTTGTCTTCCTCTGTCTAATAAAAACTATTTCACGGGATTGATTTTTACATTGGATGTAGATGTTCATTTTGGCATTTTATTAATGACTTTTATATTGTAGTTTTGTCCTTTTAGTGTCTATGATTGACTACAATTACATATCATAAGATAAATAGAATATTCTTTATTTGCAATACACATCAAAATAATTATTAAGTATGTACAGTGAACATTAAAAACTTACAGACTAGTCTAATAGCAACGCAACAATAATGTAGTTTTTTTCTACGTCGTACTACAGATAAACAAGCAAACGGATAAGAAAATTGAGGACATATCCGCTTGACTAATTTTGTAATATTACTTCCTTAAAGAACAAAATACTCAACGACAGGGGTTCTACCTGGCTCTAAAAATGCGTTTCTCTCTACAAAGAAAATGTCTCACTCATCTGCTAGGTACTCTGCTGTTCCATCATTTTCTAATGGCAATTTCCTAATGGCAACTTAAATAAATATATAGGGACAAATCACACAGATTGAGCTAGCCCCAATGAAAGTTCGAAAGTTGTGTTATGGTATACGGTATACCTACTAACTCAACGATACTATATTATAGATAAACATCCAAGACCCAAGCCAATCAGAAAAGTTCTTTTTTCATCATGACCGGACTGGGATTCGAACCCGGGATCTCCTGGGTGTCGGTATGGTAACCATTACGCCACTGAGGTCGTCACTATTATATTTTAGTATTATGATAGTACATAATTGAGAAAATAAATATTATATTTACTAACGAACCGCACGAACGAAACGCATTGCTGCTTCACTATGATGATGGGGAAGTACACATTTCACTCATAAATTCTACCATATAAAGTCTTTTTCGTTATCCCACTATAAAATATTATCGGTGAGTTGCATGAATATATTTTAAAGTTAATAACATATTAAATCTGATGGCGTAGATGCGTAGATACTATTAAAAATAGGAAAATGCTTAAAAAGCATCGAGTTCGTATAAAAAAGAGACAGCTTGAGAATGTTTTATTTTTTATTTGATGTTTTACCTATCTCACTTAACTCACAAATCACAATAATGGCAAAGAAAAAATAGTTAATTGCAGCAATGAGAAGTTATAAATATCAATTATTAATTATTAGTGATTTTGTGAAAAAAGGCTTTGTTTTCCATAATTTATGAGTAGAATTTAGGACGCGCTCAAAGTCAAAAATATTTACGTTGCGTTACTTACTTACCTACGCTATTGTAATTTTCTTATTTTTTATAAATTTGTCATTAATATTGTAGGTACTATTGCATTTACACAATTCGATTTCGAACATAACTTCTTGTGTCAAATTAAACAATGAAGAATAAAAACAGTGCATAATCGTTTTAATGTAAAAACGTATTTAACATATTATTTATTTATTGATGCTAGTAGGCAAACTGCATAATATTTTTTTTGTAAAAAGGAATTAAATTCTTGTTTTTTACTTATTGACGATTTGACGTCAATGGAGTAAGTAGGTATACTTAACTTATGGACAGCATAATTAAATTAATAATAGCGGTCTGCTTAATGGGTGTGTTCATGTTTGTTCGAAATAATTAATTTCCAACGATTTCTATTTATAAGCGGATTATGCAGATATAACGCACTGTGTTGGAACTTACCTATGTATTGATGTTCTATTAAAATCGGTCGGATTGGCGTTGCTAAGGCTTTACGTATAATATCCCCTACTATGTTTTGATTCGCGGTCATACGTCGCGAAGCTTTACAATCGAACGTACGTCTCGCAACTCGCGGAAAACGAAGCGCATTTTTAATTCTTTTCTTCAAAAAAGATCTATAGAAATGTATTCCATTGCGGAAGCAACACTGGCATTTGTAGTGCTTTACCTTTTCTCATTTCTTTTTGAAGTAGTCACAGGGTTGATAGTGTAAAATAAAAAAATACTAATTTTAATTTAAAATGTGATAATATGTATATTTTTTACTTTAATTACTTAATAAGTTAGAATATATTTTAGTCATGGTATCAATGCAATTTATTTATAAGTATTATTTATTTTATTGGTTAAAAATAATAAATGAAAACTTTACCTTTGCGTCATATTAAATTCTCGACAAAAGCTGAATCAACACATTAAAATTAAGGTAAGATTTTTTTTCATTCTTTTTACGTTTTAAGCTCGTGTGTTTTCGTAAATACTAAATTATTCTGTAGGTAGTTTAAAGTTTAGTCCACCCACAGTACTCCGTGATCCACGAATTCTACGGTATTTTTAAAAAGCGCGCTTCAACAAACTTTATAGTGGCAGCGCCATCTATGCTATAAAGGCGTAATTTAATTGAAGTTCAAAGTCCAAATATTTTCTTTGTCTAGAGTCTAGCCAGTTTGCTCAAATGGAATAATTTTCAAACAAAGATAAATAGTTTTAAAAATTATAAATTACTTTAGGTACATGTATTTGTGTACGAAGGAATGTAAAAAGATTTTTTTATTTTACGGAAGTGTTACCATTTTTCTTATTTTAGTGAAGGTAACCTTTTATTTAAAAGAAATTGACTGACAGTTCTGTTGTCATTGTCATTGTCATTATTGTGCTTTAATGTCAATGTATAATTTCTTAAAAATAAACAAAAATTATTTTTTTCTATAGGATAATAAATAAATAAGATAAAATGAGATTCCTAATACCACACCGTGGATTTAAAAGAACATACAAACATATAATTTCAAAACGCAATCATAGTTCAGTTACAAATAAGTGGCAAAGTGTTGTGGGGTTAGAAGTCCACGCACAATTGGACACAGAAACAAAGTTATTTTCTGGTGCGGAAAACACTTTTGGTGGCGTTGTGAACAATTGTGTGTCTTTATTTGACGCTGCTATACCGGGAACATTACCTGTATTGAATAGAAAATGTGTAGAATTAGGAATAATGACTGCATTAGCACTGTCCTGCAAAGTGAATAAAGTGTCCAGTTTTGATAGAAAACACTATTTTTACGCTGATTTACCGGCTGGATATCAGATTACGCAACAAAGAGCGCCATTAGCTAGCGATGGTGTTATAAATTTTCAGGTATATGCCATGATACTTATTGTAAAATTGGTATCTCATTATTTTTCGGAAGTCGTAAGGTCATAGCGAGGTACTGACAAGGGCAGCTGCCTAGAAAAATAATCTAATGTTAAAAAAATTGTCTATGGTCCCATGTGCCACTGCTAACATAATATTGCCTTTATGAGACCGTCTGACCATGGAGGTGATCCTCTAAATGGCACATTGACCTCATGCAGATCATGAATAGTTGATAAAAGTGACAACATCATTCTTTGTTCAACTGTGCCTAGACCTCTGGCACAGTTAAAGAAAGAATGATGATCAGTACAGTAGTACTGAATGTAAAGTAATAATTTAGAATTATTATAATGATTCATGACAATCACATAAATGTTTGTAAATAGATTATAGATTTATTATAATAACTAGCTGCCCGGCCCGGCTTCGCCCGGGTACTGTTTCGTTTTCTTTTCAATCTTTCTGAGAGATTTTCTTAATATTTTTTTCCGTAAGAACCTTGTACAGAGTATTAGAAAACTACAAAAAAAAATCAGCCAAATCGGTCAAGCCGTTTTCATGTTATGTCGTGACAACGGAAAACGGGTTTCATTTTTATATATATAGATTTGCTAAATATAAATATTATTTTGATTGCAGGTTTTCACTCCTGGAGTTCATAAGAAGCCATACAAGAAAAGTTCAAAGATAAAACAAATCCAATTAGAACAAGACAGTGGTAAATCTTTACATGATGCAGAATTAAAACGAAGTCTAATAGACCTCAATCGAGCTGGAGCACCACTCATTGAACTTGTTTTTGAACCTGATTTAGAGGTAAGACTTGGATTGGCATATAGTTTCTTTTTGATAAAAATAGCTATAGTATACACAACAAGGGAAATGAGAATGTGTTGTAGAATAAAGTTATTTTTGACTTGAATTGTATTGTATCAATGGCCTAGATTTTTAAAATTTGTTGACAAATTACCAAAATTTACCACATTGAATATTATTTTCATAAAACAAATAATAATATTTTCGTCAATGTTCATTGTTCAAAGAGGAGAATTTCTGTAAAATTGGTAAATAATTTTTTGCCATCCAGTTTTTTTTTTAAATTCATTCTCTATAAAATAAAATTTTTGGATACTTACTACCATGTTACAAAACTAATTGCACATTTACTAATGAATGTATATTTTCCATTTTCAGGATGGCGAGGAGGCAGCGGCACTGGTTAAGGAGTTGATTCTGATTGTACAGCGACTCAGAGCCTGCTCGGGTCGTATGGAGGAAGGGGCGCTGCGCGTTGACGCTAACGTGTCACTACGGCGCCCTGGAGATCCACTGTCAACTCGTACTGAAGTAAGTATTTTGATTAACTACTGACTTACTGTTATGTGAAGAATATACACATTCTTGACCACCGCCGCCCAGGAGCTCCCGAGTTCGAATCCCTGTTGGGTAATGATAAAATTTAGTATCTTTGAGTTATTATCCCATAACACAAGTCTCAAACTTCCCTTGGAGCTAGCTCAATCTGTGTGATTTCTCCCTATTTATTTTTATTAGAGGAAAAATGGGTCAATAATTCTAATAAAGTATCATCGTAATAAAGTATCCATTACTAAAATAATTTGCATGCCAGAAATGCTTCATTTTTAACTCTACATGGCAAAAAAAATCATTTTTAACCCTGTATACATTTGACACCGATAATTTATAACAGAATGTTTTATTCTTTCAGATTAAAAACATTGGGTCTGTACGAGGCGTAGCTGGTGCCATAAAACATGAAATTGATCGTCAAAAATCGGTTTTAGAAAACGGTGGTACCATTTTTAATGAAACGCGCTCGTGGGATGCTGTTAACAGGGTCACTGTGGCGATGCGAGACAAAGAGGTCGTGCAGGACTATAGGTAAGATACTGTATATTTTAAACTATCGTGTTTTGAACACATTATAATACCATATTTATGGGGAGTCACCCCGTGACCACGGCAGATGCAACTCTATCGAAACGTCGGGAGTAAAAACAAGTTTTATGTGAGCCTAATTAATAAAGTAATATAATTTAAATCTTACAAGAATACTATATTATTCTTATAAGATGTTAAAATTTGATTCTCTACCTACACTCTCGTGAAGTTGAGCAAGAATGAGTATGGATGAGCTCTTCGTCTTACTTCGTCTTCACTTTTCTTTTGTCTTCTAACTCCGTGCCTAACTTCACTTCGCTCGACTTCCTGTGGGTATAGCGCTAGTATTAGACTCTGTGCACAAATATGAACTGGCGAACGTAGAACAAGAGTATACGAGGCTACGCGCACATGTACATTTTCAAAAGAAAGCCCGAACAGGAAACGAGATGGCGTCAGAAAAAAATGATGACGTGGACTGGTTGTTCTATGTATACTGAAACCTTAATATTACCTACATGTTTCTTATTAACTTTACATTTATACCAGTTTTAGACTTTATGTCTGCAGAATTTAGTTATTATTGGTAATTATTTTGCCAATACAAAAAAGGCTAACTTTATAAGTTATTTAAAAAGTATTATTTAATGTATAAATTATTATAATTATAAATTTTTATTTTTCAGATATATGCCAGAGCCAAATCTCCCGCCATTAAGAGTTAATTTAACAACTAAGCAAGACTGTCAGGATGTTATAAGTGTGGAGCTGATCAAGGAGAGAATACCAGAACTGCCTGAAGAAACACGAAGTAACCTCATTAGAAATTTTGAACTGCGACCAGACATAGCAATACAACTGGTGAATGAACCAATATTATTAGAATATTTCACGGAACTAACTTCAGAAGGGAATAGAAATTCAATTAAAATAGCAAATTTTCTACTAAATGATTTACTTATGGTTTTAAATAAGAGGAAAGTGAATATTGAAGAATGCACTATAACTACGAAACAAATAAAAGAACTAACTGATTTATTACTAAATAAAGATATAAATTTAGAGATTTGTAGAGAACTGCTTAACGAACTTGTTGATGCTGCAGATTCAGACTTGTCTCCATTAAAAATATTCAAGGAAAAAAATTTGTCTGTAATGACAGATGAAGAAGAAATAAATAAATTATGTATGCAAATCATAAATGAGAACCCTAAGTTAGTTAAACAGTATAAAGACGGGAAAACAAAGGTAATCAAAGCCTTTTTGGGTATGTTAGTCAAGAATTCTCAGAATAAATTAGATATGTCCTTAGCCGCAAAAATTATGGAGGACTTGTTGAAAAAGTGATAATTAGGTCAGGAAACTGAATAAAATGGTTAAAATTATTGTGTATTTCTTTAATTTCTTTACCTTAAAAAGCCCTTCGATTGAAGGAGATTTATGACCCAGCAGTAGGATGATAGTAATATATAGAAGCCATTTCGAATACAAAAAGAATATATTTCTTCTATTTTTTTGACGACCTTCGTGGCGTAATAAGTATTTACCATCCGAGAAATCCGGAAGGCCTCTTTATTTCCGCCTTGCTTGTAGCAAACAGCGCATTGGCTCCTCTGGTGTTCCTGATGTTCATAGGCGACGATCACCACTTTCAACCAGGTGGTCCGCGTGCTTGCTTGTCTGTCATATTTCATTAAAAATGGACTAAACTAGAAATTGTTGCATTTAAAATATGATCAGGCGTTACTTGACACGAAATATTGTTATGTTCAAAATCAATAGAAGAATTTTTATTATTATGTGTAACGCAACATTATTGATACGACACTGCGGATTTATTATTATTTTTTAGTAAAAATTGGAAAAAAAGGAAAAGATAAAATATCTGATGGACAAAAAAAGCCGTAACCGGTTTTCTATCGCCATCGGTCATTTTGCTTTGTTTTCGAAATGGTGGTAGTTTATACAGTAAGTAGCTTATTTTATTTATCACTAGCGAAACCCGCGCAACTTCGTTTGCGTGTATCCCGCTTTCCCGTGGGAATTTTGGAATGTATTATATATAAAAACCTTCCTCTTGAATCACTCTATCTATTTAAAAAAACCGCATCAAAATCCGTTGCGTAATTTTAAAGATTTAAGCATACAAAGGGACATAGGGACAGAGAAAGCGACTTTGTTTTATACTATGTAGTGATAATAAAGGGAGATTTAATATAGAGAGATGTAGGAGCTGGCACAGGAAATAGAAAAATGGAGGCTACCAAAAACGACAAGAGCGGGCTCTTAAAATTTAAAGAAACAATAATAATATGTAACAATAACATAACAATCTCATTGTAAAAGACGTGTCTAAATGCCCGCGAATAAACAGAACAGTATTTTTGACTTTGATTTAGGTTGGCTTTACAGCTTAGCTCCTCTAGACGTGTTCCATGGTCAAAGGTCAGACTTACAACATAGATAACATTATTATTTATATCAGTATCTCTATTTTATAATAGTTTTAAATATCTAATAGCTCACGTTTATTAAATTCTGAATGGTGGCGAATAAATTCTCTTGACCCACTAACGAAGGTCCTGGCAATGAGATATTTAGACGACAGACTGATTTATATCCTTACTATAATTATTATAAAAGTGAAAGTTTGTACCTAGTCCTATCCATTTTTGCCAAATATGTTCATATATGTATACCTAGATAATTTTTGTATTCGATATTTCATCTCTCGTCCTCTCTTAACTAATCACAGTATCCTCGAATATAACTCTTGTTACACAGTGTGTAAATAAAACAGGTTTTGGTCGTTTTGCATTTAATCCCAAAATATTTCCGATAACAATAGATACCATCAGATCTCATTATTCTAAACATTGGCAGAGCTTCGATGTAATTTAAAATTCTATAAAACAAAACAATTTACATTAACATAATTACAAAATACCATAACTTTAATAATTAAAAAAACCAACAACATAGGAAATGTCACAGAAGGCAGAAAGTAGTAGAAGTGTTGAGTAGTGACCTATCTGGTCTATGATTATCTACGCGTTAAACTGTGAGGACTGGTCAAATAGCAATCATTATACCAACCCACAAGCCACTGCAGGGATATGGTTCAGGGGATTAGTGCATACTCTGCTACGCTGCTCCAATGCGAATTGGCATAGGCCAGTATTATCAAGACACCTGAAGGCTACCAAAATAGTAATAAAAACACGAAAATCAAGAATTTAAATGAATTATGGTCATAACAACCAGTCGATTGATTAAGGGCCGATTGTTTGATCAGTAGTTAAGTATACTAATGGTTAAAATACGTAGCAATTTTTAACAAATAGTTAGTTTTTTCAACGAATTTTAACCATTAGTATACTTAACTACTAATCAAACAATAGGCCCTAGTGTCATTTATAGATTCTTGTTAACACCAGTCATCATTGAATTACATCTGACAACATGGTGGAACGCGGCAATTTAAATCATATTCTAAATATGCAAATGGATATTTTCAAATAAAAGATTTGTAACATATATTTATTTAAGTTTAAACTTAAATAAACTCTACCAATCAAAATATTTTTTGTCGTCGAGTACACGACGGCGATTGGTTCATTTGTAAAAAGAGGCACACAAATCCATTCTCATACTATATATATAAGTAAGTACAATTTCACTACTTTCTCTCTTCTGTGGGTACTACAAATTTATAACTTATACCTACTTCCAGCCAAAGGTACAAAAACCCTATAATGTATGTACAATCTATACAATCTTAAACAATTATATTGTCTTCTATATGCCTTAATAATTATACCAGTCTGAATCTGATACAAACGATTTTACCGCCATCTATGTTAAAATTTCTATCTGTACATTATTAATAAGTACGGTCAACATAACAACATTTCAGTATCATATCGAGATTTGTGTGCGCTTATACAGTCAGTTAGGGTACAGTCAGGCTAACAAGCCGATATTAGATGTGTGCAGCGTCCTCTTTTTTATTGTTTTATAAGTGTACTTTAGCTATTTAGCAGAATACCAGCGTCGTGGCTCATGCCGCGGCAATAGCTGAGAGCCTTTTTGGTAGAATTATAGTCAATATTGTTATTTTTTGTTACTTGTCATGATCATCTCAGCCACAAGAACTCCACTGCTAGACATAGGCCTCCAAACGTCTCCAATGCGACCTACTGGCAGCAGCCTGCATCCAGCGGCTTCCTGAGACTTTCTTTAGGTCGTCTGACCAGCTTATGGGGGGCGTCCTACGCTGCGCTTCCTGGTACGCGGTCGCCATTCCAGAACCCTCCTGTTACTTGTATTTGTTTTAATATCTTTCTACAATTTTTTTTTTCTGAAAAAATTTACTAGCAAACTAATAGCTAGTGTGTTTGTCGGTTTTGTTCTTGCCGTGTAAATATATCTGATAGATAGCCTAACTGCAGTTCATTACGGCCCTAATGATACCATCTCCAAAACTCGTCAATGTGACTGTACCCTTACTGAAATTGATACTAAAACATTGTATCCTGTTTGTGTGACCTGGAGGCTGATTCTCGTAACAAAAACCGATTCTATTTCGATTCAAACACACTCGCTGTCCCGTTCATTCTTATTTTGTATAAGTGAGACAGCGATAGAACTTGAATCGAAACAGAATCGGTTTTTGTACGAGAATAGGGGGTCTGTACTTAAATAGCTTTAAAAATTATATTATCCTGTACAAGCGAAATTTAAATTTAATGTCTATTATAGTGCTTCTTGTAAACTTATTACTTATTTTACTATGCACTACGTCAACAAGCATAAGATTCAGACTATTCGTGAGATCCACAAACACATTTTAAGTAAATTAATGACACAGAAAAATATTTCTATCACTATAAAAAAAATGGAATGAGAAAAAGAGACAGGTGAGACTTAATGTAGAATTAACTTTAAAATGCGTTTGTACAACTCATTAATCGTATGTCTTAAACCGCTGCAACTATATCGAAAAGTAGTAGTTGCCATAAAATTGTTCCTCATGCTGCACATTAAGTTGTCTTTTTTATAAATAGTTGTACAGTCAAGAGCTGGTCAACCTTTACATGTCGGACTTTGTAACATTCTTAACTTCTATATCATAAGAGCCAAAAAATTGTACTGCATGTGTAAAGCTCGACTTGCACCTGACTGATAGTGTACATACTGCCGTTAAATTATTGAATAATCTTAGGTAACCTTTGAACGACCTTTTAACAAACAGAAGAAAAAGTAATTTTATAATTATATTCATATTTTAACAATAGTGGAATAAACTTATGTATTTTTGTTATTGTAGGAATGTTTTTACGTGTTTATTGGTTAAAGTGCGATGTGTTATGGGACATAGCATATTAAATAGTGGTAAGAAAATTTTACTACAGGATATGTGTAGGAAGCGATTTGTACCGACCGAACGAGATTTAACGAAAAAAAATTGCATTTTTTAAAACGATTCATCATCATCTTAGCCACATGAAATCCGCTGTTAGACAGACTGTAGAAAAAAAATTGTGTATTTCTTACAAAATACATTTTTAAAGTTCCAAAATTAGCTCGATACAAATTGTTTCTTTAGAGTATTTCATAAAATATACATAATGCAATTTTCATCCATAAAACACGAAGCTTGATCTAATTCAATTAAATTCAAGAAAATCGCGCACCGAGTTATGAACGAACAAGAGACGTAAAATGGCGTCTGCGCATCTTATTCGTGTTTTTTTTTTAAATAGCATCATCAGCCTCTGGGTACGTGGTTTACGCTTATCAGCCATCCTTCCGTATCCTACTAATATTATAAAGGCGAAAGTTATGTGTATGTTTGCTTCACACTCAAATGGGAGAGCCAATATTTATTTATATTTGGTATGTAGATAGCCGATACCTTGGATTAACACAGGGTACTTTTTATCCTGAAAAGTACGCGATTCCCGTAGGATTTCATCAAAAGTCTGATACAGCGCTACAGTGCATAAATTTATACACGCAAACGAAGTTGCGGGGGTTTCACTAGTTTCTAGATATATCACAAATTAAATAATAGTCAACTTAGTCATTAATTTCTCACGCATTACAGTCATTAAATTGAGCTACCGAAATATAGTTTCATAAAACTCTAAATGTCCGTTTTCACCAACAATTCCTATTTAAGAGACTTTTTGACGACCTCCATGGCGTAATGGTTACTACGCCGGACCGCCACCCAGAAGGGTCCGGGTTCGAATCCCGGTCGGGTCATGATGAAAAACAAACTTTTTCTGATTGGCCTGGATCTTGGATGTTTATCTATATCTGTGTTTCTTATAAAATATTATTCTATCGTTCAGTTCGTATCCCATAACACAAGTCAAGCTCAATCTGTGTGATTTGTCCCTATCATACTAATATTATAAATGAGAAATCGAATTTGATTGTTTGTTATTCCTTCACGGCTTGACTAAGCAGAAGCAGCCGATCATTACGAAAATTTGTATGCATATTGTCAGGGGTACAGAGCCCAACATAGGCAAATTTTTACGCGGGCAAAGCTGCGGGTAACAGCTAGTATATTTATATTTTATATTTTAAGAATTGTTGGTGGAAACGGACGGTAAATCTAGTATAGAAAGTCATAAATGCGAGAGAGCGCCCCTCATAGTACCTAAACCAATATTAAAATAGTAGTTTTTTAAATTACACAACATATTATTATATGCGGTAGTGTTTTAACTCAAATTCAACTTTTTGTGATGCTTGCGCATTATGTATGTTACGCGCGTGCGATGCAGCGAACACGCGTACGTACAAATTCAATTAACACTTGTCACTAAACTATTGATGGCAATAGGACTAATGGCTTCCGTGAAAACAGACGACTTTGCCGTGGCGAGTATCTTTGCAAAAAAAATTATGGTCAAAAAATTTATTAAAATCATGCATTGTAAACAATTTTAATAATAAATGTAAAAAATATTCACAGATAAGTTTAGTTTTTTTTTACAATAATATCCGCCACTGCAAAGATTTCCAGGCCAGTTTCGTTACTTACAAAATCATAAAAATAGTAAAAACAGAATAGTAATAATTATTATATAATAATATTGAGCACACAATAAAAAAGTCTATAAACCAAGAAAATTCTAACGATTTCGCCGTACAATAAATGTTCTCATAGGCATTCATCAATTTCATATTTTTATAATTCCTTAATAAATTCTTATAGTGATAATATGGACTTATATATTAAATTCAGTGAACCTTAAACTTATAACTATGCAAATATTTCGTACATCCATCCACCATTGATAACATTATTTAAAAATTGTGCAAATGCAGAAATACCGTGTTAAACTAAAATGAATTTTTTTAGCTGCAAAAAAGTATAATTTGACCGCTAACAATGCAAGTTATTCAGTAAAGTTAAGACTTTGGTACCATGTCATTTCTAAGATCCGATATTTTTATTACCACGACTAAACGAACACAATATCGTCGCTTATACAACAATACCGCGCAAGTAAAATTTAACAAGTTTCCAGGAAAGACAAAATACTGTTTATTCACCCTTGAAATGTGTCTAAAATCACTTACGCGGTATTGTTGTATGAGACTATTCAACAATACTGCTCAAGTAAAAAACAAGTTTTCAGGAGAGACAAAATACTGTTTATTCACCCTTGAAATGTGTCTAAAATCACTTACGCGGTATTGTTGTATGAGACTATTCAACAATACTGCTCAAGTAAAAAACAAGTTTTCAGGAGAGACAAAATACTGTTTATTCACCCTTGAAATGTGTCTAAAATCACTTACGCGGTATTGTTGTATGAGACTATTCAACAATACTGCTCAAGTAAAAAACAAGTTTAAAATCACTTACGCGGTATTGTTGTATGAGACTATTCAACAATACTGCTCAAGTAAAAAACAAGTTTTCAGGAGAGACAAATACTGTTTATACACCCTTGAAATGTGTCTAAAATCACTTACGCGGTATTGTTGTATGAGACTATTCAACAATACTGCTCAAGTAAAAAACAAGTTTTCAGGAGAGACAAAATACTATTTATACACCCTTGAAATGTGTCTAAAATCACTTACGCGGTATTGTCGTATGAGACTATTCAACAATACTGCTCAAGTAAAAAACAAGTTTTCAGGAGAGACAAAATACTATTTATACACCCTTGAAATGTGTCTAAAATCACTTACGCGGTATTGTTGTATGAGACTATTCAACAATACTGCTCAAGTAAAAAACAAGTTTTCAGGAGAGACAAAATACTGTTTATTCACCCTTGAAATTTTACAAAAATCACGTACGCGGTATTGTTGTATGAGACTATCCAACAATACTGCTCAAGTAAAATTTTACAAGTTTTGAGGAAAGACAAATAATGATTATATTTTATTCATCTTTGAAATTTTACAAAAATTACTTACGCGGTATTGTTGTATAAGCGACTATATGCGATCTCAATCCACTATCAATGATTGTTCGTGATTGAAGTATTGATTCGTAGTTTACATCCATAGATTAAAAATACAATGCATTGATTGGTTAAACAGACGCGTAATGTGACCTTTTCAATCTGACATAGGAATAAAAGGATTGAGATCTCATATTGGGTTCGCGCGTTAGAATGATAAAGGTATGCCCCCCCCCCCCCCCTTCATCCTCTCCACATTATTCCTCTCCGCGATTTCTATTATTGCTATTCCTTTCGCACACATGTATGATACGGTCAAACTATAGAATAAATATAATCTATTATCCACGAAATAATTAAATAAAAAAAACTCCTTAAAACTACATATCACAGAAACTAATTTTATATCCTACAGCGTCTTAACACAATAATAAAATTATTTTGGAATATTTCAACTATTTACAGAGACCAATATAATGCATAGGAACAGATGTTTGAAGTTAAGATCGCGAATGCACTGATAAGCCTTCGGCGACGTGGAAACACACTCATGTCATGCAGCAACAAGCGTTAGTCCCGTAATCATAGCGAAAGCGGCCTAAATTCAGCGCTTACGCTTAAAAAACTGCACACTTCTTTCAACTTTGCGATAACACATAGCGATATGCAAATTTTCAGTCAAACTAACTCAAGGTCCCATGCCACACTTATACCAAAGTGTTCAAATGTTTGATTTGGCTCACTAAGCTATACCAAAGCTAAGGAAGTTTAGCAAAGTAGATTTTCCATACTTGAGTGCTGAATCTATGTGATGGTTACTTCATACTAACTGGCGTAATAGAGCTTAAAATTACACGGCATTCCCACAATATCACTTAAAGCCTCAACAATTTACCTAAATACCAACAAAATAACTTATAATAATGGCAAGTTATATATCATCTGCAAATCGGCCAGCACGCGATAAGAAACGCGAGCAGACATATAAGCCACCGCTATTTAGAAGAACCGTTTTTATATGTGGAAACCTTAAAACTGCTTTGTGGTGTGATTGTGTTACTACTTGAATCTGATATGGTTGCTATAGATTGGTTGGATTTCGTATCACCATACCATCCGCAGAGTCGCTTTACGGCATCCTCCCAACGACGAATGGCAATCTCGTACGTTTTTCTAACGTGCGTGCGCGGTTTAAAAACGCATCCGATTTTCCGCAGCGATTTTAATTCTGCTTTTGATTTCCATATACCTGAAATTTTATAGTAAGTTATTTTAGTCTGACAGCCATATATGTACAGTGAGCACAGCGGCATAAATATGTTGTCACTTTATAAAGTGCTAACATGTTTATGCCGCTGGTTATACACATACACAATTAATGCATTCTTAAGTCAAGTTGCAATTGCGATAATTAAAATCGGATAAGCTGGCTGGCGGCGACACGGACCTCGCCTTGTCAAACCTCTTCGCAGTTTTTCTTTTTACTAAATTTTTCTTTTCTTTCAGTAGAGGTTTTGTGGTTGTGGAGGTCCACAAATTAGGGAACTATTGACACGTGACACACAAAACCAGTGTCATGTGTCAATTTAGTGTCATATTAAAAAACTCACCTAAATGTAAGCCAACTATATGAGCGCATCCCAACGATGACATTTCTACATGTAGCGGTCGCTCCACCCGCAGCCCCGTAAGATCCGCAACTAATTGAGCAATGAAGTCGTTATTCGACACGCCACCGTCTAACCTAGAAACAATTCAGAAAACATTTAAATGTATGTGAAAGTTTAGATCTGTGTATGTTTATTAGTCAATCAAAACAGAAATAACGACATAAACCTTCTATACAGGTCTAGAACGATATAGGCTACTTTTTATCAAATGAGACAAAAAGTTTCCTATGGGAAGTAATGAACCAATTTATTAGTACTTGCGTTTACGGACCATCTCCACGAGCGAGATAATCGCGACGATAATATCGTGCCTCCTATTTCTATACATTGTCTTAGAACGTGTCTCCACACGGCGATTTTCATTTGGACCCGTCGCAATTCTCTCGCTCGTGGAGATGTTACAGTGAAGTCGAAAGGAAAAGAATATAATTACCTAATACAACTATAGTGAATGTCAGTTTCGGAACGTATACATGAGTACAACTGTGCGGTTCGGAAAGCCAGTGACTCGAGTACCGCTCTTACAAGATGCGCTCTAGTGGTCGTTGGCTTCATGCCCACGAAACCAGACGCTGCTGTACCGTCATTGTATGGGGGCTGGAATGTTTAAAAATACATTATTATGATTGTGATACCTTTTTAATAGTAATTGATAATTTTTATCTTTGTTTTTTTTTGTAGTATTATAAATTTATTTATTATTATTAATTTAATGGTGTAATTTTTTGACAAATGTAAATTTATGGATATGTTATCTGAAATAAATGAATCTGAATTATTAAGACAGTCTTATTAAAAAATTTAGTTCAGCGAGAACATAGTAGTAACTGCAGTTCTGCTATGAAACGAAATCCTAGAATCAAAATTCTAACCATAAAAATTTCGAATTTCGTTTCATGGTAGACCTGCTGTTTTGATAATTAAATGAAGTGCTAAAGAGATGAAAGAGAGAAAACAGTAAACGACTAAGCTTATGAACTATAATTCGATCTTCAAGGTACTCTGACGACAAGATCTGGCAAGCAATAATGATCTTTCGAGACGAAAAGCGAAATCAATTTTCTAATATAATTAATAAAATTAAGGTTAGGTTGCCTGGAAGAAATTGTCTACAGATAAGGCCACATATTGCGTTCTCTTTTACTGTTAATAAAGAGTTTGTATTGTATATCGATTAACACAAAAATGATCAAAATAAGTCCAATGTGTTAGTCTCGAAGAATATACATAAAAAAATCTATAATTCCATTGTTTTCGGTTCATGACATAAGCGCGCGCAAATAATCTTTTTTTACCTTACTCAAAACAAACAAAAAATAAGTGGTTTTTAAGTGACAGGTTAACTGATAGGTTAAAATGAAAAATTATTTATGAAAAACATCAAAAAATTCAGTATCTGAATAATGTAATTTGCAAAAAGGTTCAACAAATGCTTCAACGTTGTTTACTGAAAATTCTATAGGTATAAATATTCAATACCATGCAAATGGTTTTAACGTGTTTCCTTATTAAATGATAAACTGTCGGGTAAATAATGCGAAAGCAAAGTGGTTTAAAGCATGGTACAATAATTAGACTTAAATTTACTTATAACTCCGAAAACAGGGGATGAGCACTGTTAGCTGCAACACAGGGTCAAACCTACCACAGCTGCAGCGGTTTCATGGAACTGAGTGATAAAAATAGATACCGATTTACGGCTCCCGATGATCGAACATAGTATATATTATTCTATGGAAATTGTCATATTCGCACGTAATTTTTTTTTAGTTTCCGCACACAGCCAGTATATATTGGGTAGAGGACATTTATACGAATCAAAAAGTGTTCAGTTTTGAATAGTTCATTCTCTATTATTGTCAATATAATTATTTATCGATCATTACCTCCAAATATCTCGGGAACTTCACACTTGTAGGTAATACATGACTTGTATATTTTGTGTTTAAGTGGCGTCCAGTCAAATATAAAAAAACACAACATCTAATGGGTCCAAATGATCCCTCGCAAAGATAGAATCTGCTTTGTTAGCAATATGAAAGTGGGCAGGACTTACTCACCCCAAGTCCACTGAAGGCTGGTATGAAGTAGACTCCGTCTGAGTCTGGTACGGACATTGCTATATCGGCCGTGTCTTGTGGATTTTCAAATAAACCTGCAATAATAAAGAATATTGATCAAAGGGAATTCCATTTGATTTTCTTCTTAGATAGTCCGCCGCGCCCACTAATATTATATAGGCGAAAATTTGTGTGTATGTTTGTTACTATTTCACACTCGAATGGCTGGACCAATTTTTATGATATGTGGTATACAGGTAGCTTATACCTTGAATTAACACATAGGGTACTTTTTATCCCGAAAAGTAGGCGATACCCGTAGGATTTGGTCAAAAATCGGATATAGATGGCGCTGCTGTACATAAATATACGCAAACGAAGTTGCGGTAGATTCGCTTGTAATAAAGAAATCAAAATATAATTTATGGTTCAACGAACCAAATCACTGTGCAGTCCGGGATAAAACATTGGCACACAGCTAAAACAATGTATGAGCTAAATGAATTGCTACCAACTTCAAAGATATAAAGTGAGCATCTCCTCTTTTTGTAGATAACATGATGGCGCTGAAATTTCTCTCAACACGACGCCACGAAATTGAAGACTACGCGCAGTTCGCATATATACTAATTTTACTGATATCTGCCTTCAATTTAGTACTTTTTACTTTGACGGCAGTGAGATATAATTGATGTACATGTAAGTTTTTTATTAATATATAAATTAAAATCGTATGTAAGCTTATTATTAATATATTTTATTTATAGGTGTATGTTTATAGCCATATATATATTATACTAGCTGTTACTCGCGGCTCCGCCCGCGTGGTCAAGTGAAAATGCCTATAATTTCGTTCCCGTGGGAATTTACTGCCTACTTGGTTGACTGGTATAGAATGCCTTTAAGCATTAAGTCCGCCAATTGTACTTTTCTTTGTACAATAAAGATTAAATAAATAAATGTATTGTAATAAAAAGTATTAATTACGAGTATCAGCTGTTTTTATAGTCTAAAATGCAAGCATCTTCCCTAGCAATTTCCCCCTTTTTTAAGGTCTTCTTTTAAATCTCAGTGCAATTATTGCTTATCGTCAAGTTTATTTATCATCAAATAATATAGATATTTTATAATAAAAAATTGGTGTAAATGAATGCTGAAGCCAATTTCCAAATAGGATCGGTCTAATTAGATTATCAATAATAATTTAAAAAATCTATTTATTATTCCCACACAATAAATAAATAAATATATAGGGACAAATCACACAGATTGAGCTAGCCCCAAATTAAGTTCGAAACTTGTGTTATGGGATAGTAACTTAACGATACTATATTTTATAACAAATACATATATAGATAAACATCCAAGACCCAGGCCAATCAGAAAAAGTTCGTTTTTCATCATGAAAACGATACTATATCTTATAACAAATACATATATAGATAAACATCCAAGACCCAGGCCAATCAGAAAAAGTTCGTTTTTCATCATGAAAACGATACTATATTTTATAACAAATACATATATAGATAAACATCCAAGACCCAGGCCAATCAGAAAAAGTTCGTTTTTCATCATGACCCGACAGGGATTCGAACCCGGGACCTCCTGGGTGGCGATCCGGCGTGGTAACCATTACGCCACGGAGGTTGTCAATGCCTAAACATAAACATGATTAATGGGCATAACATACATTGCGAGGGATCGGAACCTGTACTACCCTGTGATACAGTCACGTTACATACAGTATTCCGGGTTATATTAATATTTCTATCGCGTTGTTTCTGTAATTTTTTTTGATCAAGCAATTCTATTACTTTTTAACATGAGATGTGTAAGTATCTCATAATAATAATAATAGAACCCAAGAAATATAAATCAAACTAATCTATTATCCTTTAAATACTTCCTACTCCGACTATCTTCTTTCTGATTAAATTCGTTGTGAGTTCCAAGACAGTTGTAGTTTTCTCCCCCGGACCGTCAATAAGCTTCATGGCTTATTGTCAATCTGAGGCCGCCGTTGTTGATCCTGGCTACACAGGAGACACATCGGTGGGAATGTGTGGTGGGCTTGTCCATATAATCTATTATCCTTACCTAACTCCTGCGCCCATTGAATAATTGATGCTGTGTCGTTATTAGCGCCCTCTGCAGAGTAGACCAACTCTTTGCCAACTCTCCAACCCACAATAGGATATAATCCAGATACACTGGCATGAGGTGTTGAGCCTGTGTTGATGTTGAAGAAAGTCCCTGTACCCATAGTTAACTTGACATCACCGACGTCAAAACAACAGGAACCCCACATTGAAGCCGTTTGGTCTGCCATCTGTGAAGAGCAGTTATTTATTTAATAACGCAATAAAACACATATCAACCAGAAAATATTACAGTAGTTTTGAAACGTTTATAAAAAATACACATTATGTACACTGGACAAGAAATAAACCAGCCCCCCCTATTCTCGTAACAAAAACATATTCAATCTCGATCCAAACTCACGCACTGTCCCGTTCAATTCCAATTTTGTATGAGTGAGACAGCGAGTGAGTTTGAATCGAGATTGAATGTTTATGTCACAAGAATAGAAAGGCAGGTTACCCAATCGCTACTTTGGATCTTTTTTTTATACCACAAAGTTGGCAAACAAGCATTCGGCCGGCATGATGGTAAGCATCACCGTAGCCACACCTCGGACACTCCATACAAACGTCTCGTTATAATCACCTACTACTATTACATGAACCGAAGAACGACTGCACACACTGCGCGCATGTGTGTGCGTGCAACGCGTGACCACCGTGCCTTCCACGTACCCCACTCGTTGTGGGCGAATGCTGCGGGAGGGGAGGGGTCGCCCGTTTTGGTGCGGGGCGGGGAGTGGCCATTCTGTACGTTAGTACTATTATGAATTCTGTGCCGTAGCCTACGGAGGTTGCTACGCGTTGCATCTCCCCATATGACAACTCTATGGCATGAGTTGTCATATGGGGAGATGTCTTCCACTTTAGTAACTAAATTTTCATAACTAGTTACAAGATAATATTTTTTTTGCTGTTTGGTAACGTTGTCAAAGAAGACGGATGGAGCAAACGTAATCACATCACATCATATCATTAAATATCAATGTCCGAACCGAACATTGACCCGATTGCATCAATGACCCGTCACAGTCTGTTTAATATAATTATATGTATCGTACAATAGAAATAATTAGGGTGATTTTGGCTTCGTATTTCTAAAAGTACGTTACGCTTTTGATCACGTTTGTTGTCGATAGATAACAATCAGTCAAGTGATTGTAAAATACTGATCTTCGCCTATCAGCAGTTAAACAGAGTGGCGGAGTATGCTCTACAATTGGCTCGACCTCCGTGGCGTAATGGTTACCATGCCGGCAACCCAGGAGGTCCTGGGTTCGAATCCCGATCGGGTCATGATGAAAAACGAACTTTTTCTGATTGGCCTGGGTCATGGATGTTTGTCTATATTTATATGTATTTTTTATTTATCTACCCTAAGGTCGTCTGGAAGAGATTGCTTTAGCGATAAGACCGCCTGTTGTACTTCACCTACCTCTACTAAGCATGAAGCCTCCAACAATGGAAATAACAAGGACCCGGGGATAGTCATCCCCGGAGTTGAAACCCGGGCAAGGAGCCATGCTCGAGGCCCGCACGCGCCGTAGGGCGCAAGAAACCAGAGTCAGTCCTACCTCTAACCGGGGGGTTTTGCCCCCTTGAGAAGATGAATGAAGCTTATTGACGTCCCGGGGAAGAAAACTACAGCTGTCTTGGAACTCACAACGAATTTAATCAGAAAGAAGATAGTCGGAGTAGGAAGTATTGAAAGGACTTCCCTCCTTAACAACTACGTGAGAAACAGCAATTTGAATTTGTTAGTACCATTAAAATACTTACGCAGCTTCGTATAGGTATGGCATGTCCCCATATAGACGGCGAGGTACTAGTGAAGTGGTCACCAGCGGTATCGACAACGGTGGGGAGAGCCGACATTGGTATACGGAATAGTGATGTCGCCCATCCAGCCCATTGCATGGTGAAGGGATCGAAAAATCCCGTAGCCGCTGCTGACGATACATCCGTAATGTGTACTTTATTATCTGTAAACATACGATATAAATGTCGTTAATGTAGGCAAAATCGCTTGAAACATATTAATAAACTTAATGTTATCGCCGATATGAGAATGTACTGATAAGTACCTACTACTCACCGCATCTCAAGGCAGATCCTCAATTGCTTAGCATATCGGATCTGCCTTGAGGTGCGGTGGGGTGTGCGCGGCGGGAGGTAACGGCAAACTTGAGGCGAACAGGTAGTATTGATGATTTCAAATTGCAATTTTTTAATGTATTCTATTTTTTATATTTATAGTAATATATTAGAATCATTTTAATAGATCAAGTGCTAAGTTCCTTGCCACATCATCTGCCGTCTGAACTGGTGATAGCATAAAAAATGTTACGATTCAAAGGAGTTTCTAGGTCTATTTAAATAAAAAATATTTGACTTGAGCAGTTTTTTCTGTTAGATAAATTGACAGATTTTGAATGTTTTTTTAGTTAGACAAATTATCTCATAGTTCAGACGGTAGAATATTACTATGCCTATATCTGGTAAGAAACTTAGCACTTGCTTATTGAACTCTTATGCTATTTGCCTATTAATAAAGGTCAAATTATGCATAATAGAACTTTCAAAGAAATTACAGTTTATTTAATGAATACGCCCTTCGGAACTGGTGAATGCAGTCCTAAATTACAAATTTGACAATAATTGGTAATACTTTCATCATGGAGAGCATCTCACTAGGGAAAGGTGTAAAGAGGAATTCATACGAAGGTACAATGCCGATTCACCCAATATTAGGTCAATTTATGCTAATTATAATAATAATATACAAGTAGTTTACCTGTAAGTTTATACAAGAGCCAGCAGTCCAATGTTCCGAACATAGCATCATTATCTTGCACCGCATTCTTCAACTGCTGTATGTTCTGTAGCGCCCAACAAAGTCGCAGCGTCGTCTACGACATTGTAAAATGATTCTATTTTTATATACCGTTCCTATACTTGGCTCCAAACAAACGTTTATATTAAAAATAAATCAATATTTATGTTACAGCCAAAGTAATAAATCCGGATATTATATTATACTATCCAGCCCATAGATTTAGTATAATACTAGCGTACCTATAGATCGGCTTTGGTTGATTAAGGCGAGACCAAAAACAAAATACACTAGTGTGCGTGGAATGTACATGTGTGCAAGCAAGATATATAATTTTGTGGATTTTCCTTTTAGTTTGAGTTACATCCAGGCACTGCACAGGTAAACATATTTAATCACGTCTAATTAACACCAAAACTACACTTAAAAATCATAAATTTTGTAAATATTTGTTTTAACATGACTGACGTTAGGGCGATACAAGCCCATAGCGTGTATAGGGAAAATGGTCTCGTCTATCTATCTCGCTCTAACAAAAGCGTATGCCATGATCTATCTCTTTTGCATTGCCAATCTTCTTACGCTAGTAAGTTATAATAAATCTATGATCCAGCCATTATTTATGTCTACTCAATTTAGACATAGTGATAAATGACACAGAATTAATCACATTAACTAGCAATTTTATATAATATCTATGACGATTTGGTTAAAGTAATAAAACAAGTAAATTAAACACTTTGTCTGGACATTATTCATAACAGCAGCGGGTCAAGTTAGGCGAAGTAATAAAACGCGGAATTGTAAGAAAAAATTCTCACTCGCTCGGCGGTATTATGATCACAAGATAACCCTAACCTAACCCAACAATGTCTGTCTGATTTGACCATAGCGCTATTTGGATCGACTTCCCGCGTTTAGTGCTTGATTTCTGTATGTACCTGGATCTGTGTTTTATTTATTCTTATAAATGTACTCATACATTGTAACAAACGAGTGAAAGAAAAAAAAATTGCTAAATGACAAAAAAGGCCGTAACCGGGTTTCTTTCGCCATTTCTTTTACCGGTGGCCATTTTGCTTGTGTCCGAAATGGTGGTAGTATATACCGTAGTTTATTTTCTTTATACATATATATATATATATATATATATATATATATACAAATTGTAAATGACAAGAAAAAGTGCCTGTGAAGGTCTAATTTCTGAAATAAACGATTTCATTTCATTTTATTACTTTGGCTAACTTTGATCCGCAGTTATGAATAATGTCCGGACATGATGATGAAATGATAAATTTATCACATTGTCTAGACAATTTGGTAATTATTGTATATAATGAATGACCAGTCATTATGTATAATACCAATTTAATCACTTTGGCTGTAACATATACATCAATCGATAATATATTGCTTTATTATGATAAAATCACACAATATTTATCTATACTAATATTACAAAGAGGAAAGATTTGTATTATTGTTTTTAAGAACAAACTCAAAAACTACTAGGCCGATTTCAAAAATTCTTACACCGTTTGGAAAGTTACATTACCCTGTAACATAGGCTATTATTATATTTTCAAAAAAAAATGTGATCCTTAGCAAAACCCTACTACTATAATAAGATATGAGAAACTAGTACAAGAATTAAATTTCACTGGAAAACTTGTGACAAGTATAGTGAAAAAGGAATAAATATATAGGGACAAATCACACAGATTGAGCTAGCCCCAAAGTAGGTTCGATTCGGTTCGAACTTACTTTAGTGTAACTCAAAGATACTATATTTTATAACAAATACATAGGTATATAGATAAACATCCAAGAACCAGGATAATCAGAAAAAGTTTGTTTTTCAACATGACCCGACCGGGGTTCGAACCCGGGACCTCCTGGGTGGCGGTCTGGCGTGGTAACCATTACGCCACGGAGATCGTCTAATTATGTACTTATAATAAATCTTACTTATATACTTATAACATTGAATGCGTAGAGAGCGAAGTTCAGATAATGTTTGTGAAACAATAGTACCATAAATATTTACTAAATAATTACCAAAACTATAAACTTAGCGTAGACATGTGATAGATAAAATAATCAGAGGGCGCTTCACAGGTAATTTCTTTAGTCAAAGTGAACATCATACTAATGTTATAAAGGCGAAAGTTTGTATGTTTGTTAGTTGTTCACGCTCAAATGGCTGGGCCAATTTTTATGATATTTGGTATGTAGGTAGCTGATACTTTGGATTAACACATAGGGTAATTTTGATCCCGAAAAGTATGCGATTCCTGTATGATTTGGTCAAAAGTCTGATAGTCAATGGCGCTTTGTAAAAAGATGGCGCTGCTGTGCATCAAATATGTATGTGTATAGGTATAATGAAACGTGGGTAACACTGCGGGCAGCAGCTAGTAATACCAAATACTATAGAAGACTAATACGTACAGCTCTTGACGTTTCTCATACAATGACTTGGCAACCTCCGTTCACCTCATGCCGCTAGGGGCGCTATAACATTTTGCATACAAAACGCACAAAGTTTTGAAATCGTTCACCTCATGCCGCCCTCATGCCGTAGGGGCGCTAGTGTCGCCGTCTTGCCCGAATTCTTCCGAAGCTGTGCGTATTAACTCGGTAGAGTTTCTATAGTATTTGGTAATACATATAATTATTACATCAACCCATAGATAATCATCACACTGCAGGAATACGGGTCTCCCTTCAATCGAAGAGGATAGAGCGTACTCTGCCGCGCTGCTCCAAGGCGGAGCTCGATGTTTTCAAGCCATCTGAAGGCTACCGAGTTGGCTTAACGACTGTCATCCATCGACTACAGCCGGTCCATAAAGCTTTTGTTGAAAAACAACGAATTTGTATGAAATCGGAAATCTTCAATGAAAGTAAAATGTGATGGATGTGATACCTATTATAAATTAATAATATACCGGGAATTAACGCGATCATATCTAGATATTGCCTGACGTTTCGACCAGGTCGTGGTATATTATTAATTTATAATAATGCAACGCAAAAGTTTAAAAGTGATACCAATTGTCATAATATTTAGGTATTTAAAATTTTTTGTACCATTCTCGGTAAATATTCATATTGTCAGTAAATACACATATTTGGACAGATGGAGAATATCCGACATAACTTAACAAATAGATACTTATTTTTATATTTACTTGTCGTGATGTGAAACCGAAAAGGATACGTATTCGATGTGTAATTTATTACTTAAAACTAGGACGTAGGTATCCTTTCAATGCGTTTCATCGAGGCAGCAATGCGTTTCATTCGGTGAATGAGAGATCTGGAAACCAAACTTCTTTCTTATCCCTTATTTCCCTATCCCTACCTTTCTTGACAACGTAATTTTATTTATTATTTACTAGCTGACCAGGCAAACTTTGTTCCGCCTTAGAGGCACTACCCTACCCTACCCTAACGGGATAAAAAGTATCCTATGTCTTTCTCCTGGTTCTAAGCTAACTCTCCACCAATTTTCAGCCAAATCACTTCAGTCGTTCTTGAGTTATAAATGGTGTAACTAACACTTCTTTTATATACTTATATAGATTTATCCCTTACGTGGCTCTATTGCTTGTTTGTCATGATGTCATAAAAAAAGTCGAGACAAACACAAACGTTCATGTTTGTCGCATGCGAGGATCGAACCCTTTGACACCGAAGCCCTTTGACACCGAAGGTCAGGCTGAGCCAGTGGGCGATTAAAACAATGCAACACGAACAAAGAAGTAGGTCTTAAGGTAATTACTGAATGACCTCTTTCTTAACGTGTTTCGTGGGTTTACGTAATTTGTTAATGTCGTAACAAAAACCAGTTTTTTTAATGTCATACAGTATGCAAACAAGGAATAGGTGTAGGGAAAAAGGTTGATTTGATGATGTAAAATCATCTGGCTTCATAGAGCATTTATGACATCGGCTAGCTCGACCGGGGAAGTGTCACCCTTTTACTGAACATCGGCGTAAAACCTGCGTTTCGTTCGGTAAGTGTGAGATTTAAAAGCCCAACTCCTTTTCCTTATCCCTTCTCTCTCTATTATATGATATTTATATTATAGATACCTTCTTTAAGTATGTACTTAAAAGAAATGATTATATTTACCATGATGATATTTACAAACTAAAGAGTTTTACGTGAGTAATAAAAAATATTTGCATATTAATAACACGAAAAACAATAAAAATACCTAACTGCTGGTTTAATAGGTAACTGGTCGTGTAAGTTAAATATCAAGTATAAAATCATAAATTACTAGTTATTACTAGGCTACGTCGAATGCAGTGTGCAGTATTGCGTATGCGCATAATGGGGCGATATAGCAAATGATATCCAATCCAATGCGACCATCCGGCATAAGAATCAAGATACAGAGGTATTATACTATTATTGACCATTGTGAAATAGAATCCCACTAATATTATAAAGGCGAAAGTTTGTGTTTATGTTCGTTACTTCTTCACGCTCAAATGGCTGGACGAAAAAGT
The DNA here is from genome assembly GCA_905163395.2 of Endotricha flammealis. Classification (NCBI taxonomy): domain Eukaryota; kingdom Metazoa; phylum Arthropoda; class Insecta; order Lepidoptera; family Pyralidae; genus Endotricha; species Endotricha flammealis. The sequence goes on along the minus strand of LR990870.1, from coordinate 7,771,718 downwards.
ACGCGATTCCCGTAGTATTTGGTCAAAAGTCTGATATAGATGGCGCTACTGTGCATAAAATGTAACACCGCGGGCAGCAGCTAATATTATAATAAAATTATTTTTATTTGTTAATAATTGTATTATTTAATGCATTTTTTCTTTTTAATGTTATTTTTAGCTTTCATCATTTCAGCCACAAGCAGTCCACAGCTGTACATAGGCCTCCCCCAGACGTATTTATAATATTTTTTAGCTTTTAAAACCTCTATGTTGAAATTAAACGCTAAAAATATACCTTAGATAATAATTTTCGTATGTTGTTATATTATTTTATTGAAAGATAATTTAACTAGCTATACAGTAGTAGTTTTTGTATTAGAATAAGGGTAATTAAAAGGGTATTTGTAGTTTACGAGGTATAATTCTTTTTAAATCTCGGCAGGTGTCGGACGCCTCCTGTCGAACGTGTCGGGATGTTTGGGACTGTTGAGGGTTTTTTTCGAACCTGGACTATTAAGTGGTTAGAAAGTAATTATTGTTACTGTTTAATGCGAAATTTTTTTATAGCCTGAAACACAGGAGTCTCCTAGTTCGGGCACATAGAATAATAATTTGTTGGTAGGTTAAACATTATACTATAGTTTGGTTTCAATATTTACCTGTGTATTCATGAATTTTAAAACACTACCAGCTCGAAATCTCCTGCTTCTTGAAACTAAGAAGAGAACATATGCCCCAGCACGAATCATCTAGAAAAAAATTATAGTTATTAAAATTTGTATATACAGCATGTTTGGTAGAGGGTTGAACATAGGATAATGAAACGAAGGTGAGATGGTCTGCTACTTGCCGAGCTAAAAAAAATGACCTAGATAGAGCCCATAGGTTTTTTAATGTTTTTTTTTTCATTTCCAAAATTTCTTCCTTTCTGAACTTGAACTACCTACTATAACTTTTTTTTTTATGGATCTATCGATCAGCTTATTTTTTTATTCTCATCTTAACTGTATGTAGAAGTAGATTATTATATATTTTTTTATACCACAAAAGTGGCAAACAAGCCCACCAGTTGGTAAGCATCGATCTTCTGTAAGGTGGCGGTCCTTCCCCAGGTGGGCTGCTCCGATTTGAGCGGATTATCTGCTGTGCCCTACCTCTTAAAAAGATTATTTTGAAATTGATATTTGTTGGTTAGAGTCACCAGAAAAAATTATATGAGCCCTCAAATATTAAAATCACGAAAATCATGCGCTTAATGTTTCACAGTTTTCAGCTATGGATAGAACTTACCCTCCATAAATATGAATGATTCCATTCCTTCACCAATTTGTTAGCTCTAAGATCCTTCCAAGTTATAAACTTGTGGAATGGTCTCCCAGTTTTTCTAGACCAAGTGACAAAAGTGCTTCTCTGTGTAGATATACCCATAGCAGTCATTTGACCCGCAGTGAGATTTGCATCTGTTAATAAAATATCAAAATTGTAATATAATAATCAAAATTTATTTATCTTCTACTCACACAAAATTTTGTCATTACACTCTATAAGGACGTCTTTTATAAAATTCATATTGTTTTGTGAGATGATTATACTTTTTATTAACTTTTTCTTATTTATTTAACTTTACCTGTGTTTGGTCTGAGAGAAACCTTTTTCTGACATTGGGAAAAAAATACAAAATAGATTGTTATTATTATTTTTGTAATCATTATTTAAACTTTAATATAATTCCTAGCTTACTAGCTTTTCCAAATTCTTGGATGGTTATTCTTTTCCAAACTTTGTTGCTTTTTCACACACTTGTCTTGTCCTAAGGTGACTCTGACCCACTTGCCTATTGGCTAAAGTAAGAGTATCCTTTATTTCCAAATATTTCAATTTAGAAGAAATAATTGATTGGAAACTTTAATTTCCTTTCCTGAATACCAACCTTGAATTGCTTTTTGAACTACTGTCACAAGTGATGCCCATAATTCATCTGGATCAATCTCCACAAATCCAGGACTGGGGTAATGTAGTACAATCTAAAAAAATAGTATTTTTTTAAATTAAGGCTCTGCATTCTTATTATTTTTAGCCAGTATCAAGACAAAAAACAGCATCATATCATGTAGAACATGAATCAATGTTTTCATGTTGTCTTTAGTTTCAGTCTCGGAGCCAAGACCCATAGAAAGATCGTAAAAAAAAATTCTTCAGACAACATGCACTTTTAATAGTTCCTGATAATAAACTTTAATCACTATGCACTTCATCCAATGTTAGATTTACATTATGCTATGAATAAGTACTATGAATCGAGCCTCGAAAAATACAGATTGTTTTTACCACAAGCTCAAGTCGATGGTCATGGAAGTAATAAGTACACTGTACAGTAGTAATACTTCCATGTTGATGCTATAGTGTTGGCGCCAAAATTCATACAGAAAGCTAATTGGTAATATAATGAAAATAAAAAATAAGACTTTCACAGAATTAAAACTTTCAAGGTGAAAAAATTATTGTAAAATCCTAAGAATGCAAACCATATTATCTTATGAGATTAATTTAGGAAGATAACCTGGATTAAATTCATAAACATTGATAATAGTTAAAATAAGATAATAAAACATCTATAACTTGATGTAAAAAGTATGGCAAGCTTTTTCATTTTATATAAATTAAATCGTAAACACAACCATTGTTAGATTTATCTATTATGTACCTGATCAATTGCTTTTCCGACAGTTTCGGCTCTTGTATTATAAATAAATGCACGTATTGTAGTGGTACCAATATCTAACGTAAGTATATATTTTTCCTCCATTATTCCTATTGGAAATAATCAATTAACAAATTATTAAAGACAAATATTTTTTTGTTATTATTCAATTGATATGATTAAAAAAATCACTAGAAATTGGATTAAAATTACACATTTAACACACAAACAAAACACACGACTATTTTCAGTCGACTGAACCAGTGTGACTGACAAATGACAACTATGACAATTGACAAGTGACAGACTGACTAAATAGAAAGTGTGACAAACTTTCGAAATTAAGATTCTACTTAAGATTTATTTTTTAAGCTAATAGATTCTACTAAAATAGAAAACTATTTTATTCAAAGTTTTTCCTATGATCAAAATTTTTATAAAGATTACAGAGTTTAATACGATTTTTGAACATTTATCTAAAAAAATGTTATTAAGTAGGTAAGTAGCAGGTTGTTTATTACCTTTTTTTTACTTGAATAAAATTATTTTTGTTTCATTGTAAAAAAAATTGAAGGTGGCTGCTATCTGTGCGGTGGAAATTTGATGCACGCGGGCCCAGGCCACACGATGCACTTTTGTGTAAACTTATAATAGTAATCACAGAGAAAAAAATCTCTACGCTTAATAATAACACAGTGTAATAGAATGTTAAAGTTTGTGCCACATGTGATGCTGTTTATTGGAAAAATTCTAGATAGGTAGGTAGCTTAGAGTCCATTTTTTTTATGGCTTCAGGTGTTTGTTTATCCTGGTTTTCGCTCTGGCGCGACAGTACTTGGCCACCACAGACATTTGACCACATTGCATCGCGCCATCGCGATAAACATCGAGAGTTTATCTACAAACGTTCCATACATGACGCCCCGTCCCTTTCTCACGTATGACAAATTGACAAATAAGCACTGTAGACAACGACACTGATCATCTTTACGACTTTTCACTCTATTCAGCACCGTTGCATGCTATATTCCGTTGGCGCGATGTATGGCGATGTGGTCAGACGTGGTGCGACAACACGAGACATAGTGCTGTCAAACACATAAAGAAAGACGGCACAAACGTTAGTAGGGAGATTCATTTAAGGAGCCTTCACACGCTCGCTGTTCGCCACAAACACCGAACACCATATGCCAAACACCGAACACAAACGCGGTATCCACACGCTTGGCGAACGTGCCAGTCTATGCCGGTTTAGCAAACATGGCGGACGACGAACTTGTGGTGGCAGCAATCACTTTTGGCATGATTTTTTTTTTATAAAAAAAAAGGAAAGTAAAATTAAACGAAAAAGAAGGAGAGCACTCGGCCGGATATCGAGGGATCGTGGGTTCGAATCCTACCTGGGGGGTGAAATTTTTCTTTCAAAAAATCAATTTCAAAATATGAAAAGCTAGTTGCCTAAAAACTTCTGTGGAAAAAAAGCTAAAAAAAAAAGATAAAAAGAAAAAAAAATCTGAAACAATAAATAAAATTATTCCTAATTTAATACCCTACTATTAATATATGAAATTAAATAATTAAAAAATAGTACCTAGACATCGAAATAATATTACTACGTATAGAAATGACAGCGCCTTCAAATTTTGGCGCCGTGTTCGGCCGTGAGGGGCGCGCCCCTCCCTGGCCCCGCCCCCAACCGAGTCATAGAATATGACATTACTACGCAGGGGCGACACTTTGTTTATATTCTGCCTATTGGACATCCAACTGATTATTTTATTTTATTACAATATTTTATTTTACATAATAGATAAATTTAATAGAAAATAGGTATAATATTAGCTTTATAGCTACATTACATTTTAGTTCTTAACTTAATATTAGTCAAAAATAAACTGAGATTAAATCAAAACTAACTTTATAGTGAAGCTATTTATATATTGTAGTATTTTGTAATATATGCAATAACCAGGAGACGGTCGCCTGCCAGACAAGAGGAGTTGTGTTAAATTTCAAGAATGGTAACGTACCTTTACTCCGAAACTTGTTTGCCCGAATTTCATTTGTTCGAAAATGGTTGGTCGAAATTTAAAATGCTGTTTCGTTTTCCATCTTTTTGTTTTCTAGAAATTTTTAGTTTTATTTTTTTTACTTAGTTAGTAACTTTATCCACATTTACGTATTTTACCTAGTATATAAAAATATTTTGGAAATATAGTTTAAAAAATCAATATTTAAATTACATATTATTTTTAAAAAGAATGATTAAAATCGGTCCAAAATTGAAGGAGTAATCGGCGGACCTCCAAAAAAAATCATAGAACCTCCTCCTTTTTGAAGTCGGTTAAAAAAAAAGCTACAAAAAATTCAGAAATACCTAAATTATATTATAAAACTGACTGACGCTTAGTACCTACGTATCCCATCTGTACGATTAATTTTTGATAATCTATGATTTTCACATAGAAATGGCGGATGCAATCATGATGCATTAGAAAATAATGAAAAAAAATTGTTTTGGTTGGTTTTACTTAATTTTTTGTATACTTAGCGATGATAAGTTACGCCGCTATCTTTCTTCCTTACTGTTGAACGGTTTTTACAAGTTTTTATTGAACATGACGGCATTTTCCAATATTTTTTTTGACATAAATCCGAGGACCAATCACGATGAGCGTCGGCAAGTTTCTAAACGAGTTGATGTCTATTGGCCTCAACGTATGGGGACAAAAATTTTGTTCGCGGTGTCCGTTCTATACGTAGTAATATTATTTTACGTAGTAATATTATTTCGATGTACCTAGATAATTATTTATTGAAATTTAAATAATTTGACAAAAATAATAATCAGAAAAAGAAGGAAACAAAACTTTCGTTTGGCAAATTACTACTGACTGCTTCACAAGCGTGTGGATACATCCCAAACATGTTCGCCGAACACCCTGTGATTTGTGCACAAAAACCGAGACCGACGCCGAACACTGGCAAACACAAAGAGTAAAGTAATATTAAACACAACTGTCCACACGTTCGTGTTTGCTGTTTGTGTTCGCCGTTGTTTGCCGAGCGTGTGGATACGCCTATCATTTAGATTTTAGAATTTAAAATTATACCCAAAGTTTGAATTCGTTTTGTTGGTAACACAGCTAACAGCAGCAAAATGAACGCATTTTTTTTTACATACATAAAATTTAAATTTTAAAATAATAGGTATCTATACATATATATTATATTTAGAGTTAGTCCATATATAGTACATCCAAGTTAGAGTTATAATCTAAAAAATATTTTGTTTATTTATTTATCAAAATTAATATTATTTTTATCGTAAGGCAATGGCAACTCAATGGCCATAATTTGTTCACTGGCAATGTTAAGCTTGCCTGCCTGACTGACAGGCAAGCGCGTTTTGGTTCTTGAGTGCTGAAAATTGTGATGTAAAAAGCGAAAATAAATATTTACTGGCCATCATGGCGAATCCAAGAAAATTTAGTGAAAAAATTGCCCTCCATAATCAAAAGCAAGCCGAGGAAACGGCCGCCTTTGAAAAAATTATGCGTGAAGTTTCCGACGCAACCAATAAGGTATGTCGCCTATTTACTCAGGCAATCGCTTCCTGGCCGTCAAATGTGCCCGCCGACGTAAACAATAACCATTACAATATTCATATTGCGCCTTAACCAGTGAATATGTTATGCGTTCCTAAATAAAAACAATAAACAATCTACCACCATCTCTCGAGTAGTTGCTATATTGTCATTGTTGAATTGGATTTAACTTTATATTGTAGCGTGCCACAATACAATAGCAAGTGGTCGGGACACAAATAGTATGTTTCAACATCTGTGTTTGCTTCGTACATTTGAAATTATTGTTGGCACCCCACTGTAAAATTATTTTATGAATAAATTAAATCTGTTAATTTGAACAGTATATTCTGTCATGACATTTTTATATCCATAACACAATATGTCGTATTAATATTAATTAATTCATAAGCATACAAGGCCATCTAGTTGATTACGCTAGGACCAGACTAGTCAGCTTTATCAACAAAAGTTGGGATTGAGTCCCTGGCCTGGGACTTGCAGTAAAAAATTATGTGTCATCTGTGTGGTATACTTAGCATGTAGTAAATGGATACTAATGGGATATCGAGTATGTTTGAATAGAAAATAGACTAACATTCACAATTTGTCATAAAAACTAATATGTGTTACTAACAACATAATCCACAAAGTTCCCTAATTTTCAGTGGACCCTCACAGTTTTTTTTACAGGCTCAATTTATTAGTAATTATTTGTTAACAGAAACTTAAGTCAAAGTAATATCAAGGTTTTATAAATGTGATAGGATTTAGGGATTTTTTTATCTCTGCAAACGCTATCAAAGCTATTATGTAGCAGAAGGTAGGGCTAAGTTGTTAGCGTGGTTGCAGGTTAGTTCAAGTAGCAGGCGTGCAAGGGTGAAAGCTCCTCCCCAACCTACTGAAAATAATGAAACATCACTGCGACCTCAGCAGGGCTTGGGCACATTTCGCAGCGGCTCCCTGCCAAATGTGGCTGCACCACAAGCCGCGAGCACAGAACCAGAGATAAAGGTTCCTTATTTTGGAATCTGCTCGCTAAGTTTAAAGCCACATAGTGTGTTACACAGTGTTTTCTCAATCAATTATATGTCATATAAAATGTTATCTGCGGTGCTAACCTAGTCAATTATTAATATTTTAAACTATAACGTTTTGAACATATTATTAGGACTTCACAGACAGAATAATTTAATATAATAAGTCTTCCTGTGGGTACTTTGTCAAAAGCATTAGGTGTTAAAACATGTGTACATGGACATTGAAGTCCTGATAATATAATATACCTAACAGTAAAATATGAGGAAGAGAAGAGGTCAGATGAAAAACAATGATTTGTGTTTGGGATAACACATCAGAATCACAAAATGTTCTGTGACGTTGCAACGCACTGTGTGGCCTCAGTCTAATACCATTTTACATTTTGTTGTAGTAATTGCTATTTTTATTTTATGGTAGTGGTGCAGTTGTAGCTGGCTGTTAAATTGTTAGGCTATATTCCATGAATGTGTTGTTTAATGATTGATTTTGAAAACCTTAAATGTATGTGGTTACCCCTTTTCAGTTATTATATGCCTAGGGCCGGTTTCGCCACTCCAAAATTGCTTATTTGTTAAATGGACTAACTGTTTTATGACTATTCTTGTATAGATCTGAAATCTTAATGGTGGAGCTGGCCCTTAATATTATAAATTTTATAAATAATAAATTATAGGTATTGATTTGTAGTTATAATTATTTTGATGACATAATATGAACACATTTAGAAGGATAAAATAAAACGAAGCTTTGTTTAGAAATACAATAAAAAATATAAGATCCAAAAAAACTGAAATTCTACATTTAGGTATGTGTTGAAGTGTTGGAAAAGCCAATTAAATTTTTAAAAAACACTTCTATAAAGTTTGTGTAATATTTACACTCGGTGTATAATTTTGAACTTAAAACTTTATTCATTAAAACTTAAAATTTAATTTCAATGTTCAATAAAGTCCATCCTCTTACTAATAAACTTTGCAAAACAATTGTATAGAGTTATTAATTGTTTTGTTACTATTATATTTGAGGAAAATAAATTGGTTGAAACTTACAAAACTTTATACATGCATATGTTTTTACAATTTAGACATCGCCATAGTCCTAACTTTAAGCCTACCTTAGGCTTTAACCTGCTTGTATTATAGTTACTATTGAACAGATATATTTTGTACATATTATATACATATGATTTAAAGAAAACGATTACAGTCAAGTATAATTTTTCAAATCTGAAATGTTTGTCCTGTGCGAGAATTAAAATTGCGTCCTCTGGCATCACTAACTAAGTCACTGGGATGTCAAACGCTACGTTTATTAGCAAGAGGATTTATAAATGAGTGAAAAAGTAAATAACGGTTAAATATGTAACTTATGTGATAATTAAGTTAACATTCAACTACGTAAACATAAATGTTACTAAATAAAATATAATAGCTGTCATAATAAACAATATTGAACATTAATTTACTGTATCATAGTTACAAAGACTATTCTAAAATATTATTTACATTGCACATGTGTTGTTTTCTGACGTTCACATGTGCTCTTAAAGATTATCGTAAATATATTATGAAGTGTTGGGAGATCCTTCTTTGAGCTTTTGTTTCAAAAAATTTATTAGAAGACTGTTAAAAATCATCTGTATCCCTATATGTTGTGTACTGCATCCTTACTGCATCCCTTTGTTACAAATTAAGATAGAATCATTTATGACTTTATAGAAACTAATTTCTCCTAAGAAAGTCTGTTAGTTCTAAAATAATCAGGATTACAATTGAAAATGTATTCTACTAATATTATAAAGGCGAAAGTTATCTGTATGTTTGTTTCTTCACGCTCAAATGGCTGAGCCAATATTTATGATATATGGTATGTAGGTAGCTGATACCTTGGATTAACACAGGGGTACTCTTTATCCCGAAAAGTACGCGATTCCCGTAGTTCATCTAAAGTCTGATATAGATGGCGCTACTGTGCATAATTAAATACACGCAAACGAAGTTGCGCGGGTTTTACTAGTTATAAATAATTGGATATCATTATGTAGGTATCGATAAAGCTGGGAAGGGTGAAGGTAAAGATGTATGACCCAGTGACTCAACGCAACACTTACGTTAGATCACTGACTTGCTTGAGTATTAATTTGTGTACATACAAAAAAACAGGAGTTAATATTTTTTTTCTAATTATAAATAAAATCGTAATAAAAGAATTCTTAAAAGATTTATATTGAGTCAAGCCATGATCATGAATTAATTTTTATATTTTTTTTTATTTCACCAAGACTGTATAATGAAACTGTAAAATTGCTTGGACATGGTATAACGTAAAGCATGCACTACCCTGTTATCTGAAACAATTGTACGCATGTGACATTATCATGGTAAAGGAAAAGGAACGTGTTTTTGTCATGGTCAAAAATTTAAAAGTATTTTTTTTAATTTATGAAATTTGAATATTTTTAGAACCGGATTTTTTATCTTGATAAGTTGCAGTTTAGTCTATTTGTCATAAAAAATTAGGATGAGTTGCACAGACCTTTTTAATGTTAATGACGTTTAAAATCATGGCTGTCAAAGATATGTCTAATTGGAACTTATCAGGAAACTTGCTAAGGGACATTATCTAATACATTTCTATGAGATTACTTAATTTGGGGGCCTGTGTCCTGCAGCAGACTTCAGGCGCGTTTAGACGGCGCGAAACTTTGCACGTGGCCGCCGTTTTTCGCGGCCTTCTTCATTTAATAATAATGATAATGAAGAAGTCTCGTAAAACCATAAAATAGTTTCAAGCTTCTAATAACCAGTTGAAATGTTTTAAATCAGCATTACCAGTTTGAAATGTACAATTAATTCCCTTTGTCGACAATTCAATGAGCGTATTAATAATTCTGACAATCGGTTGAATATTTCAATTAAAAATCCTTTCACCATGCGAATGTCACAATGTAATTATTTTCTCGATGTGATATTGTATAACCGCGTATCTGCTAATTGCCAATGCAGCGTCAAACTTTATTCGCGTTAAATAACGTTTTGTGGTGCATATCACTACATAGTATAAAACAAAGTCGCTTTTTCTGTCCCTATGTCCCTATGTCCCTTTGTATGCTTAAATCTTTAAAACTACGCAACGGATTTTGATGCGTTTTTTTTTAATTGATAGAGTGATTCAAGGGGAAGGTTTTAAAGTATCATACATTCCAAAATTCCCACGGGAAAGCGGGATACACGCAAACGAAGTTGCGCGGGTTTCGCTAGTTTTTATATACATAATTGTAACTGTACCTCTGATCGTGGTTTCGTTCGCGTGGTTTTAGTTTCTAATTCTCTCACCCAATTGCTATTCCGTTTAGAATATTATTTTTTTCGAGATATAACGTCTATCATTATTTTATTATGTATAAATCCAGGTTAATAAACTATGTGATTGAACTACAAACATCCAAACTCATTTATAACTTTAGTAGGATTTATCAATACGCGTTACAAACCGTTCGTAACTAGGTTTCGGTCTCTACTTAAATTTTATTTAAAGTTCAAATCAATTAAAATAGTTTATGAAGTCATTGACTGTATAAGGTCAAAAATATAATAATAATATTCGGTATTGAAAATTTAAATATGCGGTTATGCAATGTCACAGATAAATTGCATTGTATAAAGCTCGAAATACACAGAGAAATGGCTGCGGCGCGTGTGCGACTTTATTTTGTTGAGTTTAAATAAGATCGTCGACACCTACACGGAACACGTGTGTAAATCGGCTGATGTTCATTTGTAACGGTTTTAGAGTTGCGCTGACAGCACGCTGACCGTCGGCGCTGACAGCCCAAAATGTATGAACATCTACGAAGCGTTTTAGAATAACGCGCGAGTCATCAGCGCGGACGGTTCATACATTTTGCTGTCAGCGCCGACTGTCAGCGTTCGGTCAGCACGAACCTAAAATGCCGCGCCTGTTTCGTCCTCGAACTGCACCCATATCTCTGTCTGTTTCGCTCATTAGTGTCCCTATATATTTCGTAGTGAAAGTTAGTCTAGAAAATCATTTAAGTTATATTATACGGAACCTAATTGTACTTCAAATAATTAGGTTTTCAATATTAAAATAAGTTTAGTATGTATGATTAATTTGTAAAGTAGGTAATGCAAATATTGATTATTCCTAGCACGTGTCCCTAGTGTGTAGTTAAATATTCGAGGATATATCATTTGGAATGCATGCAGCATTGTAGTGTATTAGTGGCCCTAAATACTAGGAATAATTTATTATTTTACACGTTTTTTCTATGAAATAATTAGGCAACTTACGCCGAAAATTGTCAGCCGCCGACTGTGCTGTGTCCCTATCAGCCCAAATAATATGTAAACTGAGAATCGTCAGTTAGGTGTGAAGGTAAAGTTGAAGTAAATAAGTAATACGTACCGCGACTGGTTGCCATAAAATAAATATTTAAAATGTTTAAAAAATTGCGTAGTTTTTCCACATGCATGGTAGCGAAATGACAGTGAATAGTGCCGTACCAGCATGTAAAAATTAATGCCATGCAACACAGTAACGCATCGCACATTGATACATTTCTAGTAAGGGTAAGGGCACATTTTGATGACCCGAAAATGTGCGCGCTGCCGCCGTACAAATTTTCGCGTCGTCTAAATCCGCCCTAAGAGATTTCCCTTTACTGGAAATGTGAATGAATTTTGCGGTGCATTGCCGCAACACCATGTGGAACGACTTTAAAGCTCGCAGTCAGCAGCTGGCAATACAATTTAACCCTTTCCATGTGGCATCATATTTTCACCTGCTATAGTGTTAACGTAGTATAGAAATTCGTCTTTCTAAAAAATCTGCTAATAAATGGCGGAAGGTTTTCAGTTAGACTTGATAACACGCCTGCATGGAAAGGGTTAACCATGCCTTAGCTAAAATATTACATGAATATTCACGACAATTTTCACTTATGTAAATTATGCAATTCTTTATAGCCTGAAGAAACAACACTAGCGACCCAGTATGGCCGGAGTGGGGGCACATCGCCTTCCCGTAGCCCCGGCCAGCGGGGGCGGGCCTCCTCCTCGGTGGGGCCTATGCGCCGTCCCGCTGACCGAAAACATGACACCAGTCCATATGGCAGCATGGTCTATTTAAGGTACATATTTATTACGACAAATGTACTTCATTTATAAGACACTATTGGTAGTTGGACCGACTACAGTTGGAGTGGGCGTCGACGGTTTTCACTAGCCCTGACCAGAAGTCGAAACTCCTCAGGGGCGGATTATTGATGCATATGATATTTTGTTTGACCTTTTACAATCCTGGACCCTCTCTTTTTCCTACAAAGTTATTCACAATTTATTATAAGGACGCGTTTTGACGAACGCAGCTGCAGTACGGTGAATTTTCGCGTCATCTAAATACGCACTAATTCCAGTCGTGACGTTTTTAAAATATATTTTAATTCATTTTAGATAATCTCCTACTTCACTCGCGGATTATCATACTAATATTATAAATGAGAAAATGAGTTTGTTTGTTATTCCTTCACGGATTGACTAATCAGACGGTCATTATGAAAATTTGTATAAATATTGTCAGGGGGACAGAGCCCAACATAAGCTACGTTGTTGTATCACTTTTCTACTATACAGGGCGCTGTATGGGATGATCTATCGGCCCACAGATGGCGCCACAAGTTGTTCACGCGCAATGGGTTGTTTTGTTGTCAAACGAGATATACGAGCATAAAATTAATCGCGAGCGAAGCCGCGGGGAAAAAGCTAGTATAAAAATAACTTTAAAATCCAGTTCAAGTTTTCGTTCTTAATAACGGCATTAAGCAATTAATTTAGTAAAGGAAATTATTCTTTAAGTTGTTTTCCTGTAGTAAAGTTTCGGATTTTCCCATATGACTATAGACGTTTTTAAAAGATTAATACTTATTATTCAAGGTGATCGCACATTTGTCAGCAACGTACGCGCCGCGCGCGCCGAACGCACCGCATTTCTTGATAGCCGCGGAACATTTGTCAGCAACGTACGCGCCGCATGCGCCGCTATTCTTGATAGCCTCGCACATTCGCGTACGCGCCGTACGCAAATCTTTAGTGTATTGCCAACAATTTGAGTACGCGCCGTACGCGCCGCGTTATATGACGTAATCAGAATGCTTCCTTCAAATTCGGATGCCTACCGCACTTTACGATATGCGGCGCGTACTACGGTGCGGGTGAAATGTGCGAGGTTTCACATCATTGCAGACAACGAATTCTAAATAGCGGCGCGTTCGGCGCGTGCGGCGCGTACGTTACGTACGTTGCGACAAATGTGCGATCAGCTTTATTCATAAAATAACTGCATTGACATTTTTATTTCATCAGCCCTGACATTAACATCAATCATCCGAATGTAATAAACCTGTCAGATGTAAAATATTTGACAAATAAATTAAACGAGAATGGAAATAACAAGTTATCTACTCCATATAACATAACTCATGATATAAAGTTCCGCCATAATCGATCTCCTTACGTAGAACAAACAGATAGACAAAAAAATAATTTTTGATCTAAACTACGTGTATGTAAACATACTTAACTTAAAACGATAAAAATAACATCTTTTTGTTACATATTCATATGAATCAAGTAAAAAGTTATATTTTAAAAAAACATACTAACTTATTTATTTTTTTGTTGATTGTATTGTATAATATACCATTACATTTATATTTATTAGTCATTTAGTAGCAATATAAAAATAAACAAAAATAAGAAACGGTATACATAATTGATAAGTGATAGAGTCGTTATTCGCTGTTTGTACAGGTCAATAAGTCGAACTAATTTATGAATCAATACTACGATATCAAAGTGTATGTTATTCTAAGAAATCCATTCATAATGAATAATTATGTTCGAACAGGGGAAATATGTCGCGTGGCATTGAATAAAGCAATTAGGACGCAAATAGTGTACACTATTGTATTAAGACTGTATTATTGTCATGTCTAGCCCGAACACTATTAATTGACGCCTAAATTTTAGGGTTGCACATCCGAAGTATACAATCACTGTATACTTCGGGTCTGCAATTTCTTTCTAGAAAGTAAAAAAAATATTTGTTTTATTGATTTACTAACAGTTACATCGAGACAAGCCACCACATATTCCCACCGATGTGTCTTCTGTATAGCCAGGATCAACAACGGCGACCTCAGTTTGACAATAAGCAATGAAGCATATTGACTTCCCGGGGAGAAACAACAGCTGTCTTGGAACTCACAACGAATTTAATCAAAAAGAAAATAGATGAAGTAAGAAGTATTGAAAGGGCTATAACACTTACATATAAAAACTTTATAAATAACTAAAGTAAAATAAAATTTAGACAAATAGGCCATTGAACGGTGGAACAAGCTGCCCGACGCGACGATGTGTTCCCTGCACGACACGTGTACGACATGGGGTCCTTCATAGTAGAAGCGACGTGACACCAATTTGAACATTTATAAAAATTATACATTATACATTTTAAATAGAAAAAAAAAAGATGTAAAACTGTTTGTTTTATTTAGTTGGAATAATTCAATTTTAATAACAAAGAACTCATACAAAATAAAAGAGATTACTATCAGCAACAACAATTTGAAATTGAATGGTTCTTGTTTAGAAATAGTATGCAATTTTTTTGTGACTAGTTTTCTTAAAGTATTTTATCATTTTAGAATCTTGGTTAGTTGCGCCAATTTTAAAAAATACTTGCCATACCTGTGTCCATACTTTTTTTTTGCACCACGATAACTGAAAGTAGTCAACGTAGTCAACAACTTAATCGCAAAAAAAAATATTTGTATACAAAACCTAAAGAAAGCTTTCTGTTTTAAAAGTTTATTACACAAATAACTAGAATACTTTAAAACCGTAAAGTTTTATAAAAAGCGAAGTTACTGAAATCTTACAAAATTAATTTTTCAAAACTTAACTTCAGTAACGCTCTGTTAAAATTATATTGGTTTCACGGATTCCGAAATTTCCGAGTAAGTTCCAACTGAAAGAATAAGTATTGAAAATCACGCGAAACATGTGCAATTTTTCTTACATTCTTCTTTAACTCTAAACTTGTGTCTAAACATATGAAATTTGGATCTTAGGATTATTTAATTTTTATCATGTATGTTCGTGAAGGATGTTTATAATAGTCATTGTTATTTATTAATGTGATTAATTTGAGGTTTTTCGGTTTAAATATAACGCTTAAATCTATAAACGGACATCCCTTTACGTGCGTCAGTATTGACGACAAAATAAGCTAATTCGATGACTACAATAAACACAGATTTCTTGTTAATAAATTGTTTTTTCCTTAAATATGAAACAAATTATGAATGCAGCTGTGTTTTTGCTCTCATTAAGATGTATTACTAGAGTATACAATACACTACTAACAGGAAAGTATATGTATCTAATATAACAGGGGATAACTAAGGTTATTCCCACGGCAAGTAATTCTAATTACCCATTGCTGTCAGTGTCAGCTGTTTTAATTATAGCTCTTATGTCATTTTAATAAGAATCAATCTATTAAACACTTCAAAACAATTATTATGACCTTAACGGTCACTTTCTCAGGTCGATTATATTAGGGTGTGTCCAGATCTGACGAATGAGCCGCTCGCCACCTGCGATCTTCACACGATAATTTACGTGAACCTATACAAATAATTGCTATACCTGCAAGCGTGCAGATCGCGAAATGTTCCCGAGCGACCCATTCACGGCGCATTTGTTAGGTCTAGACGACCTTTAGAAAATAGAAATAATAAAAAAACGTGTGGCATTCGGGAACTGCCGCGGTAAAGCTATAGCACTCATTGACGCGGCCAAAAAGCACGCTGTCTCACCTAGCATCGTGTCTTAAAGAGATAGAATCAGTTATGAGCAGTTAGCAGCTAGTCCACACGCATACGTCTAGTCGCACGCACACAAACATCGTGCCGAAGTCTGCCGAACTGAAACGACGTTAGACGATGCACGGCTTTCAACGGCGCGCGGAGTAGGTGTTAGGTTTTATTTTCGTAACGGAATTTCTTGATTCGGTCGCCGCGCTCAAAGCCCGCGATAAAAGCTATGCAATAGCTTATAAATTTTGAAAATATTACTAATAAAATATTTGTACACAACAAAAATTGGTAGCATCAGTACAGAAACTTAAAATAACGCTAAGATGACTAGCACCTTTCCCTCCTCGCATATGATAGCACCTTTGACGGTAACCATCAGGTTTTTTTTCGGTTAACGCTTTCTTGTTTGCATGTTGTATGACATAAAAAAGTATTTTTTATTATTTCCAGCCCGCCGCCAGATAGCAGTTGGCGGCGCACGAACTCAGACTCAGCTTTACACCAGTCGTGCGGGGAACAGCAGGCGGCGGCGCAGCCCCTCTCGCCGCACCACCCGCTGCACTCGCACGCCCACCCGCACATGCACCCACACCCCAACCATCGGAGAGGTATGTATAAAGCTTTATAAAGTTCAAAAGATGCCATAAATTGAACAATTTTGCTATGATAAGGTTCAAAAAAGTTGTCTGCTTGTAATATTTTGGCCCTTAAGGGTGAGCCCAAACGAGCGTAATTTTGTGAGTCGTGAGTCACAGAATTTCGGTAGCAGAAATTCTGCATTCGGTTTAATACTAAAAGGCAATTGATGCCACGCGACGACGATGCAAAATGAGTTGTCTGCCGAAAATATGCAACTCACAACTCCCAAAATTACGCTCGTTTGGCCTCACCTTTATAGGCTCCAAACCAAAAATAATTTAATAATAAAAATCCAGGATTAAAAAACGGCGATCGCAGATTAATGAGCAATGAATGTCCTTGACACTATAGACTCCCATAGCTACAAATTGTGTTTGATTTAACTAACAACGAATTTAAACAGAAACACTATTAGTCGTAGTAACAATTATTTATATGGTTTCCCGTAGTAACAAATATTTGAAATTCATTCCGACGCTGCCCGAATGTTTGTAAAGATTTATAAAGGCATGGCGCCGCCGCTGACTTTGCATCCGCGCTCTTAGCAATATTAAAAATAACAATTAGGAAATAATATGTGGTTGACTTCCGCTAGGTGTTAATAAATATAACATAATGTCTCTCCACAGCCGATATACACCTGGACGTATTAACAACACTCGGTATGAACCCCACAAACCGGCCGAGGTCGTCGTGTGAAATACCCAGGATACCAAACAACAATAAGTGAGTTTCCATATACTTTAATCAAGAATCAAATACAAGAAATCGGGGACTGTTTTTACCACTCGCAAATAGCTTATTCGTCAAATAAATAAAAACTTTTGACGTTTTTTATCTGACGAATAGCCTATTTGTGACTTTACAGGGCAAGTGGTGAAACTGGCACTTCGGGAGATTGATGTAAAATTAAGAAATGTCTTGTCAGTCAGTAGTCAGTAGCAGCGGTCATTTAATAAAAATAAATATTCTGTCACTGGTGGAATTCCTGCTTGATAAATGAATTATTGTTAACATGTCTCATTACTAATCACTATTCCAATACCTAACAATATTGGACCTACCAATACCTAACGGTAATACCATTCCATTCATAAATGGAATATGCGTTATTTGTAATATTAAATAGACATACCTACAAAAAAAGTTAATAAGTGCATTCATATCAACCCATAATCATCTCACTGCAGAATATATAGATCTCCCTTCAATCGAATGGTATTAGAGCATAGGCTGCCACGCTGCTCCAATGCTGATTGGCGGAGGTTGGTGTTTTCATGCCGCATGAAGGCCACCAATTTGGCTTAACAACTGTCAGCGACAACAACCGCAACTCGTGTTATTAGCAAAAAGTATTGGTTTATGGCTTTGAATCAATGATATACAAAGAAAAACATTTTTATACTACACCTTTCTTCCTTCGAAAGTATCGAAAAAGTACGCGATTCCTTCCTAGAATGCGAGGGAAAAAAATATGTCAATCCATTACTGCCCAGAAAAAATGTATGAAATTTCATTACTCTGATCTGAATTTTGGGCGACGCCAGTCCGTCAAATTATCTCAAGTGAAAATCGCATTGTTTTTTTTTTTTTTTTCAATTATATCGATGTTGCTTGTGGCGAGACCGAATGATCACGCAAGTTGAGCAACGATGATTCCAGTCAGTATTTGGAAGGGTAAAAAAAATTTTTTTTCCTTTTCTCCCTAACTGTCACTTTCTTCCCTTGGTGAACAATGTACTATTGTTTAACAGTTTGTATGTTTTGACGTCGGGTAATCCGTTGCAGCGTGTACGAGAGCGGGGGGGACGGCGGCGGCGGCGGGCTGGGCGTGGCGTGCGGCGAGCTGCAGGTGCCGGGCGGCTCGCTGCCCGACCTCACCTCCGTGCACTTCCCGCCGCCGCACTACATGCACCGCCAGTCGCCCGACTACCACCAGCCGAGATACGTTAGTACTACTACTCATTTATTTAATATCAATGCACAGCACAAACCGCTGGCTCTAGAGATTCCCAATTTGGAATGTAGGTTCCTTACGACGTCTAGGGGTGTACTAAGAAAGGATTTCTCAAAATTCCCACGGGAAAGCGAGATATACGCAAACGAAGATGCGAGTATTTTACTAGTTATAAAATATAAAAACTGGTTTTTAAAAATCTTTTTGAAAAGCGAGATATTTTTTTGTGTTCATTATTGTCAGAACAAAAGAAATTTAAATAAAAACAGTTTTGTTTTCTCTCAAATCTTGTTCTATGTAAAGTGAGCGAGTGAAATAAATGACTGAGAGACTTTCAATATGGGAAAACTGTCAAGGTAAAACTATCAAATAAATGTTCGTTAATGTCAAGATCTTCTTAGTCGTACACTCTTGTCAGAGTGGTCGTGATTGCGCAGATGAGGTACACGGAGAGATGTTGGTTGGGTCGCAAACTTTCTCGAGGATTGCTTTCCTAGCGATTTGCTTCCACTCCTGCCGGTTAGAGGCGCTGCGTGTACATTGGACCATGGTAGACTCCGTAGCTTTTTTTTTTTTTTGTCAAGATAAAAAGAAAATATTAAATATATTGAGTTTTTAAAATCCCGTCAAGTATATGAAGAGTGAGTGAGTGAGAAAAAAAACTGAAAGATCTTCATTACGGAAAGTGAACTCTCAGAAAACTGAAAGTTTGTGAGAGAGAAAAGTGATCTTCCAAAAAAGTTTTACCTTGAAAGTTTTCTACCAAATGAATAGAGTAGGGTAAACGGCAAAGAAGATAAAAATCATCTTCAAGTTTAATATGTGGTCGTGGGTGCAGAGCCCCACGTCCCCGGGCGCGGTTAAATAGTGTAGGGGCTAAGGGTAATAATATGGTGTGATGCAGAGCTCCACGTCCCCGGGAGCGGTTAAATAGTGTAGGGGCTAAGGGTAATAATATGGTGTGATGTAGAGCCCCACATCCCCGGGCGCGGTTAAATAGTGTAGGGGCTAAGGGTAATAATATGGTGTGATGCAGAGCTCCACGTCCCCGGGAGCGGTTAAATAGTGTAGGGGCTAAGGGTAATAATATGGTGTGATGCAGAGCTCCACGTCCCCGGGAGCGGTTAAATAGTGTAGGGGCTAAGGGTAATAATATGGTGTGATGTAGAGCCCCACATCCCAGGGCGCGGTTAAATAGTGTAGGGGCTAAGGGTAATAATATGGTGTGATGCAGAGCTCCACGTTCCCGGACGCGGTTAAATAGTGTAGGGGCTAAAGGCAATAATATTATGGAGTGATGCAGAGCCCTACTTCCCGCGCGGTTAAATAGTGTAAGGGATAAGGGTAATAATATAGTGTGATGCAGAGCCCCACGTCTCCCCGGGCTCGGTTAAATAGTGTAAAGGCTAAGGGTTATAATATGGTGTGATGTAGAGCCCCACGTCCCCGGGCGCGGTTAAATAGTGTAGGGGCTAAGGGTAATGATATGGTGTGACGCAGAGCCCCACGTCGGGGGGCGCGGCGTCCCCGGGCGGCGGCAGCGCGTCCCCGGCCACGGGCGGCCTGTCCCCGGCCTCGGGCTCGCCCGTCGGCGCCACCGTGCCGCTCGCCGCCATCCACCACCACGACCATGCAGCCTCGCTATACGACACGCAGGTTACTCACGCATTATGCACCCCTAAAACATACAGAAAAGGCGTACGATGAATGCATACGGCATGCCTGTGTAGTTCCTGCGCCGCGCCTTCACCGTACGCCGTTTCTATATAAGTCAGCCCTAAAAGACTGAAATTAATAAATAAAAAATCGGTGAATTACAAAAAAATTAGATTTATTTATTGATAAAATACAAGTATTTGAGATACCGACACAAATACAATTTCGTTAACGAATTACAAATTCTGTTCACGTTGCAACTTTGAATATGCGTTATGATTTAAATGAGTATTGTATACAAAATTAAATACAAAGTATGTACTAACAATTTCTTTCTTGAAATGGTAACAGTTCATTGTACAGTCAGCGCCAAACATATGCTATCACTTTATATGGCATGTTGATTCATGTCTTCAGTAATTAATATGACATACAAAAGCGACAATAACGCCGTTGACTGTACTTGCTACAATCAAGGCAAGAGTTGCCAACTGAAATAACGCAAGCTTATGACAATTATAATGCAACCGGCCGTTTTTGCGATAATTTTGAAATTATTATTAGCTATCTAGTATCCCGACATAAATTTTACGTTTTACAGTTGCATTATGGCGATAATAAGCCTGCCGCTCTAAAAAAACTAAAACTAATTAGCGTACAATGCCACAAACTTATCTGTGCCGGTGACCAAAACTAGAACTAATGAATACCCCTTGAATACCTCAACAATTACCTTCAATACCATAGTTCACAGCGCCCTCGCCATCGGCAGAGATAAGTTTGTAGATTGTACTAAACTTAATAAGAGTATTGTAAAAGGGACATTACGATCGTCATCAGCCTAACACCGGCTTTGACATAACAGTGTGCAAACAGCACTAAATCTTTAGGGTTTTAACATTTTTTTTATTATTTCTTTGTTGTTTTGTTTTATTTTTTTTGTTTGTGTTTTATTTTTTGCTTTCTACACAAATCATTTTTTGTTTATTTCAGAATCACTTATCTGTACCAAACACAAATAATTATCTCCATCATAATAAGGTTCGTTTAACCTCTTCCTAATTATTTTTTTTTCCATTTCATACCAGAACAATTGCTTGAGCGCTTAAAATGTTCATTGCCAGTGCTGCAATTGTTAAAACAACTAATTAAAAAAGCAGGCCGCTTTACAGTTTTTTATATTGTTCACAATGTCGGTCTGTTATCTTTCACTCACATTTAATAAGATTGGCGCTTATACTAATTGCATGATTTCATATATTTCTTTCAAAATGGTTGCTTACAAATTGAAAAGCGATTTTTTCGGTGCAATAATTGCCTATTCCATTTGAATATAATATGTGTTTGGTTTTTCATATTTTTTTTCCATATTATGAATGTTTATACTTTCTGATGTATTTATATGATTATTTTTTATGTATACATACTCCAAAGTATCGGCTTAACCCTTAAGCGCAAAACACACTAACGACTGGACCGGATCGGCTATGAGGTGGACGCGTCAAGTTATATACGCGCCGCGTTTCGTGTGAAATCTTTCATATAAATATAAGCAATACAACCGCTCGTGTGCCTCTCTCGATCCGCTCCTTGCTGCTGTGTTTTCAGGCATAAATAAGCTATGGTAAAATGGCTATTATAAATTGAATCGTAGGACGCGGAAATAAGGTTGAAAAACAATTCTTCTCTGCCTGGTTAAGGGTTAAATTAATATTTACGTTGTTGCTTGTGTAATTATAATACTCACTGAATGTTATACTTTTGTATATAAAATAAAAATATGGATTATTTTTACAAATATTAAATAATTTTAGTTATATTATTATAATTATTTACCTTACATTTGCACTAACGTTAGTGTTTAAAACGTCATAATTTTATCAGAATTTTTTGAAATACCGAATTTTCTCATTCTCATATCGTTATTCTTGCGAGGAGGTATATATACAGGGCACCATAAGGGCCTAAACTCCGTCACGCGTGACCTTTGTGACACATCATATTTCATTCAAAGATTAAAGCGCATGAAATTTTCTTTTGTGTATCACTTAATATTTTTAGCACATTTAAAATAAGCCTTATTTTAAATAAATTATACATTGCTTTATCACGCACAGCGTGCACATTACAGGCAATATAATGATATATGTGCATACCCTTATTCCACTGGAAACTGAGCGGACTCCGTACCGTCTCCGTAAAACTCAACTTATACTATGACGTGTAAGAGCTTAACAGCGTCATTGCGCATGTCATTGATATATATATCTAAGACTCGAGTTTTTGGGTGTGTTTTATAATTTTCGAATTTCCGATGGAATGTGAAGTCGCTGGTTATTTTCGGTTAAATCAGTGACTATGAGCTTACTTGAAAACCACTGATCTAGGTAGTTGAGCGCACGTTGAACAAAAAAATGCTAAAAAAATGAGTGAGTTCTTTATTAAGTTAATGTTGCAAACTCAACGCATGCGACGGACGCGTCCGTACAGAACTAGCTCCGTGTGACTGGTGAGTCCGTACGAAACTTGCTCCGTTTTTGGTGGATGATGGGTATTAGCTACATATTTAATTAATAATGCGAGTGTCATAATCCCACATTCTATATTTAGCTTACCATGTTCTAATAACTGCATGCTAGCTTAAACAGAAATAGTGTGACATAAAATTGCAAAAAATAATGAGGTTATGAAAAAATGGCAAATTTAAAATAACTGATTATTTGTAAGGATTTGTTCGAAATTTGGCGCAGTTTACTTTTTACTTCCCACTGCCCCTAAAATAAATTTTTAAAAATAAGCATTAGAAATGACTCTATACGAAAGGCTTCTGGACTTCTTATTTACATACAATTATGCGAAATTAGTCACGCTATTTTTATGCCCTTTCAGTTCTATACCTAAGGTTCGTATTGTATTTTAACGTACATGATTATAATTTATATCGTTACAGAATATGTCACCACTGGAACACAACGCGTGGATCACGTCGAGTTACCAATCCCACTGTAGTCCGCCCTCACAATATTCATCAACATCGAATATTAATATACCCTCACCTACGGTAAGTATAATTTTAATCCATTCCACTATCCTTGCTTTTTTTTCTTCAGTGCTAAGTCGTGAGCTCTCTGGAGTAGGTACCGCGCCTCGACGAACAATGCTCCGCCTTCTGCACGTATTCCCACCTCCACGAATAGCATTCCATTATACTTGACACAGCAGCTCCAAACAATCGGCTGATCTTAAATATAAATCGATGTAAATTATACATAAATTCTACGCCTGTGTCTCCTAAGCAGGATTTACCACAGATTAATAATAAGCAATAAAGTTTCATTAATGTACCGAGAGAAACCACAATAGCAATGACAGATTGACAGAAAACAGTGAAACAAATTTACAGACACGAATTTAATCAGACGGATATTACTCAGGAATATAATGTTAATATGATTCAGTAACAAATTTGTTAATGCATATTTCAGATGGTACACAGTCCGGGTAGTCCCGCGGAGTCACCGCAAACGGACTACAATAATCTGCATCAAGTATTGTTGCAACCTTTCGAACAAATCACAATGGTGAGTAATAATTATATATTAACAATATTTCCTCATGAATTTAATTAAAAAAACAATATATATCGCGGATCTTATCTGATTCTACTGTCAAAGATGTGATGACGAAGGCGGCGATGAAAAAAAATAAACATATTTATAACATTTCTATGCTTCAATGGAATAGCAAGGAGTTGTAAGTAATAATGTAGACGTAAAAAATTGCTAAGGAATGCTTATAATGTTAAGGCAAAAGGATAATAATGTGCCCAATTTATAACTGATTTAGTCCATCGGCACTCACAATGAGGTCACTCGATGATTGCACTGTTGAAGGAAAGCACAGCATAAGAAATGAGCACATTTAGAGACGATTTCAATAAGATTGTAACAAGTATTTGTGTCTGGAGGATTAACATGATGACTATAGATACGTCACACATGCGCATACGCAACGTACGTCTAGCGTGTCTAAACGCATACACGTAACGATTTAAATCCATGTCTGTAAAATGAAGTTTTTTCTGGCATTGCTTCTTGACTTGTCAATGGTAATCGCAAATTAGTAAGTTAAAAAAAATTGAAATGCATTGACAGTGACTTGCATAACAAATTTTTAAAGTTAATAACTCTCACGCTGTCATTGCTTAAAGGGGATAACTTGACAATAAATGTGGGGCATTTAAATTGCGTTTGTTTAACTTACCTTTTAGAAATAAACATTTAAGACTTTTCTGAGTGCTCTGAGATCGGAGAGAGGAAAGAATTATTTATTATTGTGACATGTTTTCTTCAGTCAAAACCTGTTATTTCTATTTTCGCTTCAGGCACATTTACTAACCATCTATGTACTTTATATAACCCCAATGATGGATTACAATATAAATCGTGTCTCTGATATAAAATTTACTTTACGTACGTTGTGTTTGATTGTCAAAAATACTAAAACGATTGGTCTATTGTCAAAATGTAAACTGTGATCTCCAATTCGCTGATTTGTTCAATTACCACCTTATTTATTATTCTTATACTTAAATATGTTTACAAATTGACGATTTGGACATATCAACAGTTAAACATTGTGACAATACGATTGGTTGAGGTTTATTGACTATTGTACATAACTTCTAATCGAAATTAACTTAAACATAATAAAATAATAACGCTTTTCATATTTACATATTTGTAACCGTGTCTATGTGGCGTTATGTACACACAAATACGTTCTGTTGTACCATCTGTCTAAATTTATTAACTACAGTCAACTTATCAAAAGATGTATCAGGAATATCAGGATGTAAAAAACAAAAGACATTGCCGCTACTTGGCAATTGCAAACTGTTTTAACGACACATAAATGTGAACTATTTCACTCCAATATAGAGTACCTACTTTATTTTCTATCTCTTATTAGTAAAACAAAGATCAAAAACACATTTTGTCACTTTCACTCTTCATTTAATTCTCATTAAGAATGACAGTGACAAAACATGTTAAAGTTAATCCTTGAATTCTCTTCTGGAGTTCATTGAATCACAAGATTTATTAAGACTAGAGAAAGTGCCTCTGATGGCCGTAAAATAATTCGTAAAAAATCGTTCCTAATAAATTTGTTCGTTCTGTAATTCTGTATAAATTCATTCGTTCGTTCACGCTGCATCGTTACGCGTAATGCGTAATGCGTAAATGCAAGTTAATATATATAACATAATTTTGATTGTATGTCAACAATATTTTAAAAATATTCAAGACATTTGGTACAACTATTACGCTACTGTAAGTAAAGTATGATTGTAAGTAAATGAGTGTAACGTTGATGGATGTTGGCCAAGGACTGGGCGCAGTTGGTGCAGAGCCTCGTGGAGTCAGGCTGGACCGCGCACGTCCAAGTCGCGGATAATGTACGACACCCCTCACACATACACACTCACATTATAAGATTAGGGTTGCGTCTTATTGATTTTTTTTAACTTCTTTCTGTGCCTCTCGACTACTGGAGGTTGGCCGTCAGCTTCGCAAACAAATCCCGGTCTCAAAACCTTTTGCAACTATCCTTAAACGATTGTGTAAACGAGACGTCGCCATACATCATGTATTGCGCTGTCTCCCTTACTCAGCCGTTCTTGTTTTGTTTTAAGCGGTCATGGTAGCGACCCAGCTTAAATCTTCATAGCATTTGTATTTTTGTAATATTGATGTGTAAATATATAATTCTGAATAAGTACACAAATGCTTTTAAAATGTATTTGCAGCTGTGACAACAGTTTCGTATTGTAAAGTATCGAGGTAACTGCTGCGTGACGGCGATAACAATTTTAAAAACTGTTTTTTACACCACATGTCAGTCTTAAATTAATATAATTACAGAATTTATTCAAAAAAATCAATAAGGCGCAAATATTAGTGCTGATAGTGGGCAAAGTCTTGAGGTATTATTTTTTTTGCAATATCTGAACTTGCGAATTTATTTTACCTATTCAAATTCCATATAAAAATCTCAATTTCTTTACCTGCTCATTATAAATATCAATATCAGATGGTTATAATAATGTGTGAGACACACTGAGACACACACGTAACGTTCATAGCCGTTCCGAGACGCACGTGTCCGTTTCTTAACTCTGTTAGAAACCGAACAGAATCGAGCCGCGCACGCTTGCATTCGTCGGTATATGATTTCCTGGACTAGGTATAATTTCAATAATCAATCGAATTACATTGCTAACTTAACCATCTGTTACTGATACATTTTTTTATATTATAAGGCGGCAAACAGCACTATAATATTTTATTTATTATGTAGCAGTTACACGATCTATTTTTTTTTATATTTTCCCTACGTAATCACAGCTTTTGCTAATGGACGAAAATATATTGTACCATACTTTTATTCAATAAATTTAGCTTCCATACAGTGTATAAGTTGATTCGGCATGTGCTCTTTAATCTTGGTTTGCTTGCACTCAAAATTATAAACCTAATGCTCAATTCGCGGCGAGAAAGCGGCTGAAAGATCTATAACTCATAAACCTACTAAAAGCATAAAGATTGCGAGTTGCACGTATATTGGATACATTGTTACTGCTTCTTTTTTATACCACAAAGGTGGCAAACAAGCATAAGGTGGGCCTGATGGTAAGCCGTCACCGTAGCCTATAGACCCTTGCAATACCGGGGGTATCACTCACGCGTTGCCAACCCTCCCAACCTCCACTGGGGGAGCTCTGGAGACCTTACTCACCGTAGGAACACAACATGGCCGAGACCATTGCTATTTGGCTGCGATCTTCTGTAAGGTGGAGGTCCTTTCCCAGACGGGCTGCGGATAATCCGCTGTGCCCTACCTCTCTTAACGACTATGGAAGGGCGTGGCCCCCCTCCGAAACAGGTGTATCTCACTTAATAGAAGGTCACTAACAAAAAATTTCTTATGTTGTTAAAGAAATAAAGAATTTTGTATTGCATTTAAATTGCGAACTCGATTAAGAAAAGGTGGATATCTACAAAGTGTGACTCTAATTTCATAAATGTGATAATCTCGGGTCAAGCCACACATATCCACATTCTCACCGTTATGTCTCTTCTAAACTCAGGATCAGGCAACCTCAGTTTGACAATAAGCAACGAGCTTATTGACGTCCCGGGATAGGAGATAGTTAAGACGCTATTGCTGTCTTGGGAAGTATTGTAAGGTGATAATCTGTGACAAGAAAGAATGCTACATGTAATGCTCGTCCGTGTACAAAATTAGCATTACACGAACCTAATCCTGCCGAATTCTCAAGGTTTTACAAATAGCCGTATATAGAGAGAATCTTAAAATTCTTATGCCATAGCCGTCTTCTCGTCGCTGTTTTCCGTCTACAATATTTTTAATTAGAGAAAGGATTGCAAAGCCTTTATTTAAACGGTGTATCATTACATTTTACTTATTTGATTTTGTTTTGTATAATATTATTTTACTAGCGGATGTTGTAATAAGTAATGTAGGTATAGTATTAGTTATAAAAAGCATGGTCATGTAAACGCACATTTTAGAAGCATGACCAAATAAAAATCATTCTCCCTAATTGTGCACCTTCATTGTTACTATCTGTTTACAACTCTGAGAGGGAAAGAGAAAACAGACAACTTATTAGACAAATGTCAAATTTCTTAGTAAAAAATAATTTGACACTGATGACATTTTCTTACTATGAAATGTGCCATTTGTCTCTGAAGTGGTCTGTTTTTCTCATTCCCTTTCAGAGTGGAAACGGATTACATGAAACTATTACAATAATGTATAATTTTGTTATTTTAAATGGTTCGCTTTAATATTTTTAAAGATGTGATACGCTTATACAAAGAATAATAAATAATACATTTGTGCTATCCATTTCAAATAAGAATAGGAATGAGAGGAAGAAAAGTGTTAATGTTCTTTGTATTATGGTTTAAAGTAAGGCAATTAAGTTCGAAATGGTACGAAGAGGATGTTCATAAATTAACTTTTCACTTCTCATGCTCAGAAAATGCTTATTTGCGCAGGATATAGGCTGCACAAAATCGAATTTTGTGCACAAGGGCAAAAACGTATCTACTCATAAATGTATCTATATTAAGGCAAAGGAAATGAGCCATACAACAAAACACAATAAAAAGTTCAGAGATAGAATTTGTTATTTTATAATATTTACTTTAATTTATTTGCCTTATGTGTTTTTTAAGTCATAAAATATATTAAAATTTAAATTAAAGTAGGTTCGGTAGGTTATTTAATTAATTCAAGTAAATTATTTTATTACAAAATTAATTTAATAGTAGGCTAATTTCATTGTCGTAACATAAAAAAAATAAAGCGGCGGGAAACAGGTCTTGTTTTTTCGTGCGTTTATTAATTTATTTCCTCGCAATCGAAGTGAAAAGCAGAGTTTATAACTCGTCCACAAAACCATTTTTATCCTCGACATTACTATCAGCCCTCGCCTTCGGCTCGGGCTGCTAAAAGTCTCGGGTAGAAATGATCCGTTTTGTGCACTTGTTGTAAAATCTACTATTTACTGATCCTTATTAATGTTTGACAGGATTCCTTTAAAACAACAAAGTTTGCTTTCTGATATTTTATTAAATACCTGTAGTGTATAATGGCGCAATAATATAGCAGTAAAATTCAAATAAACTTTGTCATTGAAATATATATAAAATGTCTCAATCGCTAATCGTCAAGACAAGTAGACATTTGTATTCTTTATTATTCTTAAACAATTATGTTTATTACATTAAGTTATAATAGATGTAGTCATGGCATTTTCAGGGTTTTCCTCATTTTATCGGTGTTTTTGCTTGCTATATAATTGTATTTAAGAAGTATAGTCACTGGTAATAATAGTTTCTTTAATTCTTCAGATGGACAACCCAGTATCGAATTACAACACCACGTATATTAATCACAGTTCACCGCACTCGCCACAGACAACGAATACGCCGCACACGTACACGCAGGTGAGTTGGACTTTGTTTGTCAAACAGAGTTAGAAATGTTACAGTTTGTGTATTTGTCAAATATATTTCGCAGGGTGCGCACAGCACGCACAGCGCGCACAGCGGGCACGGCGCGGGCGTGGGCGTGGGCGTGGGCGTGGGGCGCGCGCGCGACCCCGTGCCGGGCGGCGGCGGCTTCTCCGCCCTGCAGCCGCTCGCCTCGCCCTCCGCGCCGCCCACGCCCAACACGCCCGCCAGCATACCCGACATCATACTCACAGGTATTGCCACCAGCACACCAAACTAGGATATATATATGTCCCGGTGGTTGAAAGACTGACCTGTAGTATACGGGCTTCTAGTGTTCATATCGCCTATGAGCATCTGTTCCACATAATTCATATTGTTACATGCTAAACTTACAAATTAACTGTTTCAGATTACTCGGGTGAAATAGACGCGGGCATATTCGGCGGCGAGGAGGCGCAGCTGCGCGAAGGGCTCGACCTGGACGACCTGACGCTGCTGGAGGAGCCGAGCGCGCTGCTGCCGGACTCGGCGGTGGAGCACGAGTTCCGGCTCGACCGCTTGTAGTGCCGCGACCTCGGCGACCCCGCCGACGCCCGGCCGCCCGAAGACCTCTGAGCGCCACAGACTCCCTACACACGTGAACGCTAGGAGCGGCACTCACGGGACACTGGCAACATTGCGGTCAGTAGGAACAGTACAAACTTGCACAATTTTGTATTGTTTGCTATGAAAAAAAGTCAACATTGCAATATGAGTATCTGAAATGTAAAATCAAATAAAGTATTAACACTCGGTACACAGTTACACAATTTATAATGTTGCTATAAAAAAACATTGCAATTTGAGTATTAGATAGTGTAAAATATGAATCGCAAGCACGTAAATTTAAAACTATTTACAAAAGTACAGTTTTATATATTCCTCTCCACTAATACGATGCTGCAAGAAGAAAAGCAATGTTGCCATTATAATATAAATACGAATGTTGCCAGAGTTCTCGCGTGACACCGCTCCCCAGTGGGCGCGAGGCTTTCACGTCATGACAATTGTTCCAAGTCTGAGACACGGGCCGCGGCCGTGTCGACACATTCCCGGCGGTTCGAGACTGTATGAGTGCAAGTGTTCATTGGTTTTTAAGTTTACTCGTCTTTCTAAGAGGGTTAGGTTAGATTTAGATTTTTTAAATGGTAAAATCGATTTATCGACGATTCGTGTACAGCATGAAGTGATTATTTTCTAATTAGTATTGTGAATATTTACTCGAATATCATTAGGGAATTTGATTCGGATTAAATGGTTTTTATTACTGTTCTTATATGTGAGGCCGAGACGGTCGATTCTTGTATATAAAACTTGAAGTGTTCACTTTAATGAAATTGCATTTAAATCGCTAATGTTGCATGTTAGTACTACGGCAAGTTATAAGTTGCATTCGACGAATTTTTAATTGTTAGTCTTACACATACGCATCGACTTATCAGACAGATATAAGCGTACAGTTTCTATGATTTGTGTGCTCTGAGCAAGAGCACAATTCGTCACGACATGTCGGTATATAGCTACCTTATATTGGAGATATAAGGTTTAAAAGCAAAGAAATATAGTTGTACTGCTCGTTAAAGAACTAAAAACAAGCAGTGACCCCGAAAAATTCATTGACAAATATTATTATATAAGGGGGTTGGCTTTGCCGATTCACAGGCCAACAGACAAGCCCCCTGGCAGTTTGCCTCCTTGGTAGTATAAAAAAGTTGTAGGTGTGTAGTAAGTGCTACGGACGCGCTGTACTATACACAGTATAAGGTCCTTATTTCACTAAAGCCGAGATGAGCGCAGCGGAGAAATGATTCCTAAATAATTAATAGGATGAACATATTTTAGTAATTTTAATAAGTTCATCCCATTGGTTATTAAAGAAACGTTTCTCTGCATTCCAACTCGTCTTTGGTGAACGATGATCCTAAAATTAAGTTTTAAAGAAGTAGTGAATAATTATAATTACCGCTCTCTTATATCATCAACTTTTCTACCAATTTGTATCTAGAAATTGTATGCTTACAGACATTTTTATCTACTCTTTGACATTCTAATATTGTCGTTTCAGCGGTTGCTCAAGTTGACTGAACTTTTACATCATTAGCCGATGAATAGACAAAATTTAATGTAGCCTTAACTTTCCGATACAATAAAGCCGGCACCAGATACAATTTTAAATGAATACTTGTTTGATTGATACGCGTGGTACGGAATTTTAAATATGTTCTAAGTCTTAACAATAATTTCACTTAGCCATGCAAAATCATCACAGAACCAAGTAAATGATTAAAATTGTATCTAGCGCCGGGTAAAGATGTACGTCTGTCAGGTGACTTCTAAAGTTGTATGCATACGGTAAGACGGTAAATTAGTTTGACGCAAATGTGTTACGAACGGTACCCGCCGTGAACGCAAACTGTTTTATTCGAGTTTCCGTTACGTTCGAAATTTGTTTGTAAGCTATTAAGATTGTGAGAATGCGTCGGAATAAAGCTCATCGCTTCGGTTTGTGCCTTGTTATCTACAGCCTTGAAAATATATAAAAGAGTGATTTGTATCCTACTTCCTACTAATATAATAAAGGCGAAAGCTTGTGTGAATGTTTGCTACTTCTTCACGGTCAAATAGCTGGCTGGACCAATTTTTATTTGGTATGTAAGTAGCTGATACCTTGGATTAATACATAGGGTACTTTTTATCCCGAAAAGGACGCGATTCCCATAGGATTTGGTCAAAAATCTGATATAGATGCTAGCTGCTGTGCATAAAATGAAATGCGGGTAACACCGTGGGCAGCAAGCAGCTAGTGTGAAAAATGCGTCTATAACTAACCTTTCTAAAACGTATCAATCGTATATAGTCTTTAGAAGTCGCCTGATTTAACGGTATGCCTATTTGTATAATAATAGTTCGACACTAGCTTCTCGATGTTATTTAGCATTGTTACCTTATGCCCCAATTCCTTTACGTGTAATTAGACAGCGTCATATTTAAAAGTGAGTGAATAATAGCGATATTATGGCTGTGTTTCAAAGAATCAGAGATTTAGAGACTAGGCCCTTAAAGGCACTTTCTCTTGTTAAGACGTGATAGGTTATGATATTAATTTGGATTTTCTTTTATTATTGAGAATGCTCCAATGCCGACCTAACACAACGTGAATGGTAAAAATGAAATTGCAATGATCCAAAAAAATTTAACGCAATAAAAATTTTGTCACCTCCGAGCCAGCCTATCTGAACAGACCCTTTGTGTGGAATTATTTTATTAAAATATTCAAACGTTTATTTACAGAGTAGGTATTCACAGACACTGTCTCATCAAAGTACTCACTCGATAGAAATATATTGGTGTAATTAATTATTCTACTCTATAAACTACTACCATTTTGGAAACAAAAGCAATATCTTTGTTCAACAGTATAAATGTTGCTATTCACTCCCTTGTAAATAGGTCGCCTAACAGTTTACGAGCGTATTGTAAATAAGAGATGTTATTGAAGTTTTTAATAAGCTTTTGTCGCAAACATATCTTTTGTATGTACGTACGTGTGGCTGCATCGATCTCGCGAACGTTTATTTCGTATTTGACAATACAGTTGTTTAGACGCATCGAGTATTTGTCATGATAGAGGAAAACAGATAATTATCTGTTTTTATTAAAGTATTTCACATAAATACCAGTACTGCAGTAATACCTGCGCCACGAGAGATGAAACGTATCACGTCATTTGGCCGGCGCAGTACACGATTTCTATACCATTTTAATTGAAATCATCTACTGCGCATATCAAATCAGCAATCAATCTGGACTCATCTCTCGTGGCGCGGATTGTACCCTTACCGTGAGTTGGTAACGAAAATTCTCGCTAGCGAGTGCGTAAAAATGTCTATGAAAAGATGTAGATCTTGAAGTGACCGCTAGAGGCGCTGTACACTTTTTCATAGACATTATAACGCCGTCGCTAGTGAGATTTTCTATACCAACTCACGCTAAGGTTACTGTGAGTTCTCTTATCTAAAATTGATAAATTCACTTTTCGATGTCAAGCGCCATCTCACTCATACGACATGTGAAATGAACGAGATAGCGAATGAATTCGAAACTATATTTTAACTGTTCGTTTTACCGGTATCGGCGATTTTTTTTTTTGCCACTGTTGTCAATTTCTAGGCGCGCAATTTAAAAATGTTATAAATTCAATCATACGGTTATCTTTATAAATTAAATACCAATGTCATTGATCAGTTGTGAAATTGATTAAGCCTTATTATGCCTATATCAGGATACATACTAGATGTTTGGACGTTATTGTTTAGTAAACAGAACGTTGGAGCGAATGCATTTTCACGTTAAAAAATATCTGGCTTAAAGTTTAAGTAGTTATTAAGTTTATGAAATATTTAGTTTTTAACACTTGGTATGCTCGCAATATTAAAGAATTATTTTTTTACTGACGTGTTATTTTGAAGAGTTGAAAGTATTTTGTAAAAAAGAATTATGTACAAATTATTTGTTATTGTTGCGATTGCAGGTTCGTTAATGCTGCGAGCGCACCGATACGCATATAAACACGTGTTTTGTTTTGTAAATGCTCATTTTATTACGTTTTAAGAGTCTAGTCATCAAAATATGAGTTTCAAAACGAAGTAGGACCTGTTTTTGCACCATTGAGGGGACTGAACTGGTTATAATGCGGTTTCATTCCATTCCAAGTGAATACAATTCGCATACATTTACGTATGCAACAGAATGTTTCATTGAATGATGTAGATTTACATGTTTGTTTATGGACACCTGTACCTTTTGTAAGTGTGGAACTCGGGAACGCGTGGAGAGATTGGGATATGTTATCTTTTTATTAATTTTATGTGTACGATGGATTTAAAAAAATATATATATATGAAATAGATTTTTTACTAGTATTTAAGATTGAAGATGTTGGAAATGAAATGCCTTTGCCCTAATCTTCGTAATTTCATTTAAATGTGAATGGACATTACAAAAAAAAAATATTTACTTAAATAATTTTTCTTTTGAAGTAAGTATGTTTGTACAGTTTTTAAATTGCACACATACTTTAAGAATTGGATTTAAAAATATAGTAACGATATAGCATAAATAGAACAGGAACGATTTTTCCGTCCAATGTTTATGCTCAGACTACTACGTGGCGTCGCCATATTGTGGATCTATGTGTTTTTATCGCAACACGTACAAGGTTTTTATGTGACACAACGCCATCGGCGCTAATACATTGTCGCAGTGACGTCGCAGACGCATCATATCTCGACTCGACACAATGTACAATTCGCGCCACGAGAGATGACACCTGCGGCTACTATGAAATTCCGAACATACGAACTGACGTTTCCTTGAATTCCAACCAATTTTGAACCTTATTCTAACTAGTAATGTCTTTTTTGACATGAGTACGTGTTTCGTTGTTTCGGATGGACACCTTCATAATAGCCCCCCTGGCGTATCACGTGATTCGATATGCGCAATAGACTATTTCTATTCCATTTTACTAGAAATCAATTAGCGGCTTTATTCTCGTAACAAAAATCATTCAAGTCTCGTGTCAATCTCAATAGCTGTCTCACTCATACAACATAGGAATTGAGCGGGAGAGCGCATGAGTTTGCGTCGAGATTGAATCTGTTTTTGTTTATTTATTTATTTAACTTAGGGTGGCCAACAGCGTTCGATACATATTAAGTTAGAAATAATAGTAACAAATAGCCAATGATAGGCCTCCGCGGATATACATCGTCTTTATAATAAACAAGAAAGGGTAGCCGTCAAATTGAGAGCACCCATTTCAACCACACCAAATGAGAACATAATAATAAAAGAAATTGTTACGAGAATAGTGGGGCAGGTCTCATCTCGTGGCGCATATTGTATAGTATTCTAAAAATCCAACGTATTCCCGGGTTCTACATGCAGCGCCACGCATCACACATAAGTGTATGCCGTGCATAGTTGCATTCAGCAATTTGTTAATGTCATTTAAAGTTTAATTTCTATTCCGATGTAAGGGTATGTACTGTATGACAGGATATATTAAACTGTATAAATAGTTGTATGATAAATGTGATAAAGGAAAAATGCACAACATAAATCATAGAGAAGCCTAATCAGATTTTAAAGTAAGTTTCTTTTTCTTAAAGTTTAAAATAATGTTTTCTAAATTAGATACATTATTTACATGTTAATAAGCTAGTGTCTGCCAAATGCAGAGGATTTATGACCTGAGAGCGATAAGCTAGACACACTTTTGTGTCGTGTTGTGTTGTGTCGTCGTCAAAAGCATATCGGTGGCATTAATTTTAGTATAAATGATATTGTAATCTATTTGTTGAAATTACCATTCAAATTAGTGTTAGTCACACTTTGATCTACCTTTTATAAAATGAAAGAAGTAAATGTATGAAATTGATTGGCATCCGATGCGACACGACACAAATGTTTCTAGCTTCAGTCTTATATTTCAGGTGCAATATGCTGTTTATATTTTCAAATTTTACGACATGCCATTCGATGTGATTCATTGTCAATATTATACGAACTGTTGAATTCTTATATTGTTTAAGAAGTACAATGCCAAATTCAAAATTGTTTTGGAGCGAGTCATGCGGGCGTCTCGCGTGGCTGTATGTCCCGTTGTGTTTGACGAGTACTCATAGTTGTAAATCTCTTGGATTTTTTTATTTTTGCATTTTGGAGTATAGGCTACAAGTAAAGTAAGGTTATTGTGCAGTATGAGGAAGCTTCCCTTACCCTTGGAAGCGTCGAGACACCAAAACGTGTGATTGAGTATTTCTACAAGTTCTTTATTCTATTTGATCAATTTGTATGACATTAAATATAGGACATAAATGTTTTTCTCTCAAATATGCACAAACTTGAAGATTTTGCAGTAAAATGTTTCAAAGGTTTGTTTTATTTAAACCAAATGTACATAATAAGTGTGATAGAGATGAAACGGTCTCATTTAAAAATAAAATTGTTGTAAGTACTTTGGTGTTTTCAATTTGCTTCGTTCTTGACCTGTAAAGTCATTTTCATGCACAAAAATAATGTTTGTCTTGTGCCCAAATATAAAAATAGCTCTACACTGTCGCGAAGTTGACCGGAGGAAAGTCACGAAGTAGGAGGACAAAAAGAAAGTCCACACTCACGTTTTCACGCTCAACTTCGCGAGTGCTAGCATTCTCTACCAATATTATAAACTCTGTTATCTATTAGGGTTAGGTAAATTGAAAATGCTGCATCTATGAAATTTCGTGTTAGGTAAGCTATAGTCAGCCATGTTGCGGCGTAAGATCTGAGAAAGGACACAGGATAGTTTTTATCCCGGAAATCATTCCATAAAGGAGTGAAAAGTGAGGTGGAGCCATCGTCAGAAATTTTTCGGACAAGAGTCTGTGCACGCCTTCTGTTCCAATGTAAGCTGAAAAGAAAAACAGGAAAATAAAAAAAACATTCTTTTTCCGCTCATAAGTCAATCACTGTCATGTTCAACAGTTTTATTTCAAATATTTTTCTTTAGAATGATGCACTATTTAACGATAACGTTGTTTTTCTACTTTTTAGCGATTTCTTTATGCAGACCGCCGAATTTTAACGAATTAAACGAAAAGTAAGTACCTAATTAAATCTAATAGATACCTACTTAATCGATGGATGTTATAATAAGTACAAATTGTAAGTACATTTACCTATTACGCTCACTTATAACTTCTATGATAAAGTTAATTATTATTCCCTTGTATCCTGCCTTGATGTTTGTTAATTTTTAAAGCGAAAACTGATCAACTTATTATCTTGACATTTATATACCGACACGGAACGAATAAAGCGAAGTCGCGTGGATAACCTGTGATACGATAGGTACCTGATAATATTTAATTAATATATTTTGTATTATTTCCCCAGTGAAGAGAAGGAAGCCGAATACGACGAAGAAGAACAAGCTGTAGCTGAAGATGAAGATTTACCTTTGAGCAAACAAGTAAGAATACTTTTAATAATATGTACGTACTTCGTATGTTATATTTATTTATTAAACATACAAGTTTACAGAGAATATTATCTCCAAAACACAAGCAAAGTGATAAATTATTTTAAAATTATGATTTTATTTATAATGTTATGGGTTTTATCATGTAATGGAACTACTATTCTCACTTTCACGAAATACCAAATCAAATAAAAGGGAATGTTTATGACATTTACCACATAATTTTCGTTTTCTGTATTATAACATGAACCCATATTGATAACGCTACATTATTCACTAATGCTATTTCATTTGTATAATAACATTACCTATTCTTATTTCTTTTAAAATAAATATATTATGAAAATATATTTTTATAATTATTATTGTTTTAGAGTGCAGTGTATGCAGAACAGGAGGACGAATCACAAAGTTCCATGACTGGTGATGGTAAAGTATACAATATGGAAGCCCCTGAAAACGACGAGCGTCGCTCAAGAGCCGACGAAGTTAACAATGTAATTACATATTATAATGTTATTTTTATTTTTGTTTAATATAAAAAATATATAGCTTTCTTTGTAAACACTAAACATACTCTTTTTAACATGTTTTTTATTTTCACAGTACAAACTGAAAAAATATAGAGATTCCAAGAATGAAGATCCGATAAACCATAGCGATGATTATCAGGCTGTACCTGAAGAACGTCAGGCCAACTCGTATATTGAAGGCAGTGATACGATTGACCAAGGTGAAACATCACAGCAGTTTATCAACCGCGACGTTGATTCCAACAACAAAAATCACTACAAGAATGGCCGAAATGAAGTTTATAAAATAAAATCACCACCTCAAGAAGCTAACAACGAAAAAGAATCATACGTCAAAGATAATCAAGATACTCAAATGTGTAACAATGATCCAAAAGAATACAATATTGACGCTGATTCAAATGAGAAACCACATAACTATAAACAATTTATAACCGACAAGAACGCCAATGAAAATCCAAATAATTTAAGAGATAGACGCCAAACACTTGAAACAAATGAAAAAGATAGCCCATATTCGCCGGTTGGTGAAAAGAAAAGCTTCGAAGATACAATAAGAGATGAAGAGGCAGCTATCAAAAGACACATTAAGAAACTTTCTGTGGATGAATTGGAAGGACTTCTGAGCTCACTATCAGATGACAAACGAGCACTATTAAATAAGATAATAGAAAGTGACCATAGTACTATGGATGGTATTAATAAACGCGAGATAACCAAAAAGGATGGGGCAATTGAAGAAAACAGTTGTATAGAGAACCCTGTATCAGATTCTAATAAAATTCAAGAAGCCAGTCCATCTATTAACTTAAGTGAAGACTCTTTAGCGCCCAGTAGTAATACAACAAATAATATAACACAATCGGATAATCAAACTGGCAACGCAGATATCTCTACCACTAAAATTTTTGACTCTGATGATAATAATTCAGAATTAGTAAGAGCCAATGAAGATACGGATGCTGTTAAATCTGACCTTAAATGGAATGACAATAAAAATGTCCAAACTGTTGAATCTAGTGCTCAAAGTGTTCCTAAAAATAACATTAAAAGAGAAACCAATTCAAATGATTTATCAAAACCAGAAATTAAATTTGACGATACAAATAATGATTTTATTGAATCTGATTCAGATGAGGGTAATGATAGCTATTTCTGTAACCAAGAGGAAGATTTATCTCAATTAGCGGATGTCACGGCTGATAAGTACAACGAAGGTGGTCAAATAAAGAAACGCGAACTACTTGACAACCAAATGGATGTAGACGGAGAAATGAAGTCTCTTGAAGAATCATTTCCAAATTCCCATGCCTACGAGAACTCGGGACAATACTCCGAATCGGATATGGTACCACTTATTCGTGTAAAACGAAATAACAAAGATGCTGTCAAAAAAAGTGTTCCTGCTCCCATATTGCATGACAATAAAGTAGCGTATGTTCCATATAGAACTGAGAACGATGACGAAGATAACGAGGAAGGAAATGAATTTGACGATGATTGTTTCTATGACCGTACATCTAATATTGCCAATATTAATGAACATAACAAACTAAATAAAGATATGGTGGAAGGAAAGTCTTGTTTAGAATCAAAAACTTCTGTATCAAACCTTAGTCGAAATGAGAATCTAAATCGCGATACGCTTGCTCTTGGATCAGATACAGATAATGTCTTAGCTGGTGTAGGTGTTGACGAAAATCTTATGATTAATGACGTGTCAAAGGCCAAACGCTCACCAGACGGTAGCCCAGTCGATGTGAAGTTGAATCGTCCTGCCCGGTCTACACCTCTGATAGAAGATGAAATGAAATCTATTTCTGATAATTATATAAACATGAATGTCCCAAATTATCAGTCTAATGATGCTTTTGGTCCTTTACCTAAAAACTATGAAACCGAATTGAGTCGATTCAAAAGAATACGACGAGTAAAACAGTCGCCCACCGAAGAACTTTCTTCATCCAACTCTTAAGTAAATATCGCAGCATATTGAATGCCAAGCAATTTCCAAGTCAAAAAATTAACTTAATTTATAATGTTTAATTTATGTTTTATTTGAGAGTTTAAGTTTCAATTTATATTGTGTATGTAATTCTTATAATAATATTGTTATTTTTCCAATAAATATATAAATACATTTGTTCCTAGTTATTCATTAAAATTATATGAAGTCTAATTCTCATTCATATTCAGACATATAATAAGAGATATTCAGAGATAATCAGACTAGATACTGTATATGTTCATCAGAAGAGCAATTTTTGCAACTGGTATTGCGACCTTGTTAAAATCAGTAGGTACCTAATTCAAAAGCTGTTCTAGGCTAGGTCAGAAATGGACGAACCCGGGCCTACGTAACAACAGTCGGAATTCAATCGGATAAATATAGGTTTCCTAGTTCATCATTCTAATATTATAAAATGAGAAAGTGAGTTTGCTTGTTATTCCTTCACGGCTTGACTAAGCAGCCGATCATAATGAATTTTATTGTCAGGGGTACAGAGCCCAACATAGGCTAATTTTTACGCGGGCGAAGGCGCGGGTAACAGCTAGTAGAAAATAAAATACATTGAAGAGATTACAAAATTTTATTTCATGGCAATGTTTGACAATAACATTTTTAAAAGAAGATAATTTGTTAAAATGCTATAAAATAATATTATGCGTATAGGTATAACAAAGGACACGTTAATCGTATTAGGACTAGCAATGTTAGCTCTTTATAATATTTCTCTCGATATAAAATTAATGTCAAAAGCTCATTATTATATAAAGGTAGATATGGAATGAATATAATTTAACAAAAATTCAATTGTTCATTATTTTTGTGTAACTTTAGCGGCATAAAACTTGTGCTCGCGCGAGTCTCGCGTGTGTTTGAAAGGCGTGCTGGGAGCCTCGATCAATGTCGCGGGACAAGTGCCGTGCGCGTGAGATGTAAACTCGCGTTTGTAACTGGTGCCGCCATCCCCTAATACGAAATGCGATGAATTTCCGTGATGGCGAGTGACACGCTCCACTCTCTGAACTCGTTCAACATGTTCAGAACGTTCGGCTCTATTGGACTGATCCGATCGAGAGAAACTGCCGTACGAACGCGCTTCAGATTGTCCGTAAAAGTCACCACCAACTCGAAGATTGTCTCTAGAAGTAACACGCGGTTGACGCTCCACAACCAACGTTGATTGTCCATCTCTTCTGCTTTGACTACGGCGATCGGAGTTTTCCGAATGTTGTGAAATTACAGCCATGTTGTCTCTAGCGGAGCGATGCATGGAACTGATGCTCTTTCTGTCTGAACTGTGAGTGGAATTACTAATATATTCACCCCGTTCGCCAAGATTTCCGATGCTTTTGCGTTGGGCGGCTGCCGTAGAACTAGTAGAATGTTGAGCTTCAGTGCCAGAAGAAATACCTTTACGATGTAGAACTGCATTGGAAGAATTTGCATCAGAGACTAAATCAGATGTACGTTTGTGGTGTCCGGAACGAGATGAATGGTCTACTAGAGATTGGGAAACATCGCCACCACCATGCATAGCTCTCTGGAACTCGATACTAGTTTTTGTTACGCTATCGCTTAGCTGATTTCTGTTAATAGTGTGAGATTGTTGAGAATTCGAAGTAATTTGTTCCGTATGACTTCCCTTCGTGAAATGCGTTGACATATTTCTTTGTGTATGATCACGTTGCTGCGAATCAAGCCCTGTAGAAGATATAATTCTTTGAGAAGAATCACTGCCGCCTACTTGCCGACTTTGAGATGAATCTGTAGATCCGGTTATGTGTTTTCCTGTGATATTTTCATTAATTGTTGAAGAAGAATGTATACGTCTGGGGCTGTTTCCATCTGAAGTAACTGATGATTGATCTGAAGTTATAGTTTTTATGTTATTACCTCCAGTTTGACGATTTATATAACTTTCAGATTGTTGTGTCGATCTTGAAAGATTTTCAGAATGACTCGAGTGCGACACATTTCTACGAGAATGATTTTCCGTAGTAACATGACGCTGATCAGAATCTAAATCCTTAATGGAAGATGTTACCGTATGTTCAGAGCTTTCAGTTCTTGTAGCGGTATCCTCAGGATGTCCGCCACGTCTACGTGGTCCACCACGTGGTTCCGTACGATCATCAATATATCCTTTAGGTTGTATAACACCAGGACTTCCACCATCACGACCAGATACGGTTGCCTCTACATTTCTTGTCACCGTTACCCATTTACCGGCAATAAGTTTCTTTTCTGTTATTTGTTTCATAACCTTTGTAGTGGTAGAAGAAACATTTTTTATATTTCTTGAATCGGATTTTTGAATGGCTGTTCTATCAACGTTCTTAGAGCTTATGTTACGGTCTAGTGTGTGTGGAGAATGAGTTCTATTGATACCATCCTGAGATGACTTATGATCCGTATGGTCAACGGTTCCTTTGGATGACATCGTAGAATGTTTATGTGATCCCGATTGTATAGTCTGAGATGTTGAATGCTCCGCTGTGTGAGAAGTATATTGTTTTGAATGTTTCTCGGTATTTATTGAATGAGACTCATCACGATGTCTTGCATCAACATCACGATGCACACTGGTAACATGTTTCGTGACGTCGTAATCACTATGACCTGTAGAACTCTTTCCATCGCTTGTTCTTCTAGTTATTTCGCTTGAATCAGTTTTTGAAGTGACATGTTTTGTAATATCACCATTAGTATACAAATTATCTTTTGGTTTAATTGGTTCCGATTTTTGAGCTGGGCTCCATTTTTGTGCTGTGGGGCGATCGAAATCTCCTTCTAACTTCAAATTATCTTTAGGGTGAACTTGTGACGGTGTTTCTCCTGGTCTCCATTTCTGAGGACTCCGTGAATCAATGTCTCCTTCAGGGTATAAGTTGTCTTTCGGTCTTATTGGACTTGGCCTTTCTCCTTTTTGCCATTTTGCTCTCGACGGGCGATCAAAATCACCATCTTGTTTTAAGTTGTCTTTCGGGCGTACTTGGGCTGGTGTATCGCCCGGTTGCCAATGTGTCTTAGGTTTATCATGAAAAGCACCTTCTGGATGAAGATTATCTTTCGGTTTCATTTGATCAGGTCGTTCGCCTGGAGACCATTTTTGTTTAATGGGTCTATCAAAATCTCCTTCAGATTTTAAATTATCTTTGGGTTTCACTTGAGATGGTGTTTCACCAGGTTGCCATTGGGGTTTAGGCCTTCTTTCAAAATCTCCTTCCGGTTTTAAATTGTCCCTCGGTCGAACTTGGTCTGGTGTCTCTCCCGGCAGCCATTGGGTCTTAGGCCTTCTTTCGAAATCTCCTTCCGGTTTTAAATTATCCCTCGGTCGAACTTGATCTGGTGTTTCTCCAGGTTGCCACTGAGATTTGGGTTTCTTTTCGAAATCACCCTCTGGCCTCAAATTATCTTTGGGTCGCACTTGCTCAGGTCTTTCTCCAGAAGGTCTGTTGTCATAAACTGTTTCTGGTTTAGGTCTCTTCTCAAAATCACCTTCAAGTTTTAAATTGTCAGGATGATAAACAATCGCTGATCTTTCGCCTTTAATAATTTTATAATCATCCCTGCGAGTATGATCTTCAAAAACTCCTTCAATTTTAAGATTATCTTCTCTCCTTGTTAATTTAACTCTTTGACCTTTCACTACACGATATGTATCTGATGATCTAATGTTCTCTAATTTCCCTTCCATTTTAAGGTTATCTTCGTGTTTCACTACTGCCGCTCTTTCTCCTGTTACAACTTTGTAATCATTTTTTTGTTTCATATCAATAAATTCACCTTCGATTTTAAGGTTATCTTCTCTTCTAATAATATCCACACGCTCTATTTTTTGTTTTGTGTCCCTTTCTAAAGTGATATTATCAACTTGTTTAAAAGGCTTTCGTTTTTCAGCTGGCTGTGTAGGTACCACTTCGGGTTTATAAAATTTACCATCAGGTTTCAAATTATCTTTTGGTTTTATAACTGGAGCCCGCTCGCCTTTTGTAGCGCTGTAGTCATTGCGTATTTCAAGGTCGATAAATTCTCCTTCAGTGCGTAAATTATCTTCATGTTTTTGAATAGTTACTTTTTCTATTTTATCAATACGTTTGTAGTCGTCTCGAGAGCGATGAATGTCAATCTTTCCTTCCATTTTGAGATGATCCTCATGCCTTACTATATCTACACGGTCACCAGTAGTTGCAGTGTAATCAGTACGTCTTATTACGTTCATATCACCTTCCGGCATAAGATTGTCTTGGGGTTTCTTCGGCGTTTGTCTTTCAGCTGGTTGCCATTGTACAGGTTTTGGTTTTTCAAATTCGCCTTCAGGTTTCAAATTATCCTGAGGTTTCTTAGGTGTTTGTCTTTCAGCAGGACGCCATTTATCGTGTTTCGGTTTTTCAAATTCGCCTTCAGGCTTAAGATTATCTTTCGGTATCTTCACTTCCTGTTTCTCAGCTGGTCGCCACTTATGATGAGTAGGCGTTTCAAATTCACCTTCGAGTTTTAAATTATCTTTAGGTTTTTTAGGACTTTGGCGT
Source organism: Endotricha flammealis (assembly GCA_905163395.2). Classification (NCBI taxonomy): domain Eukaryota; kingdom Metazoa; phylum Arthropoda; class Insecta; order Lepidoptera; family Pyralidae; genus Endotricha; species Endotricha flammealis. Next base: position 7,727,062 of record LR990870.1, on the reverse strand, counting down.
TCCGCTGGCCGCCATTGATCTAGCTTTGGCTTCTCAAACTCACCTTCAGGTTTCAGATTATCCTGAGGTTTCTTCGGTGTTTGTCTTTCAGCAGGCCGCCATTCCTCATGTTTAGGCTTTTCAAACTCACCTTCCGTAACCAGATTATCTTTAGGTTTCTTTTGTACGGGGCGATCAGCTGGACGCCACTCTTCATGTTTAGGTTGTTCGAAATCACCTTCAGGTTTCAAATTATCCCGAGGTTTCTGTGGAGTTTGTCGCTCAGCAGGGCGCCATTCCTCGTGCTTTGGCTTTTCAAAGTCTCCTTCAGTTTTAAGGTTGTCTTTTGGTTTTATCTGAACAGGACGCTCAGCAGGACGCCATTTTTCTGGTCTTGGAGATTCAAAATCACCTTCAGGTTTCAAATTATCGTGAGGCTTAATAGGTGTTTGCCTTTCAGCGGGACGCCATTCGTCATGCTTCGGCTGTTCAAAGTCTCCCTCCGGCTTTAGATTATCCCGTGGTTTCTTTGGAGTTTGTCTCTCTGCAGGGCGCCATTCTTCATGTTTTGGCTTTTCAAATTCACCTTCGGTTGTCAGATTATCTTTAGGTTTTTTCTGAGTGCGACGTTCAGCAGGGTGCCATTCTTCATGCTTTGGCTGTTCAAAATCACCTTCAGATTTGAGATTGTCCTTTGGTTTTATTTGAACAGGACGTTCAGCAGGACGCCATTTTTCTGGCCTTGGAGATTCAAAATCACCCTCAGGTTTTAAATTATCGTGAGGCTTTACGGGTGTTTGCCTTTCAGCAGGGCGCCATTCTTCATGTTTGGGCTTTTCAAATTCACCTTCGGTTGTCAGATTATCTTTAGGTTTTTTCTGAGTTCGACGTTCAGCGGGGTGCCATTCTTCATGCTTTGGCTGTTCAAAATCACCTTCAGATTTGAGATTGTCCTTTGGTTTTATTTGAACAGGACGCTCAGCAGGACGCCATTTTTCTGGCCTTGGAGATTCAAAATCACCCTCAGGTTTTAAATTATCGTGAGGCTTTACGGGTGTTTGCCTTTCAGCAGGGCGCCATTCTTCATGTTTGGGCTTTTCAAATTCACCTTCGGTTCTCAGATTATCTTTAGGTTTTTTCTGAGTTCGACGTTCAGCGGGGTGCCATTCTTCATGCTTTGGCTGTTCAAAATCACCTTCAGATTTGAGATTGTCCTTTGGTTTTATTTGAATAGGACGCTCAGCAGGACGCCATTTTTCTGGCCTTGGAGATTCAAAATCACCCTCAGGTTTTAAATTATCGTGAGGCTTTATGGGTGTTTGCCTTTCAGCAGGGCGCCATTCCTCATGTTTTGGTTTTTCAAATTCACCCTCGGTTGTGAGATTATCTTTAGGTTTCTTTTGAATGGGACGGTCAGCTGGACGCCATTCTTCATGTTTAGGTTGTTCAAAGTCACCTTCCGGTTTGAGATTATCCTGAGGTTTCTTTGGGGTTTGCCTTTCGGCCGGTCGCCACTCCTCATGTTTTGGTTGTTCAAAGTCTCCTTCAGTTTTAAGATTATCCTTTGGTTTTATCTGAACAGGACGCTCAGCAGGGCGCCATTCTTCTTGATGTGGTTGTTCAAAGTCACCTTCCGGTTTTAAATTGTCGTGAGGCCTTATAGGTTTTTGCCTTTCAGCAGGTCGCCATTCCTCGTGTTTTGGCTTTTCAAACTCACCTTCTGTTATCAGATTATCTTTAGGTTTTCTTTGAATGGGGCGATCAGCCGGACGCCATTCTTCATGTTTTGGCTGTTCGAAATCACCCTCGGGTTTCAAATTGTCCCGAGGTTTCTGTGGAGTTTGTCGCTCTGCAGGGCGCCATTCCTCGTGCTTTGGCTTTTCAAAGTCTCCTTCAGTTTTAAGGTTGTCCTTTGGTTTTATTTGAACAGGACGCTCAGCAGGGCGCCATTCTTCTTGATATGGTTGTTCAAAGTCACCTTCCGGTTTTAAATTGTCGTGCGGCCTTATAGGTGTTTGCCTTTCAGCTGGGCGCCATTCCTCGTGTTTTGGCTTTTCAAACTCACCTTCCGTTATCAGATTATCTTTAGGTTTTCTTTGAATGGGACGATCAGCTGGACGCCATTCTTCATGTTTTGGCTGTTCGAAATCACCCTCTGGTTTCAAATTGTCCCGTGGTTTCTGTGGAGTTTGTCGCTCTGCAGGGCGCCATTCCTCGTGCTTTGGCTTTTCAAAGTCTCCTTCAGTTTTAAGGTTGTCCTTTGGTTTTATTTGAACTGGACGCTCAGCAGGGCGCCATTCTTCTTGATGTGGTTGTTCAAAGTCACCTTCCGGTTTTAAATTGTCGTGAGGCCTTATAGGTGTTTGCCTTTCAGCAGGGCGCCATTCTTCATGTTTAGGTTGTGCGAAGTCACCTTCAGGTTTCAGATTATCCTGTGGCTTCTTCGGCGTTTGGCGTTCAGCGGGGCGCCATTCATCGTATTTAGGCTGCTCAAAATCGCCCTCTGGTTTCAGATTATCCTGAGGTTTCTTTGGACTTTGTCGCTCGGCAGGGCGCCATTCTTCATGTTTAGGTTGTTGGAAGTCACCTTCAGGTTTCAAGTTATCTTGAGGCTTCTTTGGAGTTTGACGTTCAGCGGGGCGCCATTCTTCATGTTTTGGCCTTTCAAATTCACCTTCTGTAATGAGATTATCTCTAGGTTTCTTTTGAGTCGGACGATCAGCAGGACGCCATTCTTCATATTTAGGTTGTTGGAAATCACCTTCAGGTTTCAAGTTATCTTGAGGCTTCTTTGGGGTTTGACGTTCAGCAGGGCGCCATTCTTCATGTTTTGGCTTTTCAAATTCACCTTCGGTTGTCAGATTATCTTTAGGTTTTTTCTGAGAGCGACGTTCAGCGGGGTGCCATTCTTCATGCTTTGGCTGTTCAAAATCACCTTCAGATTTGAGATTGTCCTTTGGTTTTATTTGAACAGGACGCTCAGCAGGACGCCATTTTTCTGGCCTTGGAGATTCAAAATCACCCTCAGGTTTTAAATTATCGTGAGGCTTTATGGGTGTTTGCCTTTCAGCAGGGCGCCATTCTTCATGTTTTGGCTTTTCAAATTCACCTTCGGTTGTCAGATTATCTTTAGGTTTTTTCTGAGTTCGACGTTCAGCGGGGTGCCATTCTTCATGCTTTGGCTGTTCAAAATCACCTTCAGATTTGAGATTGTCCTTTGGTTTTATTTGAACAGGACGCTCAGCAGGACGCCATTTTTCTGGCCTTGGAGATTCAAAATCACCCTCAGGTTTTAAATTATCGTGAGGCTTTATGGGTGTTTGCCTTTCAGCAGGGCGCCATTCTTCATGTTTTGGCTTTTCAAATTCACCTTCGGTTGTCAGATTATCTTTAGGTTTTTTCTGAGTTCGACGTTCAGCGGGGTGCCATTCTTCATGCTTTGGCTGTTCAAAATCACCTTCAGATTTGAGATTGTCCTTAGGTTTTATTTGAACAGGACGCTCAGCAGGACGCCATTTTTCTGGCCTTGGAGACTCAAAATCACCCTCAGGTTTTAAATTATCGTGAGGCTTTATGGGTGTTTGCCTTTCAGCAGGGCGCCATTCTTCATGTTTTGGCTTTTCAAACTCGCCTTCGGTTATCAGATTATCTTTAGGTTTTTTTTGCTTGGGCCTTTCAGTGAGTTTCGGCTGGTAAGCATCATGAGAAACTGTATGACTATCGAAGGTACCTTCCATGTGCAAATTATCTTTTCTTATTATCTGTTGTCGCCTTACATCAATTTCCTCGTAAGTTCTATATTCTTCTTGCGAAGTAGTAACTTTTTGGAGATCCTCTGTCGAATAAAACTTTTCAAAGTCCTCTTTTGTCCATGTTCGACGTCTATGCGGACGCTCAACTGGGGTTACTTTTTCTGTATAATCCTTTTGGTTCGATGTAACAAATTCAATATCTCCCTCTCGTATTATATTATCTGTCCTTTTCGTCACTAATGTTGTTCTTTCTACTATGTCTGTATAATCAATATATTCGGATTTTGTTGTTGTATCAGTCATCATATCTCCTTCAATCTTAGTCCACGTGTTACGTCGAACTGGTTTCGGCCTTTCAACTGGTTTAATGGTGTACTCAGAACGTGAAGTTGTTGTATCTGAAAATTAATTTCAAATATTATATGATGTGTATATTTCTATTAATGAGTGTTAATAATATAGATTTCATTCAAGAAATAATAAATTTTGAATATTCGAAAATTCTTATAAATGTGGTGGCAAAAAAGTTATTACATACCTATAAATTCTCCTTCGGTGATAATATTATCAGTACGACGAATTATATCTGCTCTTTCTCCAATAACAACTCTATAATCGTCTGTTCTCGTACCTGTAAATTCTCCTTCAGGATATAAATTATCTACAGGTTTTTTAACCACAGCTTTTTCAGCGGGAATAAACTCATCAGGCTGCCTTTTAACGAATTCTCCTTCCGGTTTTAAATTATCAATAGGTTTCTTCTGCTCTGGCCTCTCAGCTGGTTTCCATTCTTCTTTTTTCGGAGTTGAAAATTCTCCTTCCGGTTTTAAATTATCTTCGGGACGCCGCATGGGTTCTCGTTCACCTGGTCGCCATTTTTCCGGTTTTCTGCTTTCAAAGTCGCCCTCTGGTTTCAGATTATCCTGTGGCTTCTTCGGCGTTTGGCGCTCAGCAGGGCGCCATTCTTCTTGATGTGGTTGTTCAAAGTCACCTTCTGGTTTTAAATTGTCGTGAGGCCTTATAGGTGTTTGCCTTTCAGCGGGGCGCCATTCCTCATGTTTTGGCTTTTCAAACTCACCTTCAGTTTTGAGATTATCTTTAGGTTTTTTCTGAGTGGGACGTTCGGCAGGGCGCCATTCTTCATGTTTAGGTTGTTGGAAGTCACCTTCAGGTTTCAAGTTATCTTGAGGCTTCTTTAGGGTTTGACGTTCAGCGGGGCGCCATTCTTCATGTTTTGGCTGCTCAAAATCCCCTTCAGGCTTAAGATTGTCTTTAGGTTTTTTTTGAACAGGTCGTTCAGCAGGACGCCATTCCTCTGGTCTTGGAGCATCGAAATCACCTTCTGGTTTCAAATTATCTTGAGGCTTTTTAGGAGTTTGTCTTTCTGCTGGACGCCAATCTTCATGCCTAGGTTGTTCGAAATTACCTTCAGGTTTTAGATTGTCCTGGGGTTTCTTTACTGGAGCTCGATCACCTGGCCTCCATTCATCCGGTTTCCTCTTTTCAAAATCTCCTTCAGGCTTTAGATTATCTTCAGGTTTTATAGCTTTTGGTCGTTCAGCTGGACGCCAAGGTTCTTTTTCAGGTGCTGTAAACGCTCCTTCGGTTTTTAAATTATCTTCTGGACGACGGACTGGGGCTCGATGGCCTGGTTGCCATTCTTCAGGTCTACGTTTTTCAAAGTCGCCTTCTGGTCTTAAATTATCATCAGGCTTTTTAGGTGATTGCCTTTCGGCTGGTCGCCATGGTTGCTTCTCTGGAGAGGTAAATTCTCCCTCTGGTTTGAGATTATCTTCAGGCCGACGAACTGGGGCACGATCTCCAGGCCGCCAGTATTCGGGTTCACGTTTTGCAAAATCTCCTTCCAGTTTCAAATTATCTTCTGGACGACGCACTGGGGCTCTATCACCTGGCTGCCATTCTTCTGGGCGACGTTTCTCAAAGTCTCCTTCGGGTTTTAGATTATCTTCCGGCTTCTTTACGGGAGCTCTCTCTCCCGGCCTCCACTCTTCTGGTCTCCTCTTTTCGAAATCGCCCTCGGGTTTGAGGTTGTCTTCAGGTTTTTTTGGTTTGGGTCGTTCTGCAGGTTGCCAGTGATGGCGCTCAGGTTCTTGGAAATCTCCTTCGAGGCGCAAGTGGTCCTCGTGGTGGACGGCGGTGGTGCGGCTGACGTGCTTCTCGTCGTAGTCGTGTTTGTATGCGGAGACCACGCTCGTGGTGTGCTCCACATCGAACAATGGCTCCGGGACATCGTTGTGTGGGCAGCGGTGACGCCTGCAACAATTATAACAAAGAAATACTTAGTTACACGAATAAAACTTATTCATAAAATATCTTCGATGTAAATATGGTATTTTAGTCCGCGTACATACATTGGTTCTCATTCGACAGTATTATCACATACACAAACTGGGCTTTTTTGCATAAGAAGAGGTCTATGAACCAATAGCGATGTGGGTATGCAATTTATGATGGGGTGCCTCTCCTAGACACTCATGGTAAGTGGTATCAATATCTGTCGCGGCAGTTTATGAATATCCTTACGGTCTTTTTCACCGTGAGAGTATCAATAGCGATGTGGGTATGCAATTTATGACTGGAAACCTCAACTAAACATTCATGGGAAGGGGCTTCAAAATCTGTCCCGGCAGTTCCGAGATAAACGGCAGTTTATGAATAACCTTACTTCTACGGTTTTTTCACATTGAGAGTATCAATAGTGAATATACATGCAATTTATGACTGGATACCTCAACTAAACACTCATGGTAAGTGGCATCAAAATTTGTCCCGGCAGTTCCGAGATACGGACATGGGCGTTTTTGTATGGGAAGTGGTCTATGGACCAATAGCGATGTGGGTATGCAATTTATCTCGAAACTGCCAGGACAGATTTTGATCTCTCTTCACATGAAGGTCTAGTTGAGGATCCTTATCATAAATTCTATACCCATGTTTGTATTGGTTCTTAGACCATTTCCGCCCAGTCTCTTTTAATAGTAAGAAGGCCATAAATTCATATGATTCGCGAGTTTCAAAAATTTCATTGCCACCTTTATAATTAACTAACAAAATGAAAATTCAGTCTCAAGGCAAACACAAATAGTCATTACATACAAAAAAAAAATCACCAAATTAATTACCAAGTTCACAAATAAAAGTTAAATATAACGTATTTTAAAAATTATAATCACACCTTTTGACACGGTAAGGATGTAAGGATAATGGGAAACGTCTTGGCATCGGCAAAGGCGGAAGCGTTAGCGGTTCGGCCATAGCAGTAGTCACGCCCGCCCATCGCGCTCGTTTCAACCGCGACCTTTACATACGAGATACTGACATTCAAGAGATTCTATCGAATCGCAAAATTCACACAATTCACTAGTCAACCTCACACTAAACACGACTCGAATCATCACGTATTGCAACACTTTTATGTTCTGTACATTTATAAATATTTTACATTCATATTGTCCAATATTATAAGAAATATTGGCAATAGTTTTATTTATACTTTTATGTATATTACGATGAGGAGTTAACGTAATTTTTATGTTAGTATCGGGTTGTAAAGGCGAGCTCGCGTCGTGTACTGCCGCAGGCCATCGGCTTCCCTGACTCGCGACCTATAAAGCTGTGTACTCGCTAGCGAAACTGTAACTTAAACAATTTTGAAACGTTTAAACTGATTCTGATACAGTAACGAAGTTTTCCGCTTAAAGGTATTACGTAGGTACGTTAAATACGTACAGAACACAGCATTGCATCTGCAACAATTTCAGCTTTATCAGACCTAGTATGTCCTTCTCTATCGTTTTGTATCTCCCGTACTATCGTGTATCATATTTTTTTATTTCATAGTATGGCAGACAAGCCAGCAAAGGACCACCAGTTGGTTGGTTTCCCCGTATATGAACATCAGTAATGCTAGGTCTTCTGTGAAATGTGTTTATTCTGTGAAAGGGTGGTAGATACTTCCCCGGTCCAACCAGCCAATTTCATAAATGCTCTACCACTTAAAATAAACACAATGTAACATGCATTTGGGACACTTTCAAAATAAACTTTATCTTTTAAATTACAAATCTTGACACGCGTAGGCGCAATCTAATTAACGTTTACTCCTTTTACCAGACAGTTTCTGAAAGGCTTTTAAATTTTAAATCCACATTAAGTACCAAGTTATCAGTGTTAAACAGATACAAGAAGTTTCAATCTAATATATCCTACGCTCTCTTTTTTCTTCTTCTCTAGTATGACAGTGACAGCTATAATTTTATGTGTCATTAACTTTAAAAATGCGTTTCAGAAACTGGCTGCTACTCTTGCAGGCTAGCTACGTATTATGATTTTCTGTTACAGTAATATGCAGCAGTTACAACCCCGCAATGAGCATCAACCCTTACTTCAGCTAGCATTGCGCTCTATCATAATTTCACGATCGTAAGTATGTCAGTAAACATTGCAGCACTTGAATATTTTAATGTACTTTATGTGATTTTCACGACCATTTCCCGTGCAACGAAATATTTATTCATAAGATGATAATATGTTTTATTTTTCATATATTTCCACGAGTATTTCCTATTAAAAAAAGGACGGTTTGCACTCGGGGAGTGCCGGCAGAAGTGAAAACGTTGTATTTTTGAATATTTTGGAATGGTTAGGGAATTTACGCTTTTTCGATCAGGCTACGGATCTGACGCGAGTTTAACATTTTTTATCTAAGTATCTAAAAAATGTGCCAAGCGCCGCTAACGAAGTTTTCACTTCAAAAACAATTTCAAAAAAGGTTCAATGTTCCACTGAATGTTTTTTTCTGGCTGCGGGAATTTTAAATCAGACAGAATAGAAATAAATTGAAAAGCTATTTGCTCGATACTTAATTGTTTGCTTGCAACTAAATACTATCAGAAGTCACTAGACAATAGTTTGTTAATCGATATGTTAATTGTTAATCGATCTATACATATAAAATTCTTTACGTACTCGATGGTCCTGAATGACTGAGAATCAACGCACAGCCTAAACCGCTGATCGTAAGACCTGAAACTTTGAGGGTGGTTTTTTTTTGTATGACGTATTGTATAACGTTTGTATATCCGATAAGGAAGGATTTTCCGAAATTCCCACGGGAAAGTGGGATACACGCAGACGAAGTTGCGTTGGTTGCTCTAGTAATAAAAAAAGTTAAAAAGTGTTTGCATACAAGTTAAATATTTACTTAAACTGTTACCTATTACGTCCACAATTAAAAAATTCCGATTAATTATAAGAACTATCATGATACTTGCATACATTCTATTTCAGCTCACTGTGCTTTTATTTAAATGTGCCTGAAAATGCCAGGCAACGACCGGGTGACCTACTGTCGTTGCTATGGCAACATTCAACGATCCATTCATGAAGTTACTGCCTACGTCAATTTCCTTAATTTCTCCTATTTTTGTAGTTAAAAAAATTCAGCGCTGACATATAAAAATAAGTAAGTAAGTAAATACAATCCGTTCCAATATATGTACTAAGAACAAGATTTCCAGTGAAATAAATTCTACGATTGTGTTTGAATTAACTTGTCATATCATACCTACCTTTTTGTGGTCACATACGTACCTATTATTCTTGTTCTTATTTCATATCGATTTATAGTTACTTACCTATTTAAAATTAAATGGTTTTATCTTCTATCACTGTCGACGCACGAAACGCGACCAATTCGTTCTCAAGCAAGCCAGCAGACGTTTTGGGGGAGGCCTATGTCCAGCCAGTGCACTGCACTTCTTGTGGCTGAGATAATGATGATGATCAAGCTTTTGTGCCAAGTACAAATACAATACAAAACACTTTATTGCACCAATATAAATCAAATATACTATGCATGAAACTTAGCAAAAACACGGTACAGTAGGCGGTCTTAATCACTATAAGATCTTTCAGACAACCTAAATGAAATGGAGAATAGTATTGTATAGTGGAATGGAATATATTGAGTAGCATAAAATATATGTCGAAGTCTGCCTCAACTCTCAATATAGCGATGACTCAACATACTGAGAATAAGCGACCCCCTTTCTTACAAGGAGATCCACGACATATCCATAAATGGTTTAACGTATCGCGTATTTATACGTATAAAAATCAAGTACCTAGTATTTTTTTAAGACTACGTGACTTCTAAACGACAGAGTCTTTTATTTGTTAGGAAAAAGTTTTGCATTTGTATATCATACTAGCTGCCCGGCCCGGCTTCGCCCGGGTACTGTTTCGTTTTTTTTTTCAATCTTTCTGAGAGATTTTCTTAATATTTTTTTCCGTAAGAACCTTGTACAGAGTATTAGAAAACTACAAAAAATTAAATCAGCCAAATCGGTCAAGCCGTTTTCATGTTATGTCGTGACAACGGAAAACGGGTTTCATTTATATATATATATAGATAAGTAAATGTGTACCTATTAATTATTATTCGACTACGTAGGTTTCATTAAGTATACGTTTACAAGTTCAATCATTTGTTCGTATGCATAACACAAGTAAAATATGTTCAATCCTTTTATTTCTGAGAGGGAATATGCTTTACGCATTCGGTTTATTCGTTCAGACGTATTTTTCTCCCTACAATTTCGATAGCTCAACAAAAAAGAAAAACAAAACAAAAAGATTTGCAATTATTTCTGAATAATGATCAAAAAGTTTCGAGGTTTCGACCAAAAGAAACTGAAAGTCAGTACCTAGGTATGTTATTTGAGTAAGCCTACCTAAAGTTTCCGAAACATTGGAAGTGTGACTAACAGAAACACTGACCGACGGTAACTAATGTGTATTAATAGGCCTATTGAATCTTTGTGCTTAAATTGTTGATCCATTTTTAATGATTTCGATCTAGTTTGTCGTCGCCTAGCGATACACGACAAACATGTCCTAAATCTGTCGTCTGAACTCCTAATGCCGATCAATATTTGTCTCATGTTCCTACTGTAGTTGAGTCGTTAATGGATTTTATAATCACAATATTTATTTTATTTACATGTCGCATTTACAACATACATTAAAGTCATAAATAATATATCACAATTAGTGCTTTTCCTTAAAGAAATAAATCTTAATCCTATCAACTGGTTTTCCAAACGTTATAATTTTTCTCGATAATTTATATAATAAAATGAATTTTAAGTTTATTTATACATAAATGTTTATAGACGTTGATAAATAATCAATAAATGTATATTATAGATCGGGATATTAATAATTGTATTACTTTAATAGAATAATATCGTTTCTTAATCAGTTAACATTGTCGTTTCAAGATGGAAATGGAACAATTCACATACATGTATTATAACATATTTATACCCATCTCTATGGCTGGAACTGATTTTTATATTATGAAACGAGTGCCGTCTACATCTGTATTTTTTTTTATGGTTGCTAATAGCCATTCACGATAGATATACTAACCAGTAACCATTATACTTGATAGTGCATGGCTATCAAATCAATATGCATGACAAATATTTTTGCAACAAATTTCACTTGATGGTAATTTGACGCGTATGTTAGATTTACCAGCATGTGTGTGGATTATCACACGACCCTCACCTACCGTGTTTTCAATGTTGTCATGAAACTTCACTGTAATATTTTTACTGTAAATATGGAGAGCTATGAACACATAGTGGAACTAATCGACGACTGCATATAAGGCCATATAGCCTCGCCATATAGCCGTTATTACATAGATAACATTACTTAAATGTTGATTAACCGATTACGGAGTCGGTATGCGTGTCCAACTGACAGGTAAGCGCATATTGATATTATTATATTTTTTTTGGGAAATTTTGCAAAATCTCGTCTCCGCACTTTCTGATCCCTAAGGACCTATGCAGTGCCTTTATTATATGCTTAATACACTTGATTATCCGGATTTCCGCTTTGTACTGCATAGGCCCGTTTCGGTAACAAACTGATTATTAAAAACTACCTGTTACCCGTGGTCTCGCCCGAGTAAAAATTTGCCTATTGTTGGGCTCTGTGACATGTTTACAAATAGTTTATTCATAAAATTACCAAAATACAAAAATGCAAAAAGGATTTATGCGTGTAAATAAAAACGCAAATAAAAAACATGACAGTATGAAATGATTGAGGTCAATTCGGTGAATATTAAAACAAACTTTAACAAAACAATAAAATGATAATTATAAAATACTTTAATGAATCATTTGTACGGCAATGAGCAAGTTTCAAGAAGGTGTATGTAAGTGCAAAAATACTTATGACTCTTAGGTCATTTAACATTCGCATTTTCTGAATTCTGAAACATCGCTATTTATAGAAAGAGATATCTCATGTACCTACCAATGTTACATTTGTATAAATCTATATATGTACCTATATTAAACACTGTCTGAATAACTGAGAATCTACGTACACGTACATACATACTATGTTACAATTATTTCCTTCACAGGATGTCTTCAAAGTATTAATGGTATATGCTAGTAAACTAGCAATCTTATGTCTAAATTTATTAGATAGATATAATCTATCTTTAGTTATATAAAAATCACTAATAAAATTATTAGTGTCAAAAAATATAAAATTGTCGCTATGACAACAGCTATACTACGTACAGTCTAAGCCTAGACCGCTTATCGTAGAGACTTGAAACTTGGACAGTGTTTTCTTGGTATGACGTAGGCATCTAATAAGAAAGGATTTTCCGAAATTCACGTGAAAGCGGAACGCGCAAGCGCAACTTTGTTTGTGTGTACAAACAAAGTCACTAGTAAAAAAGTACCAACGTTAGGGACGTCGTCGCCATCACGTCATGTTTTAATGAAACTGGCACGTGAAAATGAAAATGAAATCGTACACTTGCGAAGTTGAGTGAAAACGAGAACTTTACTTTGTCCTACTACGTCTTCACTTCGCGCCTTACTTTACTTCATTTCGGTTAAATTCGCGGGAGTATAGAAAAAACCCGTGTGGATATAGAAATCAATATAAAATTAAATATTGTATGTGAAAGTGCGATTGCAGTTGCAGAAACTGGTCTTGAAATAAGTTTTATAAATAAGAGAAAGCAAATATTAATTTTAATGTAAACTCTTATAGATTTCGTATTTAACTAATCATAAATTCAATTGGTCATAGAGGATATGTTTATAATAAGCCTACAGTTGGAATGCCTCTTTGCGGCACAAATTTCATTCAACCTACTACTGAAATGTCAACAAACATTTATTTATTTAATACACAACATATATAATTTATTTAATCTTTATGAAACTATATTTAAAACTAAACTAAACATATTATTATAAACAAACTATAATGAACCTAAAACTAAAAACCTTAAAAAATATAATAAAATAAATCAAATATATTATTAAAAGGAGTCCCTTTAGGCAAGTTTCCGAAGATACTGGCAGCGTTCCCCCTTTGAATAGCTAATTTATTTAATTGTTTATTTCCGTACATTATGTCTGAGAGATAAATGATTAATTTTATCTATTTTTATTTTTCAATAGACTTTAATTATACTACTAAGGCATTCCGTTCCGTGTAATCATCATCTGAGCCACAAGAAGTTCACTTCCGTAAAGAGTAAGTACTGATATTGATTTTTAAAAGAATTGAAATTAAATTAATTTCTTCAGAGATCTTCGAGAGCCACTTTCTTGGACAATAAAAACAGACGGGTTGCACTCCGGGAGGCCGGCAGCAGTGAAAACTTAAACATCAACGTTATGCATTTTTGAATATTTTGGAATGGTTAGGGAATCTTACGCTTTGTCGATCAGGCTACGGATCTGACGCGAGTTTAACATTTTTTACCCATCTAAAAAAAGTGCCAAGCGCCGCTAAAGAAGTTTTCACTTCAATAACGTACTGGGCTGTACCGATCATAATTATCACTCAATCGTACAGATCCTTACTAATATTATAAATCGGTCATTCTCGACATTAGGCGTTCTTCGCCTAATTACCGTACCCTTTTTTATTTTTCTCTAGTTTGTTTTAAAAGGATTAAAATATGTAACTCATGAAACATGCGAATGTAACAATTAAAATGGCATTCGTTTATTAAAAGCGGTTTCCGAGTTAATGAGACTTAAGAGGGCGCACACAGGCGTTAGCTCAGTTTAGCGAAAACTGAACTTTTCGAAGCTCTTAATATCTATAAAAAACTTTTCTAACAGACTTATAAATTACACAAAATGTTAGACAATATTGTTGCCTAAATAGTTAGTAGAAAACATTTTGTCATGTAATGGAATATTTATGAATGCTATCGTGATAACCGAACAGTGTTTTCTCGATTTCACGTTCAGTGCCAACTTCGGATGTCAAAATATCCCCGTAATGCTGCCAATTGTAAGAAATAAATTATAAAATCTAACTGCAAATATACTTAAGCATATAGTTAGTAGAACATTTTTGTAATTTTTTGTTACATAAATAAGATATTAACATCCAAACTAAGTGAAATTACGAAGAAAGTCAAGTCGTTGTTATGTTTGTTTTCACCATTAAATCTTAGTTATTTTATGTCAATATTATCATCATCTAAGAGATAAAGGTATTCCCTAAAATCTAGGCTCCAAAATTTATGATAAATGTTTACCATTATTTTTCTACCAATTTTTTAATATAGCCATAAAACCACTATAAAACCGCGCGCGTCTTTTATTACGACTCAGTCCAGCCGCCGGCTCTGCGGAGAGAGGTCACGTCGCTCCGGCGCAGGATTGACCTCACGTAATTTTTGTGCCCATACGCAGTGCAAACCGTGTAGCGCGACCGACAATCTAGATACTTTGGTAAGTAAAATATGACTTTTTGATGATATGACGACGAACTATTTACTTTTTTAGTGACAACAACATAATATGTTTCAGAGTATGGGGAACAAAAATAAGCAGTTTTTATCTAAAAAAAGAAAAAGACGAAATGTTGAAAATTTAAATAAAGCAAGGGCTAAAAGGCCGTAATTAATATAATGGTTATAAATTATAATATATGACAAGTTCTACTAAGGAGGTCGATTATTGCGAAATCGAAAAAAAAATTGCTGTTTCATATGTTTCAGTCCGTATGATGAAGGAGGACACGAAGAGGAAGAAAAACAAGAGCCCGTACTTTTCATCTTCTTCAAAATGAAAACCATCCTGGTGATGGAATTGAATCCTAATCCCAACCAAAGAATAATTTCTCTTTATAACCCATTTGTTAATTTTTTCGTTTTTTTGAGATTGTGGGTGAACCGTTAGTCTCACAAACTTCGCTATGAGGTCTAATAAAAGCTAGTTAAATCTACTACAAAGTATTTTCAGTGACGGTTCTTCGTAGGTTACGTGGTTTTTTCCAATATTTCGCGAAGTACGTAAAACTTGAAAATTTCAATGTTTGGTAAAATTAGGTTATATATGAAGAGCCACAGCTTGGCTCCTATGGTATCAATAGAGCTGCGATTGGTCTCACATTGTAGGTAATGTATGTAATTTAATACATATAGGTGTAGAAAACATTGTGAAAAATGCATAGTTTTAGTCCTGGAGCAAAAATTTCTAAAATTTCGCAATTTTTTCAAAAACTGCTACCTGCTGATGCTTTTAATTATGGCTTTTTTTCTGCAATGGAGTAACTTAGAGCAATTATTTTTCCTTTTTTGGATAGAAAACAATTGTAGATCTTACTCAAATGAAGTATTTACGAAATTAGCAAGGCCTTTTTAAAATATTTTAATTGAATTTTTGTTGAAAATTTCACAAAATCAAAATTTGTTTTCTAAAATTTTTGCTTTTATTTCCGTATGGATAAAAAATAACACGATTTTGTACTGTGCATTACAGACCAATATCATAACTCTCCAAATATGGCAAAAAAAATCGAATTGCAAGGTTTTTTTGGGCCCCAATTTCGTCTGAAGACTGCCAGAATTAAAAGAGATGACGAATTTTTGTCATCAAAGATGGAATCGAAATTGGTGAAATTTTACAAGAAATGTATTTTACCAGAATTGGTAGATAGATGGTAGAGTCTATGTATGCCAATTAGAAACTAATACAAATAATTATATGTACCTATATCTATTATGAGTACTTTATTGTTATACTTCTCCATAATCCATAGGCATTAATACACGAGTAAAGATACATTATTTGTATTTATTTCCAAACGAGACATGAAGAATGTCGAAAAAAAATTTCAATTACATAATAACAATACTTATGTTCTACATAGAAATAGGTCTGTAGCTAAAATCACATGAACTTCGATATTAAATAGTGAAGTCTTATCATAAAAGTATCAAAATCAT
The DNA here is from genome assembly GCA_905163395.2 of Endotricha flammealis. Lineage (NCBI taxonomy): Eukaryota > Metazoa > Arthropoda > Insecta > Lepidoptera > Pyralidae > Endotricha > Endotricha flammealis. The sequence continues at coordinate 7,711,006 of LR990870.1, read as the reverse complement.
TTGTCTTCGCCGGCGCACGCTCATGTTCGTGGCTCAGTAGTTTCGTAAAATAACACGCTTCGATTTTGAGTTGCGTTTATTTGGGTGCGCCCTCTTAAACATTTCATGGGTACGGTAATTAGATAAATCTATTCCTTAATGTAATGGTAATTAGAAAAGATCATTATGTCTATTTAAAATAATAATAAAAATGACATGTATAACATGTATAGACACAACTACACGATAAGAGGTATGAATGTTGATGCTAATTGGAAGGTAATGGCTAAAGCAATAAGAACTGCTGCAAAAGAAGTCCTTGGGGAAACACGAGGTGGGCGAAAATTGAAAAGGAAACGTGGTGGTGGAACGAAAGTGTCCAAAAAGCATTAAAAATCAAAAAGAGTGCATTCAAGGAATGGCAGAGTTACGTGACATGATCATAGGAAAACTGAATTGAGGGAGAGGTATAACGAGGCGAGGAGACGGGCAAAGGTGGTGGTTGCGAGTTCCAAATCCGGGGTAGAAGAAAAAGTATATAATGTATTAGATAATGAACTAGGACAGAAAAAACTATACAGAATGGCTAAACAGCGCAATCAAAGATCGAAAGACATTTGTCACGTAAAATGTGTGTAAGACGAATGCGGTAAAACATTGGTAAAAGATAGTGACATTAGAGACCGATGGAAGGGATATTTTGAAAAATTACTTAATGTTGAGAATGATTATGATGGAAAAGAAAACATAATGACATAGATATAGGCATGATAGCTAAGGTAGATGAATTAGAGGTAAAGAACGCCTTGAGGAAAATGAAGAATGGAAAAGCAGTTGGCCCGGACACAATACCAATAGAAGTCTGGAAGGTTCTAGGGGATTATGGATGCAAGTGGCTCACTTTGTTTCTTAATGAATTGTTGGTTCAGGATGTCATCCCAGAGGAATGGCAAGACAGTTCCTTGGTACCTATTTTTAAAAGAAAGGGGGATGTCCAGGAGTGCATAGCTACAGGGGGATTAACTTGATGTCTCACACATTAAAGCTGTGGGAGAAAATAATGGAGGCACAACAAAGTACAAAAGAGCACACAAAAACCTACATATGGTATTCGTGGACCTCGAAAAGGCCTACGACCGGGTCCCGCGTCAGTACAACAGAATGCTTTTCTGTTGATGTAGGTGTGCACCAGGGTTCAACGCTCAGTCCATACTTATTCCTTCGGGTTATGTTGCTGGAGGATGCTGAGGTGGATGGATGTGTGGAGTGACGAGAAGGGACAAAGTCAGGAATGTACACATAAGGGGGAGTTTAAAGGTGGCGCCTGTAACCGATAAGAGAGGTCAGAGACTGAGATGGTTTGGCCATATGATGCGCAGGGTGGACAGTCTGGACAGTCATATGACCCAGAGGGTGCCAAGAATGAATGTGGATGGATGGAAGGGCAGGGGTAGGCCAAAAAAGAGATGGAATGATGGCGTGAGAAATGACATGAAATTAGCTGGAGTAACTGAGGAAATGGAAGGAGTTTGGAACTAAATCGGCACAGCAAAAGTTTAATAATTTCATACAACGGTAGTTAGAAATACATGGTAATTGGTATACGGTAATTAGAAAACGCCGATTTTTCATAAAATTTTCGAAAACCTACAGAGTATTGAAATACTGCATTACAACACTGTACTGAGACCAAAGCACTGTCTCTATTTATATAAGCAATTAGAGTCTACCTTAACCAATCTAGTATAAAATTAAGTACACGGTAATTAGAAAAGTTTTGAACGAAGGATACGGTAATTATATACTAACGTGCTTCATTGACTTATACACTAACGTAAAAGACCTGCACCTGCTGCAAGACCGCGGCAGAAACTGAGGGCTTGAGACGTGTACAAGTAGTTATGTGCCAAATATCATAATTAGGAATGTGCACCCTCGAAAAGAAAACGTCACGGCAATTATAACTTTAGTTCGGACATGCGGTTACTCAATGATAATTATTTACAGACTGATTTTATTGAGTGGATATTTTTTCATGTGATACCCGTTGCCTAATACTCATTAAAATGTTGAATGGAAAAAATAAAATCCGTACATCATAAAAGTTACAAGCCAGTTTTAACCACATTTTGGGGTGCGGACAGGGCACGGTGCTTAGAGAACAGAGGTTTGTGAAATTAATTTAGCCAGATAACTATGTAATCGGGGCCTATGTTTTTGTTACCAGCTAGACATGGATGCTAACTAACATATAAAAATATTTCCCTTTTTGAATTTGATAATAATACGAATATACAAGCCCGGACGCACAAAATCTAGCTAATCGAAGAATGGCCGAAATGAGAAAGTGAGTTTGTTTGTTTGTTATTCCTTCACGGCTTGACTAAACAGCCGATCATTATGAAAATTTGCATACATATTGTTAGGGGTTACTTTTTATCCCGTGAAAGTATGTCGTTCCAATGGGAAAATATATTTTTTTTCTACTATAGAGGGCGCTGTATGTATCGGCCAACAGATGGCGCCACAAGTCGCGCTATGTGGCTATGGGTTGTTTTGTTGTCAAACGAGACCTATGCTATGTTATAAAATTAACGCGAGCGAAGCCTCGGGCAAAAGTTAGTTTTCATATAATTCTCAGTAATGATGGACAAACAAAGTTTTTCGAAATTCTCATAGGAACTAGAGATTCACTCGAGGTTTCGCCACTTTTCTAAAATGAAAATCACAAAAGTTATTTGTTGAAACGACGTGTAAACAATACTTTACGTGACTGGCTACATTTTGCTCTATCTTGTAGATTACTTTTTAACACGGAATGTTTGCTATACACTTATGTTACTATATTAAAAATGAAATAGATAGGTTTTAAACATTACGAGAATTCCATAATAACAGATAGGCAGACAGACAATAAAGTGATAGTGAAGTATTGGGATTCGTTTTTACCTTTTCAGGCACTAAAAATGTTTTTTTTTATGATAAAGGAGGAGGAACGAGCTCGCGGAATGACGGGGGAAGGTAAATGAAAAAGGGAGCTTGAGCAGGATATAGCTTACGACTATCTCACGCTATTTCACGTCGATATTCTGTGAGAGGGTGGTACTATCGGATAAGTAGCAACTTTTTTCTATGTTGACTATAGTATCGAACATGTTGATATAGTGTTGCATTCACACTTATTTCTTCAAAATGGACATCTGTTTAAACCCTGACTCATGGTAAGAGCATTGGATGACGAGATTGACGCTATATTGGGACGATTACTCAACCGCATTTCTCATTCACAAGTCATTAACAGTTCACCCTTATTGCATAGCATATAAAGATCCAGATTGCGTGACATAAATGCAAGTATGACACAGCATTTACCAGTAAGACTTAGGATTGAAAGCTATTTAAGTCAGGAGCTGTAACTTGATAGCCAAATGCATCATAAAGAGGATTTGTTGAACTTTATATTCATATCAATCCATACTAATATAGCAACTCTGTCTGTCTGTTATGTTTTGGTATGAAGATACTTTGAGAAAAAAGTCTCCTAAACTGTTAGGAGACTTGTCATAGATGTATCAAATCAAGGATTTGGATACTGATCCAAATCCTTGATTTGATACATCTATTACACATAAAATTATCGATTTAGGTAAATACGGTTTTTAAAAATCGATTACCTATTTTATATGTCAAACACGTACCAAAAGAAGGATTTGTTTGGATAAACAGAAAGCTGTGAGACTTCTAAATTTTAGGAATTGTTGGTGAAAACGGGTATACATAAGTCACCATAAGAAGGATATAAAATTCATAGCAGTAATTTCCAGGATAAAAACCAGCATAGCATTTCATTCTTACCGTTACCCGCTGTCGTCTCATATTTATGAGAGATACCGAGTAAGGTGTCAGTCGTTGTTGATGTCGTTGACCATAACCCGATGTTCTATCACAAAATTTGACAGTTTTTTTTACAAATGCATTAGACGTTAGTTAAAAGCTTAATCATCAGGCATTATTCACAATAATAACCGATATATAATTGGAGGAATCTTTATCATATACAGACAAAAAAATATCGACCCCAAAATTCCTAAAAGAGTTCGAAAGTTGTTTCATATCGATAGCCTAACATGGTCCGGTGAGATCCGATGCCAAACAGTTACACGGCTTCAACTGCAGCCTCAAACCGAAATTTAATTTCGTAATTGTGTAACATAATTTATCCTCTTAAATTAAGCTTAAAATTATTATTTTAAACCTTTTAAAATCTACTTATAATTTTACTTTTTAATTGTAATACAAGGGATACCTTTGGCAAAAACCTCCCCTACTCGAAGGATATACATAACCTACCGGGAAATATTTACACTAGCTGGGTGGATATATGTGTTTTTTTTTCTCTTACTCATAAAACTTAATCAATATCATAATTTTCCTGGAGCGGCGATCAAAGCCGCAAATTTTTGTACCGTCCCGCGCCGCGCCGGGTGGTGGAGTCAACAAAGCTAATATTTTTCTAGATTTGTCGTACAGGGGTCTAGGCTCCGAATATGATTTTGTCCCATTCGGTGTCGAGTCGAGACCCTTGGTCCGTGGGGTCCTAGCGCTATAAGACTTTTTATGGAAATTGCAAAAAGGTTAGTCGACATCACAGGAGACCGAAGAGCTGGCAGCTACCTCGGACAAAGAAATTAGTCTAGCTATTCAAAGGGAGAACGCTGCCAGTATCTTCGGAACCTTGCCTAAAGGGACTCCTTTTAATAATAAATTTTAGTTATTTTATTATATTTTTAAAGGTTTTTAGTTTTAGGAATTTATGTTTATAATAAGTATGTTTAGTTTAGTTTTAGAAGTAATGTAATTTAAAGTAATTTTCATTATTATAATAATGTAATCTTGCTAACTTATAATTAAAGTTTTGTGGTATAGTTTGTGATATAAAATATTGTGTAATAAATCTAAAGCTTATTGTAACACTACTAAGTTAGCTTTGCCCAAATTGCCGTGAAGAAAAAGTGTGGGCGTGTACCGCCAGTCTCCGGGCTAGGCAAGGCCGACGACCATATGGCCTGGCCTATCTCTCTAGAAAAATTAAGCAACAGACAATTGAGCTACACGATCAAAAATGATCTAATCCGACCTCCAAAAGCTTGCAAACGGTTAAAAAAATTGTATAGGAACCCAGGCATGAACATAATCATTTTTTTGATCTAGCGGCAAATTAATTTGATCTTGAAAATAATGCATAGGTTGTATTTACCTTGACTACTTCCGAATGATCCTGCAAACTTCTCATTTTATTTTAGTATGTAATTCAAAAGCACATGATGCATCATACCATACATGCACGGCTGCTACCAAGTTGTTTTCAAAATATGATTAATGAAGCCAATCGTATCAGAACTTTGTGTATTATAGTCAATAAAATCAAATAAATTAAATATTAGTGCATTAAAACGTAACGTATAAAAAAAACAGGCTGTAAAATTGACCCCTGATGATGAGGGTTCATTTGTTGCGAATGATCTTTTAGTGTAAATCACTTTTAGGGTATAGACATACAGGATACAGGATGTATTTTGCAATTTTTTATTTTATTTAGCTATAATAAGTTGACTCTACCCCACCTAAGTCCAGAAGTGAGATTATTTTACAAATTCACTTCTTAAAGAGATTTTAATCAAACATTAACGGTTTTTTTTTGCTACAGTGTGCATAAGTCTTCATATTTTTGTCGGTCATTACTACTAATTTACATAATAATACACTCTATATGAACTGAGTTTGAAACTTCATACAAATAGTTTTATCTAAAACACGGTAAAGTAAAAACATCATAGTTTAAAATTATAAACAAAATTATTTTTTGTTATAAACACAATGCCATCTAATCTCAAAATAAGCAAAATTTCTGCTATGGTCTATAAATACATATTTATAGCTGATAAATACATATTTTTGTCCTAAATATATAATATAGGCACATGGAAATTATCCAGACAAACAATCTTATGTTGTTAAAAAAAATGTTTTGCGGGTTATGCGAACCTAAATATATAATTTAGGCACATGGAAATTATCCAGACAAACAATCTTATGTAAGTATGTATAAGTATTTAAAAATGTTGTTTTGCGGGTTATGCGAACCCGTGTCGCGTGCGTTAACATAGTCATTTCTAATAACTCTACCATCGAGTATGAAAAATTATCTTATAAATTTTTGCTATCTGACACAGTTAAGTTTTATCAGTTAACGTTTGAAAACAGGTACACGCACCTTTATTTTATTTTTTAACACATTATTAAATTAGTCGAGATAAAAATATTAAAAATAACTAGGTAAGTACATAATAAATTAGATGACAAAATTGGAATAATCAACCGAAGTCATGCATGACTCTATTTAGTTTATAATCTCTTTAGAAAAATAAAAGTTATAATAAAAATTTAAATCCACCTAAAGAATGATATTTCATTATCACATAGTAATGTCTTCAACATTACTTACTACCTACTACGGACATAACCCTGAATAAGAATTATAAAAGTCGAATAAAGAAATTGGTGAAAAAAAAAATCGGAAATCGTCGAAGAGAAATGACGTAATATCCAGTGTTAAGTTCTTACATAGCGAGTAAACAAGAAACGAGTTTGTTCGAGCGAGGACGTGGGTTCGCGTCAATGAGATCATCGCTTCGAATAGCAGTTGAGGTCGCAGCCTGCAACACACGTCATGTATCTTTCTAATTGGCCGATTTACAATACCCCCTTTTTACTTGTCTCTCACGCAATATGCACGCTGGAACTAGCAGTGTATGGCATTTAAAAGAAAATTATCGGAAATCAACATACACTTAGGTGAAGGTTGTGAACCAGTTTTTCCATAGTGATTTTGGTATAACGTGACGTCAATATCATAAATTGCCTTAGTTAAAAATCAACCTTTATTTCTTATCATTGTGTATGATTTGCCGATGTAAATATTTTTGTATTATTTATAACATGTATCTCTGGGCAGGTGCCTGATAAGATCCAATTAGCTGATTTGTCAGATATAGTCAATTTATCTGAAGGATAATGTAAACACCAGGAACCTGCGAAACTAGCCTTTAATTATCTACCATACCTTATAATAGCTTTACTAAAGATTTTACATCTTCCGTTCCAGGTTTTGCGTGACAGCTTTACTTCATACAAAATTTCGTTGCCTTGAAAAGTGGCTTTTAGAAATAAGTATGTCATGTTGTTATTGCACTAGACTAGTCTATAAATTGTCATCTTTTATATTGAGTATTGCTAATACAGCATATTCCCATGAAGTCCGACTGGTCGCTAGTACTCATAATGATCATATGAAATCCGATCGATATTCCCATGCTGAAACGAGTTCTTTATCTTTATTATTATTAGCAATAATATGAATCTACGTTAGTATTATCTTCCTTGTTGTAAATAAACCAAGAGTGAAGTCAAAGCAATAACAATTGAAGATCTTCAACAGTATATTACTATTCCTAGACATACAAAAGTACAAAGAAAATAATCTGTATTTGTTAGCAACTACGTAGGATGAACTAAGGTCAATTCTATCGTTCCTTGAGGAGAATTTTTCAATTGAAGTGGTCGTGGGCGTAGAACGCTTTACATGCTGTGATATGATGCTATCACTCCATCTAGTGGCGACATTTTGCTCATTTAAATTAAGGTTTATTGTCAGGAAATATATCATTCTGATATCATTAATTTTAACACACTATCACTGCTTGTCATCGCCACAAACAACAGTTCATTCCTATAATTATTTACGAAGTGAATTTACAATAATGAGGTAAATATTATTAGCAAAACAATGAAATCATCTTATTAACCTACTGGACCCTGATTTTCTAACTATAACTTGCTTCAAAGTGAAAAAACCAAACAAATCCAAACAGACAATTTAAAAGAAATGGTTTATTTAAATAAAAACGCATGACCCAAACCAAGAAAGATTATCATTTCCATGTCGTATACGGAATAAAAACTATCCTATATCATTACAGGGACCTCAAAATATTACTACTTTTAATATTATAGTAGGTAGGTACTTATAGTAAAAAAAATTCAGCCAGCAAAATTGGGTACAATTAGATAAAATGAATTAAATAAAACTCAATTTACCTTGAAGGTTGTTATGACAATGCACTAATATACCACTATATGTATATGATGATGATGATGATACAGAATAATATTGATATGTAAAATCACGTCATAAAGCCAAAGCTAGGTAAAATCACGACCTACTCCCAGAATTAACTATTTAATTTTAATGTGCATTTAAAATAGTGAATATACTTGTCAAAGCAACGACATTCTTATGTCCAATTGGTATTAAGTTAGAAAACAAACACAATAATGTGGTAAAGTTCTACTTTACCAGCAAGAATTAGCATACAATGCCTTAATACAGTTCAGTTAATAGGTCTGCAAGCACATGAGCACAATTTATACCACACATAAACTAATAAAAAAAGAGTAAGCAAGGAAAGAAGTTGGGAGAAAACTATGCCTTTTCTCCGAAGTGAAGTCGAAGAGAAGGAGTTGGGCTTCGGGATCATGCTGAACTTCTGTGGGAGGGTGACACTTCCCCAGTCGAGCTAGCCTATTTCGTAAATGACTCAATATACCAAATATACGGTCACAAATTAACCAAAACTTAAGTTAAACCCGGACGAAACCGAAGAGCTAGATAGTAATACAAAATGGATTAAAAGTTTAAAAACATAAACCTAACCCAGACATCTAGAGCTACAAAAACACGTTCTCTTTTATGGTTGTGTGGAGACGATGAAGGTTATTACCTGGCATGCGCCGTTAGAAAAAAATATGCTATATACAAATGTGGTTTGGCACTTAAAAGATTTCGCGAGTTAACATCCTGTCCTCTAAAATATGGTTATGTATTGGTAAATATTATTTAAGTATTTAGATAATCAATAACTTTTTAGAATAGTTCTCTCACAGAATATCCGCTGAAGCAGAATGTGTTTCATCCGGTGAGATATCTCTTTGCTATCCCTTCTCATCCTTGTAGCAGTCGACGCATTGGTCGCTCCCCTGATGTTACTGATGTTCATGAGAATCATGGGAGGCGGTAACCACTTTCCATCAGATGGACCACTTGCTTGTTTGCTTGCAGTATGTCATTAAAAAAGGCAAGAGAATTTCTGGAGAAAGGGTGGTCGATGACACTATCAAAATATTGAAACAACTGGATAAGGCGCACTTTGGATCAATGTGAGTGGAATTCAAAGTCTTCGCTCAGCAGTGGGACAAGAGTTTGAGATGATGATGATGAAAGATTTCAATTAAAATTATGATAGGTACGAAAGAGGATGTTAAGACGGCAGACTATAAAACGGTCTTCCATGTCAAGCTTGTCCAATAATACGTGTCAGGAATGCTTAGGGACATGACCATGGTATTTAATCCATGTGCAAATTCAATCACGTTTAAACAAAGGCTTGTAAAACTCCAGGTTGTTCTACGGGTACTAATATGGTTATTGCAAATAACGGTTTTCTAAACAATTGAACAGATTGATATGAAGGTAACATAATTCGCAATTGCAAAAACATTATTATTGCACGTGATCGTCATTTCTAAAATTGTTTTTTTTTTAACTATCGAAACTTGGAGAGTTCTCCATATTTTATCATATTACTATATACTTAGGAGGTAACGTAAAAGCAAAGACTCCTTAAAAGCTCAAGAAGATCATTTAGAGCAAGGAAGGAATCCATAACAACTTAAGTTACTCATTTTACACTAAAATCGGCTATGACTGATATAAGATGATATCATGTCAGAAAAAATATTGTCCTTTCCCAGTAAATTGTATGTTAAGCATCAAACTCGTTACGCCAAAATAAAATACTTAATAAGACCTTTGTGTAATGTGCATTTTACAACGTAGAATAAGTTAAGTATATTTCTACCTTCTTATATTCCGTACACTATACAAAATGTTATTTTAATATGTATACTTATTGGTCAAATCATCAATTCGTGCAACTGTACAAGAATGACCTCAGACCACTTGGAATTCGTCAGTGGCGTCGTGCTCGCAACTCCAATGATTAAATCATCCGTGACGAGACGTGTTTGTTGCTTTTTTATCACGTATTAACTGAAAATGCTACTTCCATTTACAATACATCTTACTATGGTTACTGATGAAGCTTCACAATCATTTTGTGTCCTCTCCTAGTCTACTTTTATTTAGGGGCCAGAAAATGACTGCATGGATGTGGCCTGTGGGGGTAGCGACATGTTTGCTCTCATATAAAATCTAGGTATTTCAATGTTTTTATGGAAAACTAGTGGTTTTTTATATACCGGATTATAAGAACGGATTTATAAGAAAGGATCCCATCTTTTTTTTAATATACCTTTCAAAATATATTTTTTTACTTCTATATCCGGGCCTAACATGCTTACACTCAAGATAGATTCTCGCACGCGACAAAGCTTCTTCACCAACAGCTAATTTTGATTTTGAAAATTTTGTCGCGTTTGTCATGTTAGCATGGTCATATCTTTGATTTGTTAACTGTATGTACTGTACCACAGATTACTTAATAGTTACTAAACTATAGGTGTGTTATACAGTACAAAGCCCTTTCTGCCATAGTTGATGTGTTGCAAGCCATAACAAAAGTCAGTCACGGTCTTGCACACCAACCACATGTGTTACAGTCGAGTACGCTGTACGCGGTAATCCACAGAAGCAACTTTCACGCCTTGCTAAGATTAACGCTGGAAACCAATGGACCAAGTAATTACGGAACACCCACAGATAACCTGTGATCAATTTAACAAAGTTAATTAAATAAATAAAATGTTCTACTGTTAATCATAAGTTTCATGGTATTTTGGAAGATAATGTTGGATGATGTATCGATTTTTGAGAGAGTAGGAGAGCTGAAAATAGCGGTGCACAAAAACAGAAAATATGAAATAGTAATTAGTAAGTAATAACTAGGTTGGAGTTAGCGTATCCGAAAATACAGACATTCCCGCGAGACAAAAGATAACTTTAAATATGTGTGACGAAATAGACGACGAACTCGAGCGTAGCCACGGGTACTATCTAGTTTATATTTTAGTGACACATTAATAATAGTATTTCATTCTATTATTAGTTACGCCTAGCCAACTAACATCGGAAATATCGGAATCATAGTTTAAAGGAAGGCCACGTCCGTGGCGATAGTGTAGAATAGACCTATCAACCAACGACCTAAAATTACCGTCTTGTCGTTGTTCGAAAGTCATTTATTATTCAAACTCAGACTACCAAATCAATATGAGACGTATAAATAAAGAAAAAATTATAAAACACTCGATAACGTATCTAATTACTGCAAACCGTCCGTTAGATTAAATATTGTGATTTTTTAATATCAATAACAAATTATTACTGTTAAATTATGAATTAGATGTAAGGAAATGTAATTAGTTGCACAATGAATACGATATCTACTATTCGTTTCACATGAGGAGAATAAGTGTCAGGATAACTATTTATAAGACCATTGATGATAAAGAAATGCCGAATGAAACTCTGTCAATAAAGATAGAAGAATATGCTATATTTTAAGTAAACTGACAAAATGACAATATACAATTGAAAGTTATAGATTATACATATCTTTTTTCACTTGCCATACAATAAATATGGCTGTGATGACATATTAAATGTTCTAATCCCTACAGAGTATGCGATTGTGCGTTCTTTGTTTTGTAAAGTTAATTTTATTGTATCTAAAGATAACCACGACATTTGATGCTGCATTCCGTTACTGTTCGAATGATACCTACCAGATAAAATGCAATTAACGTTTAGATAATAGGTATATCATTAAATGCTATATGTAAATATTCATTAAAAGATAAAATAATTGTGTGAAACATTGTCATCTTGATAATGAAAAGGTCGGTTGAGAATGAAATATGATTTTGTGAATTGTGTTGTGTATGTAGTATGTAGTAGGGGATAATCTCCGGAAAAACATAGTATATGAGCATCGTACATTTATTACTGTAGACATATACGCTGACGCGTACAATTCTATGCTATTGCATTTTTATATTGCGTTTTAACTTTAGCGCAATAAATACGTTGCGCCAAAGACAGACGTTTTGACATTTTTCCACCTGACATTTCATATTATGTGTTTGGGCAACGTGCAGCTCATTATATTAGTCCTTCGAGCCGGATTTAAAAACCTTTTACCATTTAGATTAGATGAACTTTATGCATGTCGTCGCCTAAAGTCGGAGTTCACCCCGGGCCGTAAGTTGAAAATAAAGATGACTACCTTTCCAACCCGATGAATTTGTCTGTTAGAGACAAACAACAGTAGTCTGATGTCACGACTCTAATATAATATGTAGAAATTGAAGAGAAATCACAACTTTTCTCTTGTCATCCTCCTGCGGCTATAATGAAATACTTTCTGACTTTATGAACACAATAAATTAAGACTTCAATAAAATAAGACAATGTTAAATTTGAGGACGCTAAATGAAGCGAACAGCAAAAATGCGAGAAATGAGCGGCTCTAAATATGCCATATATTGACAGTGCTGCAGTATGAAAGGAGTTCAATGAAAGACTAGCTGTATGGTGATTAAACAGCTTTGTCAATTTTAACTTGCCTGCAACGTTCTTATACAATATGTGACAGGCACTTTATGAAGTGAGATGTGGTGGTTTATAGAGTACTTAGCTTATTTATTTATTATTTAAAACAGAATAATAATATGAGAATGATTTCATTTCGTATAGTTCATGGTGCATCGCATTGGCACTGTTGTAACTTAATTTAAGTATTGACAGTACCAGTAGTAAGAAATGTTGTCAAGTCAAATGGATCTGCCTTATTAAGTTTATAGTTTACTAAGGTAAGAGAAACTGAACCGCTTTCACGGCTTACCGTAAAACTTGTTACAATCTCTTTTAGACTTCCTATGTTAATGTTGTCAAGAAAAACTAGTGATGAAGTTATGTTCTAGATACCCTTGTTCCCAGAAAAGTTGTTTTTCCTAAAGCACAAACTATATAAATAATTTAAATATGCAAAGTGCAGCGCGTGCAGCAAAGTTCCCAATGAATGCAGTATTCTTGCTAATAATGCTATTGTTAAACCCCAAAAAACTACAATTAAAAAACAAAAATAATACGTCTATGAAAGACTTTCGGACCATTGTGCGGCTTGATTTCGATCATTGGCTGCACAATACATGCAAACGATGCAAACACTTATTAGTGATTCCGGATAATTAGTAACCCATAAATAACTTTATCCAAATTCACAAAATTTTCACTCATCCTCAGAATACAAATTGTTACCAAGCTCTAGCTTTTGTGTTTGCATAATAAAGATCAAATTTTGAAAAATTTAAAATTTTTAAAAATCTCAAATTTTTATTGGAATCAGTAGAATTACAAATTCATATGAATAGTTACATTTTTTTACCAACATCTCAGATGGAAGATTTGTACAATTACAAGCGAGAAACCTTATCACTCTTTTAAAATGGGTCATACAACAATCACAATGGCAAATTAAATTGTTACTAAGCTCTATTACTCCGTGGCTTTAGACAAAAACATTTTCAATTTAATCCCGTTTGAATTAGCTTTCCTATCCTTATTTCACTAAAAGTGTAAAAGCATTTGATACGGTACCAGGGCAGGTAAGGCACGAAACGATTTTACATAGAATGGAAAGCCGCGTTAAACGTTCATCCTTAAACAAGGACGCGTGACCTACCGTCTACCATGTAGCCCTAAAATGCTGTAACCTACTTACACGTGGAATTAGAACATTAATAAGTAAAACTATCGAGGACGAAAGAATATAATGGGTTAGTGTACCGTCAAGAAAATGAATATCCTAACTAATATTATAAATGAGAAAGTGAGTTTGTTTGTTTGTTATTCCTTCACGGCTTGACTAATCAGCCGATCAGAAATACATATTGTCAGGGGTACAGAGCCATAGGCTATTTTTATCGCGCTTTTTATCCCGTGAAAGTATGTCATTCTAAGGGGAAAATATTTTTATACTATAGATGGCGCTGCAATTGCGCTGCCGGCCAACAGATGGAGCCACTATTCGTGCTATGGGTTGTTTTGTTGTCAAACGAGATCTATGTCATAAAATTATTCGAAGCCGCGGGGAAATGCTAGTTATACATAATGTAAGCTTAAATTATGAAGCTTACATTATGTATAACTATGCTCAAAAGCTATAAATTACTGTTAAAATTGCCGACAGCTCTGTTGGCGGTGACAACCTTACGCTCTTGCAAATTGTCCAAAATCCCCAAAAGCAAAAGACTTTAGCAGGTCGGGGGTCAGGTTTTTAGTCGATATGCCTCTCAAGTGTCGTTAGGAGGGGACCGGGACACCCCTGCATATCCCGGGACATGCAGAATGCATTTTCCTGACTTAAATAAAATAAAAAACTGGTTACATTTGTCCGTTAAAATATACCAACAGCTCTCTCATGAGAAAATGAATTTATTCGAAAAACAGATTTATTTTGAAAATGTCGATGATATTACATGTATTTTTCTTTAAACATAATTGTTTCGAAAATATGTGTACTTATAAAAATTTTTGTGAATAATTCATTTACTTAATAACTTTTTTGTCCACATACTAATGAACAATTGTTTTGTTTATCATAAAGAAACTTAATTTTATGCCAGCATGATGTAAGCGATATTATATCGCTGTATGTGTCTGCATTAATTTGAAAAGCAATTGTTTAAACAAAACCCAGAATATTCCGAGACTCCATTAAAGTCACATTCCATACTAATCAGGCATCGTCGAGAAAGAGCATCGACCGATGCGAGCACGAATTTCGAAACGGGTTAGTGCTGCAAAATACTTTAAGTATAAGATTTTTCTTTAATTTCTCTACATTACGCTATATTTTTGTACAGACAGAACCTGTAGATACTTTATTTGCAATCACATTATTCTTGTCAAATAAATTAGTACGTGACTATTGATGCACGAATATTGAATCCTAAATATAGCTCCTCCCAACTGGAAATATAATCAAGCACTGCCTTTTTTTTTGTTTATTGTCTGGAAAATACGGAAAATGCATACTGCATGTCCCGTCACTTGGGGAAGCGACGACGGGGGTCTGTCGGGCTCACCTCTCTACTACAAACTACTACTGAATCCAAATAAAATAAAATTGAAGTGTTCCTTCGTAATATAACATAATTTTTCTAATTTAGTTGGTTTTACTTACGTAAAATGTTTATAAGCATCTAAAAGCATTAACTTTACTTTGTTTTTTTGTGTAATTGTAGAAATGGTTGAGATTTTGTATATGTGCAAAAAACTGTTGAGTTAGTATCCCATAACACAAGTTTCGAATTGACTTAGGCTAGCTCAATATATGTGATCTGTCCCTATATATTTATTTATTATTTATTTATCTACTCGAGAAATTATCGTTTACCTACGTAACATTTATGCCTACATCATAACTTGTCTAAGGAAGTTTTACGGTTGAGTTGAGAAGTGACCTTGTTCCACCTGTGTAGGTTATATTATGACAACATGGCACAAACTATGTACGTATCTATTTTTGATTAATTTTAAAATAATATATGATTTTTACGCACGCATTTAGCACGAAAGAATATAACGTAACAATTCTAAATTACCTTTTATTGGTATTTTGATTGTGCATGACTTATTATTGAGTAGTAGAGTGATTAAATTAATTTACATGAAATAATATCAATAATATCTTGTTTCATTTTACTTAATGGTAAATTCATTGAAAGTAAGTGATGATATGTTAATAAATTAATAAGTAACTGCCTATATTTTTGCTGACCATATAATTCCGACGAGTATATCAAACCAAAATGTAAAGGTAAACAATCAGGATTTTTTGAATTTCTAGAAACAATATAATCCTTTTTAGTATGCAGAAAACAATAAATGCCATAATAAGTAAGCCAATGGATAAAATGTTAGTCATCATCCGCTATCGGGTTTTGCAAGAGCCTTTTATACTGCTCCGATACTGAGTAGGTGGTTTGAATTTAGTGTCATTAGTATAGCTCGCCCTCAATTCAAAACTCGTTTTAATAAATAATACTGGCAGTTACAAATAATTTTGTATAATAACAATGTTTTGTAATCGACAAAGTCGACCCTTAAAAAGTAATTAGCATTATGACACAAGGTATTAAGTCTCAATAGGAGGGGGAATGAATATGAATTTATTCAGAGAGTAGACCTTCACGGGCAAGTTCTTTAGTCATCTATATGTATAAAATGCGTTGTCCTAGAATGACGGAAACACCCCCGCGAACGCTGAGGCTGTGGAATGAGATCAACGCCGAGGTCTTTCCTTTAGACTATAATATGGGGTTCTTCAAAAGGGGCATTAAAAGATTTTTACAGGGTCGGCAACGCGCGAATGATACTCCCGGTGTTGCAAGCGTCCATAGGCTAAGGTGACAGCTCAACATTACGGGGGCCGTAAGCTTGTTTGCCACCTCAGTCGTATAAAAAAAACACGCACAGCTTTAACTGCTGAAACGCTGATTGTAGAGACTTTAAACTTGGATGGTGTATTCTTTACATGACGGCATCCGATAAGGATTTTCCGAAATTAGATTTAGGTTTAAAGAATTTATTCTCAAAAAAAAATACAGTACATGAGAACAGAAAAAGTGGAAAACACGCAAGCGACGTGGTTTCGCTATTATTTCCATTATTTTACATATTGTTTCACTATTTATCAATAAATATAGTACCAATTAATTATTTGACCAATGTCATTTTGATCAAATTGAAGGCACGGTCTACAATCCAATCTTGGATAGAGGAATTGTACAATTCAATTGAATGAATGGAGGAACCCACGAGATAAAACGATTCTTAGAATGGAATGAAAAGTTTTTACATAGTATTTCAAACAGAGGAAATTAGAAATGGGATAATATGAAGGAGATCATAAAATCGTTACATGAATGAACAATAGTACAGATTTGTCACAAAATAGACGTATACATAACCTACAATATTAGCATGAATCTGCAGTGACATTGAACGTATTGTGTCCAACTAGGCAATTTGCCAGAAAGTTGGCAGTATACAATTGACTGTAGATAAATAATCATTATAAAGTACTTAGACAAGTCGTCATCCGTTAAAAATTTCACTATGCAACTTATTAATAAAATAAGATTCGAGAGGATTATTGATTAACACATTTGGTCACTGTCATTCTTATCGAGAATTTTAATAAAGTTATAGATCAGGTTTTAGTTAAGACCTCTTTGATCTACGTTTATTAATACGGCTTATATGTTTCGAAAAGGAAGAAGTATTTAAGATTATGTAAACTTTCTAATTAGTGACGAAAGAGTTTATGGACCGTAAAGAAGAAAGACACGTCTGGAACTCATAGTAAAGTGTTGAGTGCGTGTCTCAGCAAACATTTAAAATACTTATAGGAAATTTGTTTGTACAGCTGATGGGTTAACGTTAACCCATTAAAACTTTCGCTAGTTTCCATCAAAGCGCATATTTTAGCCGTAGTTATGATTATTGAATTTTATTCGAAAATTAGATCTTCACGGGCACTTTCTCTTCTCATATCATATACGCAATGTAATTTTTGGATTTTGTATCTACAAAAAAATCCATACTAATATTTATAAATGTGAAAATGTGTTTGTTTGTTTTTTGTCCTCCCTTCACGACGAAAGTAATGAACGGATTGATATGATTTTTTATTGGGGATAGTTTAAAGTCTAGAGCTAGGCTAGACATAAGCTGCTTTTCCCACGAGATAAAGAGATTCCCATGGGAAAAATTGTTGACATTTTCCTTTGACCACGCGGGCGGAGCCACGGGTAACAGCTAGTATATATATATAAGTTTATAAACTAAGTAAAAGAAATGGCAAAAGATAAGTTACCAAGATTATGGTAGATCTAAAACGACTCTAAGTGTTTGAGTTGCATAAAACATTAAAGGTACTTTTAAAAACGCATGCTGTCAGTGTTAATGGAGTTAAAAAGAGATAACATGACTGTCTGCCTGTCTCTTCAGGCATGTATACAAAATAGGATGTTTTCAATGTGATATGTAGGATGTGATGGTTACCTAGACACGCACGAGTGGTTAGCAAGTATTGCGTAAGCGCTAAGCGCCACAGGATCAATGTGACTTATAAACTTAACACAAATTGGTATGATTCACTACAAAATTCTAAATATACTCCTTTTCTTCCGAGTAAATAAACCTACCTATTTATTGTTGTCAGTTATTTCTCTTTCAGAGGTTGCCTGGAAGAAATTGCTTGGCAATAAGGCCGCCTATTGTACTATAATATTCGTAATTCTCTGTAATATTTTTACTGTGTTTGGTGCAATAAAGAGTTTTTGTATTGTATTGTATTGTATTGTAAATGGAAAATTTCTGTAAACTCAAAATACCGTACCTAATGGTTATTTTAACAACGTTGAAAGCGCTCTACATTATTTTAGTTATGACACAGATTTTATTCTTATGATATCAATTTGTTTACACCTGCTGCGGTACTGTGACACTGTGATCTTCGAGATAAGAACTATTATCCTTAAGTAGGTCTAAAAAAGGCCTGTATTCACTTTGATTAGTGCTATTGCGAGTACATACAGAATAGGCTATACAGTATAACACTCGCGGTATAATATGCTCAATTTATGTTCTTTGTCTCCAATGATTCACTTCTTCACTCTTTTTCATATGAAATTTATGTAAATGCAAAATATCGTACATAATAGACAATTTAACAATGTTAAAACAGGTCAACATTGTTTTACTAATGATATCAATTTGTTGACACCTGCGGTACTGTGATACTGTGATTTTTGTTAAAGCGTATACCGGCAGGTAATAAAAAACACATCAGTTTATATATATATGTTGCAGTCAAAACTCTTAACCAGTCAAAAGTACTATTGACTAGCAAAATCAGTTAAAAGTACTTTTGACCGTATGCTTTAGTCAATAATACTTTTGACTAAAATAACAGTTAAAAGTACTTTTGCCCAATGGAGCTGGTTAAAAGTACTTTTGACTAAGTGATTCCGTCAAAAGTGGTTTTGACTGGTTGTATCAGTCAAAATTCTTAAAAAGTTAAGGTGGTCGATAAAAATAACGACAAACGCACATAAACTTTTATATATTTTTTGCTGATATTAAGCCGGGTCTACAGCGCGTGTCTTGCCCTACACAATGAACAAAAACATGTCAACATTCAACAATATCGTCTACACAAAACTTTGTTCAAACACATTTTTGTTTGCATGAACAATGTTTTTGTTTTCCATTTCGCGCGTGTCGAGGGGCAGGGTAGGTACTGTCATATCTTCCGCAATTTTTGTCTTGATTTTGACAACTCTCTCGCCTCGCTACACAATACACAAGCTACGCGACCGCGAGCCGCTATGGACAGCGTGTGAAGAGAAACATGTTTCAAAAACAAAGTTTTCTGTATATGTTTTTGTTGAATGTTTTCAAAAAACTTTCGCTGGGGACCCGACTTTAGAACAAAAATGAGTGACTACGAAAAGAAAGAACGCCTTTTCAAATATTTAGCGATAGTTTTTATAACCTGTGAATTTTCTTTGAACGATTTCAACTTTTTTATTCACATCTAACGAGTTAATAGTGCTTTTGACTGATGCTTTATTGCAGTTAAAACTACTTTTGACGAAGAGCGTCAGTCAAAAGTACTTTTAACCGCAAATTTGCAGTCAAAAGTACTAATAACCAATAATTTTCAGTCAAAACCACTTTTGACCAACCTGTTTAGTCAAAAGTACTTTTGCCTGATTTTGCTAGTCAATAGTAGTTTTGACTGGTTAACAGTATTGACTGCAACATATACATAGCTTTCGATATTCAAAATTGACACTTCTATATACTTCTTAGTCTGTACTGTACTATCTGCTAATTTATAAGTTTACACATTCCTAATTAATATATTCTTCCTTTGCCACCACTGTTTTGTCTACTCAATTCTCCTATTTAAGTATTTTCGAGATAAAAACTATTATCTTTCAGTAGGTCTATGTAACTACAATGTTACTAGGTGGAATAGGGGTAAAAAAGGCCTATATTCACTGTGATTAGTGCTAGTGCGTGTACATACAGAATACAGGGCTGTACAAGGTATTCTGTATGTACTCGCACTAATCAAAGTGAATACAGGCCTTAAGGCTGCGTCTACATCTGCAATTTATCGCGGAAGAACTCACGGAAGCGTCTTACAAACAGCATTTGTGCGGAACTAAATTGATGATCTGCTGGAGTTGCAAATACGTATAGCTTGACATGCACCTGCTGTATCTTGATACAAATATCGTCTGGTTTGTACATTGACACAGAATTTCATATCTTTCATTGTAACATTGTTAAAAGGTAACAGAGTTAATTTCACCTTCATGGTTATGTTATAAATTACATAACCATGAAGGTATATAAAAAGTATATCATCTATGAGTTTTATTTCAATTCAGCCATTTTGTAATTTCGCTCAACAGTCAACTCTTTTTCACGGTCATTACACGCACACTGTAGTAATACAGCTAGTAATGTTCGTACACGACGATTTCTACATTATGCTTGAACAATATTACGTCATTTTGTACGCTGTAAAATATTTTATACTGTCTTTTGAATGTTTCTTACCAATTACAATTACATTACTTGAATAGGTATTTTGATCTATGTAGAGTTTTACTTACACAATTTACAAGTAAACTGGGTATAATTTAATAATGATAACTAACTAATCTTCGTGATTGTTGTTACAGTTTTCAGATAATTCTTTTTCTTTTTCTTAAAAAAAATAACTAGTCTTTTTAAAACTACTTAAATAAAAATTAAGTTTAATTTTTTTGGCCGATATTAATAAAAATAACCTCAATTTTGTTTTTTTAATTGTTTTTTGCTTAGATCATATAAGTCTTATATGATCTAAGGTTTTTTGTTTTGTTAGTTTACGCGGCATTTTAATATTCAACGTCTCGGCAACGATTTGGTTTTCATTAAACCAAATGATAAAGAGTTCCTAGGTTAGTATTTCGTTACTACCGAACTGGGCCAAGTGTGTGATCTATATTTTTATCAGGGACCTTATCGCGATAACAAATGTTTCAATTTTTAAGATTTACCTAATAATTCACGTGATCCTAAAGGATACTGGTTATAATGTCCACACAGGACTTTGTAAGGAACGTGTAACGTGTGTAAAAATTTGTATTAATTTACCTTTATGTGCATATGAGTACATAAAGTAAAAATACAAATAAGTATGGTAAATGTTGACGTGATTTTAACTGTATACAATGAAATACGAAACTTTTACGTTATGAATTATACCCAATTTAGTTTCCTAGTAATCTGAATCTGTACATAACATTGTAGTGTAATGTCTACATTAGGTAAGGCCGCGTTTATACCTGCAATGAAGTATGAACTACTGCAAGAAATTGCAGACAACTCTGACCGACAACAACCTGCAAATGTAAAGCTCATAGCAAGTTACTAGCGATGATCCTACGAGATCTCGCGCAATCAATTAATTAGTAAGTAAGTAAGCATTTGTAACAACTCGCGACAATACTCGAAGCTTATTGGTTTGGTTCCGTTTTCTGCATGATTGTACAGAATAAAAATAGATAGGTAGATAAATTCTTTATATGCATCAACTAATATACAAACTATATTGATTGCTATAGATGAGTCTTTCGAGCAACTTATTGAAAGAATAAATTGCAAGAATATATGTGATATTGCAATAATTTCCACGAGTTCTACCGTGAGTAATTGCAGATGTAAACGCAGCCTAAGTAAGTACCTAAGTATACATAAATATAAAACTTAGGTATCTGAGATCACGTTGCATGTAAATTATTTTCCTTTTAAAATACTGATAGTTTGTTCTGACGCATTAATGTTTAATAGTTGTTATAATGATTCCTTGTGTTCCATTCCTGATGTCATCCTATGCATCTATCAAGTGGATTGAACAAGAACATTTTGATGTTAATGGTACATTAAATCTAAAAATTTAAAATCGTTTGTTTTGCAAGAAAATAGTGCACGCTAATATTTTTACCTACTAGCACTTGGTATAGAAAGTGCCGCAAGAAACTCACCAGTAAAGCCATTAATTTAACATAAAAATAAAATAAGAAAAAATAGATCTTACCTTATTTATCATGAAATTTAGTTATGCGTCTTTGTAACTGGCTCTATCTGATCTGAATCTCTACATATTTCGATATGTAACTTACATATGTATATGGGCATTTATGTAAACCATGTTTGCGACATTGTAATATTTATTTATGATGTCATTATCACCTGACATTGAGAAGAGTCTAGTATCTCAATATGAATAACCTAATCTTGAATGTAAAATTATTTTAAAGAGTTATTAAATAACTTGCTCCAATAAACGACGGTTATACAAGGGTCCATTAGTACACAATTAACCAACGATCACAAATTACAGCACGCATTGTTGTAACCACACTATTTTCCATCGGGAACTAAAAATAAAACGTAATGACATATGGATGATGTTATCGCTAACTCATTTGCCCTAAATAAAAGGTGTGATTATAAAATACAGGTGTTCAAACAATGATAAATTACTGCAAAATTGGAAACATTCGATTAAAGAAATACAAATGGAGTTAACTGTGACTTTTTATCTATTTCGGACTAAGTCGAATAGAATGTCATATGCTAATTTTCACATCATCGTCACTACTATGAATCTCTCATGTTTTCTTGGCATTCAATGACTGGGCTTGACAAAAAACCACGGTGACAAAATATCACAGTTAAAACCACTGTAGCGAGTCACAGAGAACAGGTGCAGTGTATGTCGGGCATGGGACTATTCCGTTTGGTTTAAGCCTCGCTTCGCTTCTTTTCAAATACTTTAACATTTCTTTGAAGAATTTGTAATAAAAAGTGTAAATATGGTTCAAACATGTGAAACAATCTGATGTCTCTAACGCCAGCTTCACCATATGTGATTCCGTCCTCTGTATGTTTCACACATAAATAAAGACACATTAAAAAAATATTGGATAACTCACCCACAAGTGCAAATTTCACAAATGCATTGCTCCTTCGTGACAACCTTCTCTGGTTTCTTGGGGCCGCCATGTTTTGGTCTCTCGTCTATGACGGTCTCGACTGTAGTTCTGTCATCTCGTAGTGTCTTCCTATCAGTGGTTTCATCGTAGACAGTACGGATGGTAGTGTCCTCTCTTGTGTCGGTAATTGCACGATCTACCACGTCATATGATTCACGAACATCTTCAGTTATGTGGACATCTTTCTATAATAAAAAGTACACACAAGATTTACATACATTCTCCTGTTTATTCAGTTGGAAGTAGGTACCAAAACATGTCTATCACTTTCGTATTTAATTTAAAACATTAAAGGTAACAATTTTTTTCTAAAGAATGACTGAGACATAACTTGTTTAAATTGAAGCCTTTGGTGTTTTTTGTTTATCAATTAGTATTAAAAAAAAAGTATTAATAGAGTTGCACAACTTACCGAATTTCTGAGGTCTAACGCACTCTTGTCGACGAAAACGTTCGTTTTAATTTTGTCGTCCTCCTTTGCATCTTCGTACGTAGTCACTTTTCTGGTGACACCATTTTCAGTGATATACCGAGTAACTTCTATTTGGCTTTTATTCTTTTCAACTTCAAATGCCTTTCGAGTCACTCCTCCAGTACTTGTAGTTAATACAGTAGTCTCTTCAGAATCAACACCCTCATAAAGATCTTTAACATCTTCGTTAATTTTTGTTCCAAAACTTACTTTTTCTATTCTCTTGAAAGGGTATTTCTTAACAGTTTCAATAATTTCTTTTAGAATACGATCATCAATGTTTCTATTAATTACAATATTTTTATTGCTTACTTTTACATCCTTTTTATATTGAGACGATTCAATAATTTTTCGCAAGTCACTTATCGAAGTGAAATCTTTAATGTCTCGAGATGATAGTATTATGTTCTCCTGGGTATCCTGTCTTTTGAGGTGATGTCTTGGCTGCTCAGGTGCTCCAAAGGGGGACATCTCTTTAGGTCTCTTAGGCCTATCCTCATCTTTTTCATAAACAAACTTTCCGTTCCAAGTTCCAGTGCTTCTTTCATATGTTGTCAGTGTATCCTTCGTTTGTTTAGTCGACGAAGATGTGGCGTCTCTTGTCTGTTTTTCTAAATTTTGTTTTTCGATTGTTGTAAATGTATCTGTTGTATTTTTTAGATCAGTATAGTCTTTAGTTTGAGATCTAATATCAGAAGTATTGGAATGTGTGGTTGTACTTTGATCAGTAATATCATGAATACGCTTATTGTGCACATCCTCTTTGTCGACGTGGTCTATTATAGCCTTTTTCTTAGTAAAATCACCTCCATAAACATTTCTAGTAGAGGCAATTTCTTTGCCATCTTTGTATAACACAGATTCTTCAGCAAGTTGCGTAGAACTTGTAGGTACTCCATTTTTACCAGTGTCATAATGAGACTCTTTATCCAGAACATGCCTGCTGTATTCATGCTGAGGTTTTATACCCGTGCCACTTATGTTATGACTCTTTTCATAAGTTGAATGATCTTTGCTGTCGCCCCACTCTCTATGGGAACTATCAACAATTCTTTGTTTCCCATCCACAACTTCAAATACGTATGATGAAGTAGATGCTTGTTGAGCACTGCTTGTGTTGCTCTTTAAAAGCTTAGTAGAATAATCGACGTTTTCATTACCAGAAACTTGCAATATATCACCAACTTTCCTTAACTCGTTTTGAATTGTAGCGTCATAGCCATAAAAGTTTGATGAGTCAGTAGTATTTGCATTCCGCCTCCTCTCGTCAACTGTTTTAGTATTTGATGAAATATTTTTAATGGTATCTTTATTGTGTTTGTCAGTACGGAAGTCTTTAGAAGTAGTTGTTGAATAATCTTTAGATAAAAGTTGATCTTGTGTTGATTTGATTTTTTGTTGATTAATATCTTTCTCAGAGATAATGCTCTGATGGCTTGTAACTTGGTTACCATCTTTAGTAAACTTTGATTCATCTTTAACGGTCATTTCGCTTATTGGTTTGCTACCATCCTTTCCAGTATCATACTTGGATTTCATGTCATAGTTTTGGACGCTATGCGCTGATTGTGGTTTAATTCCTGTTCCACTTATACTAGCATATTCTTCTTTCGAAGCATGTTCTTGAGCATCTCCCCACTCCCTCTTGCTGCTATCGATAATTCTTTCTTTACCATCCACAATTTCAACAACATATGACGATGATGATGATTTTGCGACACTACTGCTTTTTGTCTCGTTGGACTGTGATGTACTAGTGTACTCTTTAGTCTTAACGTTTTTGTCAAGACTACCTTCACCTCCGTAAAAGTTGGCAGAATTGGATTTAACGGTTTGAACTCGCTTCGAAGGTTCAGGGGAATTACTATATGTTACTCTCTCGCGTTCGTTAATATTCTTATCATCGATCAACTTACTTGATTTGTGTACACTTTCAGAACTCATGTTACTAGTTTTCTGTGTAGATTGCGTATTCATTAAATCTTGACGTTCAGACTGCAAGAACGAATCTGATACATTAGCACCTTTAGATCTAGTCATAAAGCCGGGATTAGCATGCGCAATATTACCGGTAGAGCTATCTATAAAAGCAGTATCGAGCGTCTGATTGGCTGTTGAAGAGTCTGTCGTTCTGTCAAACGTTTGACTATGACTAGAACCAGAATGATGAATGGACTTCGAAGTTGACTGGAACGCTTCGCTCGAAGACTGTTGATGCGACGAAGATGATTCTTGCATAACAGAAGAAGAAACAAATTCGCCGGTGTTCGACTGCGACATGTCGCTAATATTGTGCTCGTGAGATCTTATTTGAGATAAGTCAGATATAGACGGAGCTTCAGTAATAATGTAGTGAGGATGGCTGTTGTAGTGCTCGGATATAGTGGAGCCACTTATCGAAGCGTTGTCTGTGACATCAGTTATCATAAGCGGGTCATCCTCCTCGACCTTCACCTCGATGTAGCGCACCTTCTTACCGGACGAGCTGACCTTTTGCAAGGTGTTGCTGCTCTGTACTGATGTAGATGTGCTGCTCTTCTGAACACTAGTGGACGCACTACTACTTGAAGTCACTTCCGAGGACTTTGACTGTTTAGTCTTTTTATTTTTTATCGTCATTTTCAATCACTAATAAATTAAAATAACGAACTAAACTTATATTTATACGAGATTCTTAAATTACGATTAAATAATTTTTAAATACGAGTTATAGAGTATATTTTATCACATAATATAGTCAAACAATTGCCATGTACTCTGGAATGGTCGCGAGAGTCGTTCGTATCGTTAGTCGGAGCAGTGCGCGCGCGCCGCTTGCGACTGACTCGCGGATTCTGAGTGCGCCGGCGCCCCCTCGCACCTTCGCGCCGCCGTGGCCGCCCACCAGAGCAGGCCTTCGCGACACGTAAGCCGAGGCTTACATCTCGATACCAGATTCATTCATACCAAAAATGGTGTAAATGCTGCCAGCATCGCAGTCATCGTCATCGAACACGAAAATGAAACATTTTATGTTCTTGTTAAGTCATAAAAAATATAAATACCTAACGAAGAAGTCTTTCACCTAATTTACAAATTAATTGCTGATAAAGTTATCTGAAAATGAAACAATTAAGATTACTCTTTGTAAATAAGTATATTTTAGTAATTAAGTATACTTATTTTATATTTAAGTATTTTTATTTCTTGAAATTAGTTACAAATTACATAGAGACATAACATAACCGCACCACATTGAATAATTCCATTATTTCTTATCATAGAGTTTGATGTTGGGAAAGCGAAATCGTAATAATAATATAAGTACCCTAAGTAGCTACATAAGTATAATGTTATTTTACGGGTTTTGTTCCATCGAATTAAGATTTGGTTTGTAAGTTTGTAAATGATGTAGGCAGATAAGGACTGAGTATGTAATACACAGGTGACACAGATATTTACATAAAATTATGGCTTGGTAAGTAACCTCCCTCTCAAAACGAATCATGCCTCTATGAAAAACATGTATTGCCATTCCAATACATCGAGAATTTGACCTATTTTTTTGTTTAAGAGATAATTTAACAATCATTTTACATGAACTTTTTACATACCTACTTAGTAGTAGGTAATATATATAAGTATATATCTGTCTTCAGATAGAAGATGGTTTGCTCCGAATCAGGGCTTTTTTTAAGGAAGCAAACAGGAGAGCAACCTGATGGAAAATGATTCCCGACACCAATAAACATCAGTAATAGCAGAGGCGCTACTACAAAAAAGGGAATTGAAAGAGAATGTATAAGGAAAAGGATAAGCGAATGGAATTAAGCTTCCGAATCTCTCTCTCATCGAACCGCATTTCTGCTTCCCCGATCTAGCTGCTCTAGCCTATTTCAATATGATCTACCCAAGTCAATGTGCATATGACTGAATTGTCTTACTTACAAAACAATCCAGTAGGGATTAATACAAAATCATGACATTACAATGTTTTTCAGATAGCATGGGTACGGTGACATTTGGGATTTGAAGGGAATTTACAGGGAATTAAAAATAAATGTATCATTTATACAGGGAGGAAAAAGGCGACGAACACAGCCGAAAGTTTGATGATATGTACCTTACAGACATGCGTTTTAGATAGGTTTCATTTAAAAATAGTTTATTTAAAAAAAAGGCACAGATTTGAAAATTTCCTACGTGCCGATAACCCTAATTCCAGTACAACAGTGCATTTGATAAGATAACTACACGGACGGGTACTACTACGCTACGGACAGGCTGTAGGTACCTAGCTTAGCCCTTGCCTAGCCCACGATACACACATACCTACCTATTAATAGTAGTTCTGATTATCATTTAAAAAATCTAGCAAACATGAAGTAGGTACGCCAGGAACTTACCTACAAAACACGATGCTCGATGTATCTGAGCGCATCTCTCTCATGCGACTCATGCGACACAACACTCAAAACCACTAAACAACATTTAAAACACTAAACATCACTTAAAACACCAATACCATTTAATAAATAATAGAAACTTTCACAATTTACTTCTAGCATGTACCTATTGACAATAGGATATTTTTGTATCACTATGGTAACCGTGACAATTACCATGTACCAAAGGCAAATAAACTTTTCATTCATTCATCCGTTCATTCAATTAATTCAGGGCTGGATTCGGTAAGTCTGATTATTGGCGTATTTGTTTTAACATAGGTACTCTCTTCGCTAAAAAGAATAAGTAATTACGAATAGTTTTTATTAGGCCGTAGGTACCTAGCGCTCACCCCCTTACAGCCGATGCTCAATGTGTCCGCCGCGTCTTATGCGACACAGTCGGATACGCTGCTTGGTATGACGGTGCACACGCGCAAGCAACTGTGTCTCCACATTTTGCTGGCGGAGTTCAGCAAACGCCTGTTCAATTCTGTGCACCATTTGCTCTCGCGTTTCGTATTCATCCCGGTACACTCGGTCTTTGAGAGTGCCCCACAAAAAAAAGTCGAGAGGCGTGAGGTCTGGTGAGCGCGGCGGCCATCTGTTCGGCCCGTATCGCCCGATCCATTGTTGGCCGAATAGTTCGTTTAAAGCTTCGCGCACTTCCACAACCGAATGAGCTGGAGCCCCATCCTGTTGAAACCACGCAGCACGTCGTTCCTCTGACGGTAATTGGTCCAGGTATGGCGACACCACGTTTCTAAGTAGCTCATGGTATCCATGTCGATTCAAAGTGGGTGGTAAAAAAATTGGTCCAATTATGGTGTCGCCATGAATCGCGGCCCACACGTTAATCGACCACCTCTGTTGGTGCGCTGTCTGTCGGAAAATGCGGGGATTTTCCTCCGCCCAAACGTGCTCGTTTCGACGGTTCCATAAACCATTCCGCGTAAATGTCGCCTCGTCGCTCCAAATGATTTGCTGCACGAAACGAGGATTCTCGCGGATGCCGTCGTCCAGCCAACGGCAGTATGCTGCTCGCACCGCCAAATCCCTCGGCAGCATTGCCTGCACTTTTTGGATGCGGTATGGATGGCGCCTGTTTAGTTTTAAAACGTCCAAAACCAACATGTGGCCAACGCCGAAACGGCGTCCGGCCTGTCGAGAACTTGCTCGGGGGTTCTGGTCAAAGAACCTTAAAATGTTCTCCTCAAGCCGCACAGGCACACGTCTAGACCCGCCACCACGATGGTCATCCATCGATGTCCGTGGAACGATCGGACGATTCTCCTGTACCCGGTAAAGGGCGTTGGTAACTACGCGAGGATTTACCGGATGCGGCGGAGGAAAACGCTCTCGGTACAACCGCAAAGCTGCCCTTGCGTTGTACTCGGACTCTACGTACAGCATTATTAAGTTTAAATAATCTCGCGCTTGTAACGACATTTAGTTTTTTTGCTACACGTCACTGTTGACAACACTATGATTACCGTGACAATTGTAGAAAAAAAGCATTTCTTCGTAACAAAAAAAATTCGAATCGAGTTCGAAATTCAAGACGTACATACCTTTTTTTAGTGTCAGAAAGGCTATTAAGGAGTACCTACTAAAACAAATAAAATAATAAATACGTTATCACTAAGGAATGATAGTATGAGTTGCTGGCGGTACAATTAACAAAAAACACATGTTTTATTCCAATCACTACGGCATAAAGGAATGAAAAGCCTTAAAGGTCGTTATTAGGCTACGCTACCAACATCTAAGATTAAAAAGTTATGAAATCAATGTTATGGTTATGTTTACTTATGGTTAAAAATAATCGTGGTCAGGTCAATGACCGATTTAAAAAAAACGACCTTAATACATCCCCGTTGCTGCGTTCACAGCTGATTTTAGGGATGAAATCACACAGTTTTACAACTAATGTTTGTTAGTCAATTACTCCGAAACTATCATACTTAGACAAAAGATCTTTCACCAGCATAAAGCAGATGTATAAACCTCTTAAGAAATTTCGGGAGCGTCGGTCGCCCTCAGGGCACCCTGTATATCATTAATAAGGCAAATTTGAATTTACTACTTTTTTGTAGTCGCTTATTCTTCACTCTTTTTCTATTTCTTTTTGTACTTCGCGGTTTTTTGTTTCGAATGCGTGAAATGGAATAACTCAAACGTCACCGTACCCATACTATCTGAAAAACACCTCACAAGCGTGACCTCAAGTAAAATTATCCTGTTTTAATAAGCAGAATGAGATCAGAGTTTCTCATTGAAAACGCAAAATAAACAACAAATGAATCAACTTGATCACAAGGTTTTATGAATGACATCGTGCATAGTAAGTAACTATTTTTATTTGAATGAATTACGTGATGAATAATTGTGTTTAGATTTTTTTTCTCGAAAAGTAATCGTATTCTCTAAGTTTTCTCTCTCTTTCTCTAATGGTTTAATTCTTTGATTCTTAGTTGCCTTTGTATAAATAAATAATAGAGTAGAGACAGGAGGAAATAAGGATGGATTTGCCAATGCTTAAGATCATAACAAAGTAATTATATTAAGAGAGGTAGGGCACAGCGGATAATTCGTTCAAATCGGAGCAGCCCGTCTGGGGAAGGAGGAGGTCTGCTATTGCTATTTGGCTACGATCTTCTGTAAGGTGGAGGACCTTACAGAAGATCGTAGCCAAATAACATTGGTTTCGACCATGTTGTGTTCCTACGGTGAGTAAGGTCTCCAGAACTCCACTTGGGGGGGTTGGGAGGGTTGGCAATGCGTGAGTGATACCCACGGTACTGCAAGCGTCTATAGGCTACGGTGATGCTTACCATCAGGCGGCCCGTATGCTTGTTTGCCAACTTTGTGATATAAAAAATAAAAAATAAGAGCTGATAGACTGTTTAGATATTCCCATAGAATTAAGAATGACAGGACTGTGCGTGCCGTTTTATCGTGTGTATTTTGTTTTTTTTAATAAATTACCAAGTAAATTTTATTTGACAGTTAATATTTTTGACAACCAAATATTTATCTTGTAGATTAGATAATTAGTAAACATTAACATCCGTAAATCTTCCGACAGGCTTACGCGCCGCGCTAGTTCTACCCAAAGATTTATAAATGAATGTTACTCCCACACAGAGTAGTACTGTTAGTTTATTGTATGGATATAGGCCATAGAGCAATGTATTATATTTTGTTATTTATGTACCATAGACCTCCCTGCGTTTATCACCTGAACAATATCTATAATTTGGTTGGAGTTTGGACAGGTAGAGCAATAGGTTTATTATATACTAGCGTATTATTATACTAAATCTATGAGGTAGAGCCTTAATGAAATAGGGATGTACCACTCTACTTTTTTGTTTCAGAAAGTGTGTTGGTCTTCCTTCAAAGACACTTTCTCTCGTCATACAATAATAAATTATTTGAGTAATTAATCTACTCTAGGTACTTATACAAGCAGCTACTATTTCGGAAAAAAGCAAAATGACCACTGGTAATAGAAATGGCGAAAGAAAACCAGTTATGGGGTTTTATCATTTACATAACAATACATTTCATCATTGAAAATTCAAAGAATTCAAAGAAACCTTGTCATGCTCAACGATAAAATTTTAACTTAGATTGTATACCTACGTGTAGTAATCGATTTATTCCATCAAGACAGCGGTCAACTAAAATATAAAATTTCTACAATTATTGCAAAATTACCTTGCTTTTGCTTACGGCATCGAAAAGCATACAAGCTGCAGACGTGGGTTGCGCAAGAGCCGTTGCTTACCATACTCGGCATTAGTGGGCGACCGTCTGAATCATGCGCCCACGTCACATTGTCTGGTGCAAGGAGCAAATAAGTCCATTAATCATGACATTTTTATGAAACAAAAACTTGATTTTATACGAAATTGAACGTTTAATTGCAATAATTGGTCTTAGGACTTTTTGTGAGATTTTGAGAGAGGTGAACAAAGGAGATAGCGTGTGCAATTACCACTGTCCATGGGCATTTATCACAAAATGAATCTTGGATTGGATGTGTTTCCCACCTATGAAAGAATGAATAAAAAGGAAGGGGGACGGAAAAACACGAAGCAGGGCGGGTATTAGGCTTCCGACTCTCTCACTCATCGTAAGAAACATAACGACATATCACCGCTATTTACAGCACTATAATATAGGTAGTAAGGGAAATAAACATTTGTAGCATGTTTATAGCTATGGTGTAAGTAAAGCTTGTTATGATAACAAGCCTTAGACCTTCCTTAGCCATAAAAACTTTTTGTATTTTTGAAGACAAAAAAAAAATACAGAAAAAGAACTTTACTTAATTTAAAGACTGCTAACGCCATCTAAGATTTTATTTTAGCAAAAATATTCTGACATGCTGCTAAACGTTTTATTAAACTAAAAAAGCATTTGCTTTGCATCCAGCCGTTGATAGATGGCACCACTATCAATAAATGATGCAGGATAAATTCATAATTAATTTGAATATTGTGTTATATTTATATTACTGTTTTTTTTAGTAAATAATTAAAAACAAAATTATAAAATATTTTAATGTATATCTTATTACTTGGCGACATCTCGTGTATCAATTTATAACTTAGTCATAATATAATACAACAATCACACACTAGATGGCGCTACTCTTATTTAAAAGTCGATAGATGGCCGCGTGCGTCACCTCACTGCGCAATCAAGCACGGAAATAACTAAACAGCTGTTCTACAATATTCGGTCGGGCAACTCAGGCAGCGAGCAGCCAGCAGCTGTACAGTCACGCCAGCCGTTTTCCTTGGAGTCGCGATTGTTTGGGCAGTTGCTTTCTCATTGTTAAAGAAATCGCCGTGTAGTTTGGACTGTTCTATCTGCCATTTTCAACGTTTATTACTAAGTATTGGCGTTCGAAGTGTGTGAATGTTATAATCCGTAAGCTACATTGGCGTTATGTTTACCAAAATTAGTCGTTCGTTGTTATTGTGACTCGAGAAGAAATGCCTCGTGAATACGTGGACCGCGAGGAGAGTTCCGCAGTGTTATGTCAATAGTATCTTTACGAACAGTGATTTTAGGTGTATTTTAGTAAAAACAAAATATTGACAATGTCTAATACAGTTCCGACGAGTTCTGCCCTGAGGGCTTTGGCCTTAGAATACAAAAGTCTCCAGGAGGAGCCAGTGGAAGGATTCAGAGTGAAGTTACTTGGAGAGGACAATTTATTTGAGTGGGAAGTGGCAATTTTTGGACCACCAGACACGCTATACCAGGGTGGATATTTCAAGGTAAGCAATAATATTTTGAAATCATTTCAATCACAGTTTTTAGGAGATATCTTCTCATAATCTGATTTATCTTAGTCCATCCATTTGCATTGTAATTTCAGCTAATATTTGCATGATATTATTAAGCATGGTAGATAAAAGATAAGTAGGTACACTGAAGTTAATGATATCCTAAGATTTCATAAAAACAAAGCATGTTGATTTCATCTATTAATAGGTTATGTTGTTTATAATGGATACATAATTTTTGCTAGGGAAGAGAAAAATATGGCTATAAAACACACTTTAAACAGTATATTTCAGTGGGAGAGTTGCCTTAGTCTTTTTCAAAATATTCAATTCACGGTGTACAGTCAACATTTACCACTTTAGTATGTCATACCAAATGCTGCATGTGGTATTAAAAGAGCTTTTATAGTTGTTTAGATCAAAGTGATATAGTACAAAACTTAAATTTATGTATTTTTCAATACAATTCCATTCATTATAATAATAATATGCTATTGCATGAAATAATTCATCATCATATCAACCCATAATCATCCCACTGCTGAGATACGGGTCTCTCTTCAACTGAAGGTGATTAGAGGGTACTCTGCCACACTGCTCCAATGTAGATTGGCAGAGGTGTATTCAAACCACCCTAAGGCCACAGTCACTCATCGACAACTTACCAACGGCTTAATATGCCCTCCGAAGCACGGAATGAAATAATTAAAATAAAATATTTCTTTATTTTAATGGATGCATTAAGTAACTGATGTAGAAATCATAACTCCATTTTATTCTCAAAGCTTTATACTAGTGATACGCGCGTAACTTCATTTGTGAGTACCCCGCTTTCCCGTGGGAATTTCGAAATGTATTATACATATAAACTTACCTCTTGAATCACTCTATCTATTAAAAAAAAGCACATCATAATCCATTGCGTAGTTTTGAAGATCTAAGCATACATAGGAACAAACAGACAGACAGCGCACTTCATTAAATACTATGATTTAATTTAGAGGTGTTAGCATAACTCTTTCTTTGATTATCATAGATATAAATGATAAATCTTAAATGAAAATAATCTTAATTAGGTACCAAAATACTTCAAAAGCTTTGATTTAATTTTAATCATAGAATTTAAATTTCATTGATAACCACATTATGGGATGGTCTTATTTGTTTAGTAAAAACACAAAAGAAAAAAAAAAGTCTTAC
The DNA here is from genome assembly GCA_905163395.2 of Endotricha flammealis. Classification (NCBI taxonomy): domain Eukaryota; kingdom Metazoa; phylum Arthropoda; class Insecta; order Lepidoptera; family Pyralidae; genus Endotricha; species Endotricha flammealis. Next base: position 7,676,357 of record LR990870.1, on the reverse strand, counting down.
GGATAATCAAAATGTTTTCTTTATAATATGTCTAAAACACTGTGAGTCCAGAGAAAGACTGTCAGAACCATATTCCGACAGTCTTTTGACAGCTTTTTTCTGACAAATTAGGCTAAGAAGAACTGGTTACAACAACCAAAACATGCTGAGTGGAGGCCTCTTTGACGTAGGGACAAATCATGTTAGTTGTAAGGTTTAATGTAATGTAAATATTAGGCAGCGATGAAACAGGTTATATTATGCAGAAACAAATACATATGTGCAAACTAGACAAACCCTTGTGGTTTTTGATTTGTTAAAAATGTAAAGTGTGTTTTGTAATATTTTTAAAATATGTTAAATAAAAAATTAAATACAGCAATTTTTTTTATGTTTCATAGAATCTCTCCAAAAGTATCATAATAATTTCTTCGAACTGTGTACTGTGTAGTGATCATTGAGAATGCACAACATCTTTCTTAGAATTGAATAATATTTGTTAAAATAATCTCTGATACTACATAATATTCTCTGAATTAAAAATTACTTTATTTAAAAATACAGAATGTCGGAATATACAATCAATTTTATTATGTGTATATGTTGTGTTTTCAGAAATTTATATACTGAGTGATAAATTATAATTATATATATTGATTGAATGATCAAATATATGATAAATATATATAAAATGACTGAATAGTCATTTTATTTATACACTTATTATTAGGAATGTGGCGGTTTGAGCGAATTTACAATTTTTGCGGTCAAATGTCTGTAAGAGCTACCTACTATTTTAGAAAGAGATTGTGGCAGCACAATATCTCTTTATAAAATAGGAAATAATTTAGGCTGATGACTAAATAAAATAAATAAATATATAGGGACAAATCACTCAGATAAATGTAGTTCCAGACAGCCTATGGCTCAGTAAATTTTTTTGACAATTTACTAAAATACTTCTCAAGCTAAACCTTATCATCATCATCAGCCTATGTCTACACAATGTGATCCTCCACTTTTCTTTGAATCCAAAATCTTCTATTATGAATAATGTATGTAGAACTAAAACAATAATGCTAATAAAATAAAGTTTTTTTTTAACTTCAAATTATTAGACGACCTCCGTGGCGTAATGGTTACCAGGAGGTCCCGGGTTCGATTCCCGGTTGGGTCATGATGAAAAACAAAGTTTTTCTGTTTGGCCTCGGGTCTTGGATGTTTATCTATATATGTATTTGTTATAAAATATAGCATCGTTGAGTTAGTATCCCAATACCATAACACATGTTTCCAACTTTCTTTGGGTCTAGCTCAATCTCAATAATCAGAATTTGAATAATAATAACAATTTGTTCTCTTTGTTACAGGCACACATGAAATTCCCTCCAGATTATCCATATTCACCACCCACAATTAGGTTTTTAACAAAAGTATGGCATCCAAATGTTTATGAGGTGAGTTTAATTAATATTTAAGTAGTTACTAGAATATTTAATATCAACTTAAACATAGTTTTAAATTTTAATCAAATAAAATTATCTTATCATTTTAATTTAATATAGTAAGTCAATAATGTAGGAAAGAATAGATCTTATCCAGTAAATTGCACCAAAGTTGTACCTATTTCCGTAATACTCTAACAAATTAAATCTAAACTAGGTGTAGTCAAAAGTAAACTTAAAATGTGATTTTGACCCTATGGCGGGGAACCTAAACAAAGTCCAAAATATGGAACATTGATATGTTCGATTAAAATCCTTTAATTTAATAAACCAAGCACACCTTAGCGTGATATTGAATGTCCATAAATATAAAAAAAAACACAGTAATGAATGTAATAGATGCACTGCGTTTAAAGACACGCGCGCACATTCATCTGCTCGCCAAACTAGCATTTTATGGTGTTTCCACGTCAACAGACCTGCGCTCAAACCGCAGACACATTCCATGTGTCGTCTGTGTGTTTCCTGAATGCTTTACTTTTTTGTGTACACTCATAAGACCAAATCCTTCGAGAATCGCGTACTCTTTGGGATAAAAAGTACCTTATGTGTTAATCTAAAATATACCAAATATCATGAAAATTGGTCCAGCCAGTTCAGCGTGAAGAAGGAACAAACTTACTCACAAACGTTCGCCTTTATAATATTAGCGGGATAAACCTAGTAAAAAAATTGACCTCTAGGTCAAATTGGTCAATATGCCCCACAAGTCACAACACACGGTCATCAACAACGAGGGTCCCGGGGACAATGTTGTGGGACATTGTCGCTGTATTGAAATAAGTCCCGCTTAAAAGTTGCACGCCTTTTTTCTGGATTCTGTGCAGTGCATTATGTTGGGGAACATTTTGTTCCCTTGTATCTGAGGCTATATGCCAATAACAAACAATGTTTACCCTGAACCATGATTTGAAAGTAATATTGTCTATTCTACATCCGCTACGTTAGACTACATGAATGTTCCTGCATCTTATTTTTTCAAGATTGAATCAAATATTATCTCTAATACGAGTAGGTACAGTGATTACAAATATTTTTTCATTTATTGTTGTTAGGGCATTTGCAAGGACCATCTGTGTGTGGTGTAACAAAATCAACTGTAAAGATTTTAGGGGTGATTCTACTCTTCAATACAAACAATATTTACTATGGGACCAGCTTCGACATCACGAAAATCAGCTGTTCCATAGAAAATATCCATACTACTCGATACAAATGTATGGATAAAAGAAAGTCGTGTTAGTTACACTATTTAAGTACGGCTACTCAAGAACGGCTGAAAGCGATTTGGCTGAAAATTGGTGGAGAGGCAGCTTAGAACCAGGAGAAGGGGACAGGATAGGTAAGTTGGGTAATGCCTATAAAACGGAACAGAGTTCTCCGGGTCAGCAAGTTAAGTTACGGGTGTAGGGAAAAGGCCTACTTAGTTTTCTAATTCTTTCGAATCTCATCTAGAGAAAAAAAATCATTAGAGCCCGACCCCGTCTACTTCAAATGACTTACCAATCACTGAATTAAGGTTTATAATGAGAACCTTTCTACGGTCCTCGTTCTCGCGTATCTACGCAATACACTTAAATAAGATTAAAATATACTGTAGCAATAGTTGAAAAACTTACACAGGCACTCGGAGAATAATACGAACAATAGCAATTGTTGGTGCTTAACTTCAATATAGCTCACTCCATACAATAGTTGGTAACCACTAAAGTGTTATTGTTTCTCCCTAACTCAGGCTATAATAGTTTATTTCAAAACATACAATTGTGATCCATTTGTCAACAATCTTCTTTTATATGCCTTTCTAAAAAAATACATACTAAGTTATAATCCCACTTCCCACTAATATATTTGATACAACTTCACGCTCAAATGGCTGGGCCTATTTTATGATATTTGGTATATAGGTTAGGTAGCTGATACCTTGGATTAACACATGATACTTTTTATCCCGAAAAGTATGCGATTCCCGTAGGATTTGGTCAAAAGTCTTGATAGTCATGGCGCTGCATAAATAGATAGCGCTGCTGTACATAAATACACGAAAACGAAGTTGCGCGAATTTCGCTAGCTTAAGATATACTAATGCACTAATCCTATCGTGAAAAAGTAAACAGTAGCTAAAGTTATTTGTTTCAGAAACTGATAACTACATAATTTTAAACTTTTCCCTATTTAGAAATAGCCTTGTTAGTTATTTGGTCGCCTACTCAAAACAATCACTGAACACATTACGATGAATCAGTTCGAATGTTAAGCAAATATTTAGGGCGAACATGATTAAGTATGTAAATATGCTGTTAACAAAACACGCATTGACTTACTTACCCACAATTTAACTATTTCATGCATAAAATTGATTGGTTTACACTTAGTTTTTACATTGTTTTAAAACAATTATTACATCACTTTGTGCGATAAATTGTTTTATTATTACTTCGTAAATACGATATTGATGATTTTGTTTAAAATTTTTGTTTTAAAACGTCAGAACGCGCCTAATATAAGAAAGATTAGTCTTATAAAAATGAAGAATTTTATATTTTGGATTATATATATAAAAAATCCGATTCATTGTCAAATTGCATAAAAATGCAAGCTGATTCTATTTTCAGCTAGCATTCCGATATTTCCGATTCTTCCAGGCACAGAAACCTTAACCTATATAAGGCAGTGCAGTGGCTAGTGGACACCACCTTGGCGGTGAGAGCCCTACGCTCCCGCAACTGTTTGGTGTATCAGAAGAGGGTGTTAGTACACCCGAACCTGAACATATCAATTAATAAAAATTGGACACCATTAAGCCTCAGCCTAATTAATTAAATAAAGAGTTGCAACAAAACTTTTATATGGTTGTGACTAAAGAAGAGAAAGCCATCTCTTTGGTAATAGATTTTTAATCTTAATACCTCATTAGTGGTATTGAGATTAAATGCCAATACCCACTGCTCCAAAAATTATAGCTCGAGTTTCTTAAACCCATCCAAATATTGGGTCGTCGTCCTTTAACTTACTTGTTTAAGATGATAACTATAGTATAAACCTATATTTAACCTGTTAAAGGTTTAAAATTTTAGCAGCCAGTCTCTAGTCTCGTAGAAAAGATCTAGAGGTCAATGTTAAATTTTTTCCAATGTCAATGCGTACATCTAGATGTTAGAATAACATCGAAAAACAGTTTATGATAGCAGATAATTATTCCAATCGACTCATATTATACATTCAGCAAAATTGGAATTCAGTGAAGGAGCATAAAAGTAAGTTACCTATACGTGTTTTTTTGATAAAATCCGCCAAGTAGAGTCATAGGTTTAATGGGTTATATTTCAGATCGTCATTATTAAACAGCTGAACTTCAGGTAAATACCTAAAAGAAACGGTTTCGTTTCATTTGGTGTTAATCCTGCTACTTGATTATAACAAGTAATTCTATACAACTGTTTTTACGAGAAAGAGTAATATAATCATAGATACTTACATCCTCCATATTAACCCATATGCATCTCCAGCCATACGGGTCTCCTCTTCAATCGAAGGCGATTAGAACGTACTCTACTCTACCACGCTGCTCCAATGCGAATTGGCGTAGATTCCAGTGTTTTCAAACCACTTGAACCAACCAGGCCACCACTTGGCTTAACGTCTGTCATCGATGGATATCAGCCGGGAGAGACGACATATCGTGCCCTCGGAAACACAGAGAAGCTTGTGATAACGAAATCCATTAAATTACTGACTAGGGTCGCTTGCGTGTTAAGGGCACATCGACACCATTTAGCTCATCTTTTGTTTATCGGGACAAGCCCACCACATTCCCACCGCTGTGTCTCCTGTATAGCCAGGATCAACAACTTCGACCTCAGATTGTTAGCAATGAACCTTATTAACGTCCCGTGAGATAAGCTACAGCTGTCTTGGAACTCAAGGAATTTAACCAGAAAGAAAAAGGACGGAGAAGGAAGTATTGAAATTCGTACTCCGTAGAATCCAACGACGGAGTAGAAAATATTAGCTCGTAATATTAACTTACTTATAACCTCACCAACTTAATTTTTAATCCTTGGCGTTATGGTTACCACGCCGGACCGCCACCCTGGATGTCCCGGGTTCGATCCGCCCGGTCGGGTCATGATGAAAAACGAATTTTTTGACCTCGGGTCTTGGATGTTTATCTATTATATGTACTTTTTATAAATATATGAGTTAGTATCCCATAACACAAGTTTTGAACTTACTTTTGGGCTAGCTCAATCTATGATTTGTCCCTATATATTTATTTATTTATATTTTATTCAATATGCCATAGTTGAAATGATTCCATTATGCCATTATGGTGTTTGTATTCAGTTCAATGTGAATCTCATCTAGATATTGCGCCACGCTTTTGGCGTTTGACCCCGCCTGTGGTACGATTGAAGCTGCATCGCGGTTTGACCCACTTCTATTTAGATTTTTCTCTCGACCGACACTCCATTATCTATTTTATCATTCATTCATTAGCTAGCTTTACTGTTTGGTTGAAAACCACACATTTAAAAGTGGTCTTGTCCCGTATACTATGTATTATTTAAGTGCGATTAAGAACCATCCGGTATAAAAACTATGTGTTTATTAAGTGGCGGCTCCTACCACTATGAACTGTAATGGCTCGCGAACGGACAGTGCAGTCAAGAGCTTGTCAACCTTTACATATAGAACTTTCATTCTATTCTTAAGTTCTATGCCATAAGAGCCAAAATTGTATTGCAAGTGTCAAAGCTCAATTTGCACCTGACTGTACGCCTACTTAGCCACTTAGAATATCAACGTGAAATAGAAGTGATATACCTACCGTTGTGTTTCTTCCGATGAGTGGGAGAGACGTTTCCAGTATCTACTTATGTTTTTTTATTAGTCTAACAAAAGTCGTGCTCAACGATCTGAAGAAAAGCCACTTCAATAGAACAATTCAATACAAGAAATAATTGGTAGTTCCGATCGCTCATTATTTACTTGTTTGAAATGAAACGGTAAAGACACTAAAGATTTCTTCAAAACTGTCTTCAAATAATCAAATCACTTAGACAAAAATCGAATCGTTGATCTCAAAGAGTCATACTGTCGAGATGATTCATTCGATTTCTCGTTACCATGTTCATGTTGCCTATGTTGCGATTTTTGTTATCGAGTTTGATTAAGTAAATCATTAACGATTTTGACGTACACTACGATTATGAAGAACCCATACAAAAAAAACGATCGCAAAGACACGGTCGGATTCCTTATGGGAACCAGACACCTAAGCTTAGATATGTCGGTAATGAAAGTATAGAAAAATAGACAGGTATTTGGATACAATTATTATTGTCGGTTGGAGCGATTACAATTAGGATTTCCTTTATGAGCTAAATGACCCGACTTGATTCCTTAGTTCGTTCTTAACTAGTGAGTTTGTTTTACAATTTTGTCGTTCCGTGAAACACCGTTAGCTGGAAGTAGAAGTACCGTGTACCTCGAAATACCAAATGAAGCGGTGCGGTCAACAATCTACTACATAACGTATATTATGATTCATACCGTGACGAATTCAACCGTTTGAACTTGTATAAACATTATCTTTAAATACTAAAGATAAGAAAAGTTATAAAAGATTTTTTCCAGAACTGTATCTGTATAAACGATTGAGACGCACAGAGGACGGGAGCTCGTTTATGTAATGGCTACTATTATTATATTAGTTAATTTGTGTTTTTATTATTACATATACGTCGATGGTTTCATGCAAAGCTTGTCGCACACATCTATGGTGCAATGTATAGCACGATACATCTCAATACAACTTTCCATAGAAATCATCAGCCGACCATGCGATAACTGTATATGTATTTTTACATCTTCATTATGTTGAAAATGCAGACCGATATGAAAATATACATTTTATGTCTCAGTAGGTCTATACATTTTCATATATTATTATATTACGTTACATCTCACTTCGAACGAGACACTACTCTCCGCGAGATAAGAAAACCAGCGTCGTCTGTGCTTGGTCTTGTCTTGGTGCTGTATGCTCCAATGGAGTCAAGACAAAATATACATTACATTACCTGCCCGGTGTGTAATACTATATAAGGTAATGTAAAGCAATACATCCTGCAATGTAATGTACATTAATATACATTATAGCTGCGTGTGTGATGAGCGATATGTAGTCATACTTTGTAATAATAAATCAATCAATATTATTATATTCTTCAAAATTCAAGTTTAACAAAAATATATACAATGTAATGTCAATAATAATCTGTTTATAGAATTTAATCGTACCTGCACAATATTTTAAATAATAGCGGCACGACCCGGTTTCGCTCGAGTTGAACTGTGTCTGTCCTAACTTCCCAAGACTTGTAGAGCAATAAAAGGGTTAGGTTAGTGTAACTTGTCTTCAAAAACTAAACGTAGAATTTTTTAAGAACAATTTGTCATACATTTTTTCATCATTTTCGTCCTAAATGACACTCTTTTTTTGCATGCCATGCATGTCCTACTACTGGGCAAAAGCGTCCCGTTCCTGCCTCCACACATCCCTGTCTAGAGCAACCTATGTGATAAAAATACTCTACATAGATACAAAATCAAAAGTCTCGCGGTCTTTACTAGTAGCATTTTGATAGAATATTTTTTATATTTTATTTTACTAATATGTATATTATTCAAGTGAGAACACACTACAGAGAGTTCACGTTAAACAGGATGTAATGTAGCACATACAGGTTGAATGGCCTTTGGATGCCACCAACTATGGTGACCAACACATTATATTTAATTCAAACGCATGCGAAACTGTAGTCAATGAACTAATATACATTTGGGAATGACGTAATTAGATAATAATATGTTTGAAACAAAACAATATGTGATATTTCCGTGTATCCGCAGCCAACTGGTTGAATTAGTTTGATTAAATAACCATAAACGCCGAGTAATTGGGCTATACCAACTAAGCGTTTGATTTGAATGGTGTTTTGCAATGATGTTAAGAGAGGTAGGGCACAGCGGATAATCCGCTCAAATTGGAGCAGCCCGTCTGGGGAAGGACCTCCACCTTACAGAAGATCGTAGCCAAATAGCATTGGTCTCGGCCATGTTGTGTTCCTACGGTGAGTAAGGTCTCCAGAGCTCCACTTGGGGGGGTTGGGAGGGTTGGCAACGCGTGAGTGATACCCCCGGTATTGCTTACGTCTATAGGCTACGGTGACGGCTTACCATCAGGCCGACCGTATGCTTGTTTGCCACCTGTGTGGTATAAAAAATAAAAAAAAATAAAAAAAATGAAAATATGAAAAGTCTATCACTTTATTGCAATAAACAACATAATATGATCAAAATAAAGTTGACCGTCTTTTTCAAACACTATTGTTGAATTTCTCTGGAAACCTTGTGCCAAGTAGGTACAGTGGAATTGAATATTGCCAGTCATTCAATTAAATGACTATTCTAACCAACTGTCGAATGCAACATATATATAACTCGTTTGGTACTATGTTATTCTGCTGACGTTGACAAACGTGACGCGTGAACGGTCTTCATCACAGCACTAATAGCACTCAGTGACCTTACTGTCCTACCTATATAGAACGTCGTCGGTACATCTTTTGCCGTACCAACAGTGTCTTCTTGGAAGACTATATTAATTTTAACATTTGATGTAAATATCGTCTTCTGCCGAGCGAAGCAGGACGTGAAACATCTACAAAAGTATTCTAATTTAGCAGATCCCATCTCCAAATGTTCTGGAAATTAGCTGAAGAAAATTAGTCTAAAGCAGTTAATAGTGATGTCTGGAACAGTTATTTAAAAAAATGGTCTAAAGTTTGGCACCTCAGCAGAAGACTACATTTAGAAGCAGCAATCAAGTGTCCATCAATTTTATGGACTCAGAAGAAGTAATCATTGTTCCGATAAACTAGGTTTGCACGCCGTTCTAATAGTGCAAAATAACAAGATTATTTGGCGCAATATCAACGTTTGTTTGTTTTGATTTCCTTGTGGAAAGCATTCAATATCGCTCCGTCGTTGGCACACCCTCGGCCTTGGGGTAATTAACCTTATTCCTGATCTCGGCGACCTACGTCGCGGTGGCCGCACTGAACTTGTGCTACATTCACACGCGCCTCTCTAAATAACGTCCTAGAGTGATCTCGTCAAGTCCTCCCGACATGCCGACTGACGCTCGTGCCAACATCTCGAATAATTTCGATCAACTTTTTGCGTTAGCCACGTGGTCCACGTTTTTTAGGCGTCTGTATCTATTCTTGATTTGTGGTCACTATAATTCGTTCATCTGAACTATTACTTATTTTGGGAATATTATGAAATAGACCTAAATTTTAATGTTATAATAATGGCTTCAAAAAGGTTTGTTTCGGTGTTTCTTCTCAACTGAGCATTCACGTCGGAAGTGCTAGCAAGAAAAAAATATTGACTTGCAAAATGTATTCCTGTCTGCTTGAAAAACAAATAATTATGATAGCGCCCGCTACTACCGCTATCATCATACTAAATCCAATCCAAAGCGCCATTCTCAGCTTGGATTGAGTACGGACGGTCGCCAAGAACACAGACTAATATAGATACTACCACAGCGATAATGTTCTTCGGAAATGATCGCATGGCGGAAATTTACGTATTGCTATCATACATGCAAATAGCATTGTGTTATTTTAGAATTTGCACCACAGAACTTTTAAAGTTTAAAACGAAATATTATAGAATATTCTTCCTCAAATTGATGCGACAATCGCAAGAACAATATTATAACTTAAGGCGGGGGCGCTTCCGTGGATACGGAATAGTGTGCGTCAGCGGGCCTTCAACCCGCGCCGGCCGAGTCGCCAATCCAAGGTCCTTAGCACCCGAGACACACTTTCCGATAAAAACAATTTCTACGATAAAAACAAAACTGGCCGTTTTGAAGTTTACTTTTTTGTACCGGTATGGTGGCAAACAAGCGTACGGCCCTCTTGATCGTAAACGGTCACCGTAGCCTATGGACGCTTGCAACACTGGGGGTATCACTCGCGCTTTGCTGACTATAAAAATCTTTTAATGCCTCAGAAGAACCCCATAGTGTAAGGAAGAGACCTCGGCGCGGCGGGATCACCGCAATCTCATTACTTTGCAAACGTCAGCTACATTACGTGCGTGACATGGTGACTCCATACTGATATTACAATTCGCGAAAGTATCTCTGTCAACTGTTACATTTTGACGCTTAAATCACTGCACCGATTTAAGTGAAATGGTATGGACATAGTTTGAGATCCAGGATAGGAAAGGATAGTTTACAAAGTCCATTTTGATGCATACTGTTGCACGCTCGCTTAGGTCAGACTATTTAATCTAAACAATAGTTGTCTTATTTCATTATTGTCAGAATTAAACGATACCAACCTAATTTGTTGAGTGTTCTTCTCGTCTGATTTTTGTTATGATTTTATTACGAACATAAAATTACCTCTACATACTAATAGTTAATGAGAACATTCTATTTTATATTACATTTTCGAATAAACTATAACTAATTAACATTTTCAATAAAAAGTGTAAACTGTATGTAGAACTGCTTTAATATTAATTAATATTTTATTTATTTATTATATACTTGAGTATTGAAATTCAGTTCAATTCAACTAAACCTTTAAATTAATTTTAAGTTTATCTATTTCAAATTGTATTGACGACATTATGTTCATAAACGATTTATTTATTAGAAAAAATATTTTCAATCCATAAAATATCTCTATCTAGCTTTTTGGCCGCGACTTCGTCCGCGTGAAGTTCCGGACCCGTTCCCGTAGGAACCACATTGAATTTCGAGAAAACCTATGTCACTCCCTGATAATGTAGCTTTCTATTGGTGAAAGAATTTTTGAAATCGGTCCAGTAATTTCGGAGCCTATTCAATTCAAACAAACAAACAATCAATCAAATCTTTCCTCTTTATAATATTAGTATAGATGTCCGTAGAGCATAATTATACGTCATAGACGAGGTTAATTATTTATGAAGCCAATGCATCACGAATCTTATCATTATGACTAGCATTAAGTTATTTATAATTGACAAAAAGATTTTAAGAACCTATATTCCTTTTCAGTTCTAATATATGTGGCACAAGATTTCCAGCGAAATTCAATGATATTGTTTCAGTTATTCGTAAGATACTGTATTGTGGTTAACACAATATTGTGTTTAATCGCAATAAAGGTAATTTGTGATCCATTCATGTCTATTTCACAGTGTACATTTTAAATTAGACAAATTGTTTTTAGAGTTTAAGCCTAGTATATAGGAACGCAATATGTAATTTGCATTCATTAATTCCATTTCCATGACTTTGATATTATATTCTGTTCCTATCCACTCGTTCCAACTATAATACCTTGCACTAGTAACTCAAGGAAAAGATTTCTACGGATACATGCTTGTGTCATAAATAGCGTAGTGTTTCCCGATTTAGAGGTCAGCATATATACGCATTTTCTTTGTCAGGAAGCGCGCAGTGAACCGGTGGCATATTTTTAGCCGAGGGCGTCGCTCTGATGCACGGAGGTGTCAGCCTTTCTGCTCTATCATCTTATTGTGAAATACGTAAATTCACGCTACCATTTATGCATTATTATAAGAAAAGTTCTTCGTCAACGAAATTGAGGGAGGTATCTTGTTAAATACGCCCACGCCGACTCGAACACTGGCTACTTTACATCCAATGATTTTAACGATAAAATGATTGATCTGATTAAACTCATTGTGAGTTCCAAGATAGTTGTTTTCACCCGGGACTTCAATGGCTTCACTGTTTGTTATCAATGTGTGGTCGACATTGTTAAACCTAGGTATTGAGGAGACACAGCAGTTGGGCATATCGTTGGCAAGCGAGCACGAGAAATGGGCGATAGTGGTCATCAAAGATGACTTGCAAAGTCACATTTGGTGATCACTGTCGCCCATTGAGCACAGTGACACCAGAAAGAAAGGAGAATATGGGTAGGGAAGGAATCCGGTTCTCTTCCGGATCTCTCGAACACACACTAAACGATTCCTGCTAGGCTGCTACACGCCGATATACCGTGAGTTGGTGGCATTATCCCGGTAGAGCTAACACACTTTATAAAATGCTCTACCAATAAAAAAACTTCGAACGAAATGATCAAACTAATGTGTATCCTATAACCGCTTTTTCAAACGAGGATACAGAACCGTTATCGCAGTTGCCATTGACATGGTGAATATTCTATAAGGATTTATTTCCATTCAATACGCACATATCTTTTTTTTGTAAGTTTTTTTTACAATTTTCTTTTACATTCTAATTTATGAGTGCTACCAGAAATTAGTGTCAACTGTTGGGTAGCGTGGGCTATACTGGTCCAGGAAAGACAAAGGATTGATGCATTCGGGATGTAGTGCTGGAGACGTATGCTGAGAATCCCTTGGACTGCGAAGCGCGGACTTCAGAGAGAGTTGGGTTGGGTAGCTTGATATTTTTATCGATGGTCACCAGCTTGAACTTAACGACTGCATCTATCCCCAACCAGTCGGAACCAACAGCACAGAGAAACTCGAGATTTTAAATCTATCAAAATATGTTCATATTATCTAGGGTTATTGCTTAGTATACATTATCATTATCTTTTTACGAACGCATCTTTAACAAAAGGAGGTAACCTTTATTGCAATTTTTATTTTTAGCAAAATTTTTTTACTAACGCGATCGGCATCGCATATGCATTAGAGAGAGTATCACACAGATTTAATTTCTTAAGAGGTCAATTAATTAAATCTACGGAAATACCGACTATATACTTTCTATTTCTAATGTCGTATTAACTTTAAATAAAATGAATACGCATTAAAAAATGAAACGCGTAATTAGACACAAAGTTTTAAGACGTTGACACTGCGTCGTTATAAATTAGAACATACTTCACGGGGCTCTACCATGAACTTTAGCTGTAAAAAAGTACATTTTCTTTTAACAATAACGTTACCTCAATGTACGCTTTCATTGAACGACAACAATCCTCATCCTTACTTTAACCTGAACCTATAGCATTTTTTGACATCTTTTAAAAGGAGCGTGCTAGTTTGAGTGGGGTTTTTTTTTTTGTTCAGATATGTTAAAATATGGTTGTAAAGACTTGAAGATTATGATTCTAACCGAAAATCCTAATGAAGTCGCGAGCACATTTTATATTATGTAGTAACGTCACAAAACGACGAAAAAAGCAGTTTGAAAGTAAACTTGCTTAAAATTTTAAACGTATTAATTAAAGATATTATATGAAAAAATTTGGTGGTAAAATGTTTCCTAGGTGGAAAGTAGCAAAACATTTACGCAAAATAACCGAGGCAAGTTAGACTTGTTTAAGTTGGCGCTGACACAGACCGAACCGTTAGTTGGAAGCGCTTACTTTCACTATACCATTGTGTTTTGACTAAGTCTCAATTTATATCTAACTTATGATTAATATATTATGTTAATTAAAATATATTAACATTTTCATATATTAACAAATATTTTTTTTATAAAACGAATAGGTACTAATTAATACTGATTCCCACTGTACATCATCATCATCAGAGCCGCCCTCTTGTCGGTATGCAGCCTCAATTTTTCTCTCATTTGCCAGCTCCATCACATCTCTAGAAGACACGACGCCTTGCCTTTTCCTGATCCATGTAAGTTCTTCTCGGCCTTTCCTAAATAATGTAGCACTCCAAAAAAGATGAAAAATGCATCCTCCTGACTCTTCTAGGAAATCTAGGATCGAGTCAACTGCGATGTTTGCTTACCACCAGATGATGCTAGCTTGTTTATAGCGAACTAGTGACGGATTTTTATTTTCGCGGTAATATACTACTTGACCTAGTAGATTACAGTTATGAGAAATCGTGGTATACTTTTTCGGGTCTTTGTACATTCGTCACAATTTCGCAAAGTACTTAAATTCATTTGTGTACGTAGACTCCGTCATTATTCTTACTCCTTAAGTCCTTACTAATATTATAAATGAGAAAGTAAGTTGGTTTGTTTGTTTGTTATTCCTTCACGGCTTGACTAAGCAGCCGATCATTATGAAAATTTGCATACATATTGTTAGGGGTACAGAGTCCAACATAGTCTTTTTATCCCGTGAAATATGTCGTTCCAATGGGAAAATATTTTATCTACTATAGAGGGCGCTGTATCGGCCAACAGATGGCGCCAAAAGTCGCGCTATAGGTTGTTTTGTTGTCAAACGAGATCTATGTCTTAAAATTAACGCGAGCGAAGCCGCGGGGAAAAGCTAGTAATAGATAATAAATAAATTCTACATTACATTGATTTTTTATTTTATTTTAAATTAAAAAATCTATTCTTTACACATATTTTGTCCATGACGATTTTACTTTGTGATGAATGTGCAACCTGAAATAGGTTACACAATCCAACGTTTATCGCTCTTATTAAAATATAAATAAGACTCACTACTACATTTGATATATAAACAAAATAATAAACTGTACCAATCACGTAAGCTTGTTTTAAATTTCCTAAGGCTTATGAAATATGCAATAATACAGTTATGGTCACATTCTCAACAATAGTTACGGTAAGGGTTGCCAAATGCTTCAAACCTCGAATTTTAACGCACTGAATATTCCGTTATGAATGCAAAATCATTACGATGTACATGAAAATGAACACGAAATGCTTTTAGGCTGTGGCGCTTCACGCCTGCGTCACTTTCTAATATTACTCACAAATATAACTGTATAGGATAAAATATACATAAAAATAATATCTGTAATAAACTGCGAGATATTACCGATAGCTGTGTCCAACCGCAACTTGCAAAATATGTAAACTACACAGCATTACTCCATACGTCATGCGCCACTTGGGGGATCTGTCGGAGTCTATATCCCCTTGAACCTTCATGCCCATACTGAATAAAACCTGTCTGTCACTTCTCATTCACCTAACAGTGGGAACTGGTGTTAATTCTGCAGAAAATAAGATCGATGCAATAAAAGTACTTACGTATTAAAATTCCAAAAATTAACAGTGGAATAACCAAATAGATCCAGTTAAAACCATTTCTCGCCACAACCAAGTACATTTAACATTAGGCCGTGAGAAAACCCGTCACTGATACCATTCAAAGTTTCCGAATTTTGCTGTCAACACATTGTATTTATCCTCGTAAATGGATACGTATTCATGTTATCGCGATACTCCAACCGTATGTAGGCCAAACGAAATAGAATAAGCCGGTTAAACTGGCCGTCTATATTTCAAAACATTCGTTTGATGCACCAATATAAATTATTTGCATATTCTCAAAATAAAACATCATGCTGTACGTGTACGTATATCATCACCTTTTCAATTTAGTTTTCATATTTAACATATTATTATGTACTAGCTTTTCCCCGCGGCTTCGCTCGCGTTAATTTTATGACTGTATAGATCTCGTTTGACAACAAAACATCCCATAGCGCGACTTATGGCGCCATCTGTTTGCCAATACAGCGCCCTCTATTGTAAAAAAATATTTTCTTATTGGAACGACACACTTTCACGGGATAAAAAGTAGCCTATGTTGGGCTCTGTACCACTAACAATATGTATGCAAATTTTCATAATGATCAGCTGCTTAGTCAAGCCGTGAAGCAATAACAAACAAACAAACTCACTTTCTCATTTATAATATTAGTAAGGATTAGTAAGGAAGTAAGGATGTACTATAAGTCGAGTGGTCGATCGATGCCACAGGTTGCCACACGTTAATTATTATTGAAGATTTTTTTTTAATAATAATTTATTATCATTTATTTCAACGATAAAATAAGAGAGTTCTAATAAAATTAAGTAGATTATGATAAAATTGACATAAGTATACAGAAGTTAATTAGTAGGCCACCACTTTCATTGTAATGCTAGCTCTACAGTCTACACTCTCGCGAACTTGAACGAAAATGAGAGTATGGGCTCTTCGTCCTACTTTATTTTCACTTTTCTTTTGTCTTCTAACGACATGCCTAACTTCACTTCGCTTCGCTCAACTTCCCGAGAGTGTACTGCTAGCACAAAGGCGGGATATAATGCTGTTGTCGTGTCGTGTCGTGTCGTGTTCGTGTCTGAAAAACTGCCTATCATGTGGTCACCACCGCGGCACCGGTTGCCAAGGGCAGGCGCGTCCGCGCGGCAATATACTACGCCTTAATGACGCTTCCGTTATCACCATAGTAAGACAAGGAAGTAATACTCTGCAAATATCACTGTGATGGCCAGTCACTAGTTTTATGGCGTGACTGATATAATACCAGATGCACCTTGGAGTACCATTGACACTTGTGCACGACTTATGAATTATGCGTTGATTTTGTGCAACAAACATTTTATTTGACTAGTTTTAGTAAGGATCCCTAAATTAAATATAAAAAAATATAGCCTTTGTCAACCGCGGATAGTGCAGCTTCCCAATGGTGAAAGAATTTTTCAAATCGGTCCAGCCAGTAGTTTCGGAGCCTATTCAATGCAAAGAATCAAATCTTTGCTTTTTATAATATTTGTACTTATAGATTAGCGAATCCCGCATAATCCCATTGTTCTCACTCACATGGGTATTTTAATGACGTAGCCTTTTTTTGTTTAAAATCAGGAAAATGCATTACCTACTTTTTCATCTAATATAACGCTATTACAATCGATAACTTCGTTTTATAAATAGCTTTTCAGTTCAGTGTTCAAATCGATTATTTTTTTCTTCGACTCAGATTTTCTTCGACTTATAGTACAGTCAGGTGCACGTTGAGCTTTACACTTGCAGTAAATTTTTACTAGCGAAACCCGCGTAACTTGTACGTACTACATATATCCCGCTTTTCCGTGTTCGGAAAATCCTTTCTTATCGGATACGTCAAACAAAGACAACACCTTCCTAGTTTCAGGTCTCTACCATCAGCGGTTTAGGCTGTGCGTTGATCATTCAGTACCTACAAAGCATTTTCTATGAGAAAAAGCGTAACCTGTTCTAAATCCAAGAATAAATTAATAGTTAATAACACAAAATAAACTCGTACAATAAAACTCATTAAATACTGTATCTATAAACTGCTTAATGGCGATAACCTTTTAACGAAGGACTGCCTAAACTACGTTACAAGAATGTAGTAGCGTCACAATTTTTTCAGTGTAGAAAAGGTGTAGTATCATATTATATTCAACGGATGTTCCAAAAATTGCTCGCGTTGTCGCCCTGAGTGCGGATTCCGTGGCATCATTCAACATTTTAGTACATTTTATTCTTATAGTTCGCCGCCCCGCGTCGCGCGCCGATGGCGAAGTTGTGGCCTGTCTGATTTTACATAAAGTATTAAAAATCAATCTTTGTCAAATAAATAAACATTACACAAATTAGAGACGTGAGCTTATCTCTTCAAGAGATTTCCTCCAATATAAGATGAAAACATAACATTAATTTATTGCGTAAGTAAAACATCCGGTTTCGGAGCAAATTGAAAAAGATTATTGGAAACCATTTTTATATCAGACTAGCTGTTGTCCGTAACTTCCTCTGCGTGAAATCTTATGAGCCTTTAAGCCAAATTATTTGTTAGGTGGCTTGAAAACGAGTTAACAGATGTGTGTACATTTTAATATTGAGTGAAGCACATAAAATGCATTACCGGCTTATGAGCCTATATACTCCCACTGCAAGGCAAAGGCACTCTTCTCTGACCAATGATACCTAATTACCTATATTACTTTATTTTAATAATCACAAAATAGAAAGAGTAACTACTCTTAGAGCCGACAAGCCGCGACTGCACTGTGAACTACGGACTTCTACATACACACATACACAGACCGCTCGAGCGAGAACTGGGGGGCTACTACGAAACGTTAATCCGATATTTCGGCCGTAGTATCGGAAGAATTTTAACCGTGAAATACAAGGTATTTCATGGTTATTTCAGTAATTCCTTGAATTCTATCCATGAAATACCTTGTACTTAATGATTATTTTAGTAGTTCATTGCATTATAATCATAAAATAACTTGTATTTCACGGTTAAAATTCTTCCGATACTTCGGCCGAAGTATCGGATTTACGTTTCGTAGTAGCCCTCCAGACCGCTCGAGCGAGAACCCGACGACGGTCGTACGTTTAAAGTTTGTTGACTATGGCTGCAAGAGCGGTCCATGTATGTATATTGATCAATGGCTAATAAATAAATGGCTCGAGCAGTCTGCCTATGTGGACTACGTATAACTATATCTATCGTGAAACTATGACGAACAAATCTGATTAAATAATCGATACATCGGTTATCGTAATCGTAAATAACTTCGAATTCGTATCTTGAGCGTGTGTTGCATGTAACCGTTGTTATGACTACTGGTAACTGGCAACACTAAGGTAACAATGGTTTTATGTAACAGTTACGCATGCTCTAGAACGCAACAGAAACGAAATCTGCCTCCGAAATCGTGAAGCATTAAATCGTATCGAGATTTAATAACTGATGCAGTTTCGTTGTGCAAATATTATGAGTTTCAACAGTCTTGTATGTAGTTATAAGCCAATGATTTTATGTTACAGTGTAGATAGAATGTATATACCTACGGTCTAGAATAAGCCCCAAAATACGGACTGACGTTTCTTGTCGCGCCTGTCATTTGGTGGTCCAGGTGGGCATGATGGGCAGGAGTTTTTCTTAAATTATCATTTTCATATACCTAAATTAGTACTAACATAGGTCATAAGTTTTATTTAATTTTTGTTTATTTATTTTTTGTTTTTAGCTTTAGTTTAAATTAAATATGGAAAAATTGCGAATTCTTAATCACAATTGCTTGTAACTATGACACGGAACAAGGAATTTAAATCGCCATTTGCGTTGGCTGGCCTCGAGCAAATCCAAACGAAATATAATGTATTTCCTCTTTTAATCTTTTACTTCCTTGCTTATCCTTATTTAATAATAGCGGACGCCCGCGCTTCTACTAGCTTAATCCCCTTTTCCGGGGTAATTTCCAGGGAAACAATATTGTTGAATAGTTTTTAGGAATGAAGAGTTGCTTACCAGTAGCTGTTCTTTATCCTAAATGGTAATCCAAGAAAATTTAAATGACAAACAAATATTCTTAGATGAATAAGACAACGCCATCTATAACGTCCCAAACTAAGCGAAATAGTGCAGTTCTATTCCGTTTTGGTTACCATATGAACCTATTAACAACCTATATGAACTGTTCACATCAACAACGCGTGTGCGGTTTCCTATATAAGTTGAGATGATCGACCCGCACTCGTCCTTTATCTGTTTCAGACATTAAAGTAGTTTTCAATTTGTAATTCCAGAATGGTGATCTCTGTATATCGATCCTGCATCCACCAGTGGACGATCCACAATCTGGGGAGCTGCCATGCGAGCGTTGGAACCCAACACAGTCTGTCCGGACCGTCCTACTCTCCGTCATATCACTTCTCAACGAGCCGAACACATTCAGCCCAGCAAACGTAGACGCCAGCGTCATGTACCGCCGCTGGCGTGACTCCAAAGGGAAAGACAAAGAATATGAGAATATTATCAGGTGATTATAGTTCTATATATTGTTTTTTATGTCATAAGGCATACAAACAAGCTAGCGAACCTAATGGAAAGTGATAACAGTTGCTCATACACATTTTCAATACCAGGTTGGCTACCAATTCATTGCTATATCATATCACTTTATGGAAGTGTAGAAGGTGATACTTCCTTATATCCTTTGGGAAGAAAAGGACAACATTTTCCTACTTTACGCCGCGCGCCGATATTATTAGAGGGGATAGAGGAAAAAGGAATTCCCACAAGGCATTCTGCATATTCCGGATAAAAGACATTATAATTATGGGATATTATATCTTCCAAGTACATCTTAATAAACATATTTACAAGATGTGGAAATTATTCCGTTTATTCCCGCTGAATACTAGTTATTACTTAAAAGGGTCCTACTGTTCCGTCCACGCTGTACCAGTTAACGGTATTATTTAATTGGTTTATTATAATTAAATTAATTATGTTAATCTAATTTAACTGGAGGGTAAATACCTGGGAATATATATTCTTAGAATTAATTAAAGCAGAATTATTAATAAAATATATTATCTCAATTTCCAGAAAACAAGCTCAAGTTGCGCGTATAGAGGCAGAGAAAGAAGGAATTGTAGTACCTTTAACATTAGAAGATTATTGCATTAAGACGCAGGTCAAGTCAACGACGCAGGAACCTCAGGTTTGTGTGATATGATATTTTTAAATTAGAAGACGACAAAAATATTTATTGAAATTATTTATTCAGACACTAAGCCTTCTCATGCACTTTCTCTAAAAATTAAACTAATATACAAGCTAAGTTCTCACTTCTTATAGCGAGTCTGTCTTCATAAGGAAGCCCCAATGATAAAAAGAGACACGGTGAAATTGCTCAATAGTAGATTTTACAACAAGTGCACAAAACGAATCATTTCTATCCGAGACTTTTAGCAGCCCGAGCCGAAGGCGAGGGCTGATAGTAATGTCGAGGATAGAAATGGTTTTGTGGACGAGTTGTAAACTCTGCTTTTCACTTCGATTGCGAGGAAATAAATAAATAAACGCAAGAAAAACAAGACCCTGTTTCCCATTTCCCGCCGCTTTTTTTTTTTTAAATCTTACGACTTTGAAATTAGGCTTGGGCTGCAGACCTATACAGCCTACTATTAAATTAATTTTGTAATAAAATAATTTTCAATTAATTAAATAACCTACCGTACTTTAATTTAAATTTTAATATCTTTTATGACTTAAAAACACATAAGGCAAATAAATTAAAGTAAATATTATAAAATAACAAATTCTATCTCTGAACTTTTTGTTGTGTTTGGCTGTATGGCTTATTTCCTTTGTCTTAATATAGATACATTTATGAGTTTACTTTTCTGCCCTTGTGCACAAAATTCGATTTTGTGCAGCCTATATCCTGCGCAAATAAGCACTTTCTGAGCATGAGAAGTGAAAAATAATTTTTAAAGTTAATGACTCACTATATTATCTGTCATCTGTCAAACTAAAGAATAAAATTAGATAACATGAGGTTTAATGTGTAATTATTTTTTTTTTCTCTTTGAACTTTACGTAAGGTGCTATTACATAGGTGGTAATATTTACCCATCGTACGTTTATGGATTAACATTATAATATTATACACTCGAGAGCAATGAATGCGGGTCACCTAAAAGAACCTATAAGTCTTGGAAACTAAGAATGCTAGCTTGATAAAAAAAAACTGGCCAAGTGCATGTCGGGCCATGCACAGTGTAGGGTTCCGTATTTGTTGTGCTTTGCTTGCTTGCAAATATTCTATGACATTTGTAAGTATTCATCAAAGAAATTTTATATTATCAATTCGTCGACTATTACTCGATAACTAGTAGTGCCTACTTAACCGTTATAGTTTTCCTTATAGGTTCACTATATTATTATGGACTACTACCATGAATTTTTTCAAATTTCTAAACACAAGACTTCTGGAGATAGAGCCATCTCTATCTCCACTCTAATGTATAAGGTCTGCACGGTGGTCCCCATGGACCACCGTGCAAAACGAAAATTGACTCGTTAAATGTCAATAATTCGCAAACGGATCATTGTATCGGAAAATTATCTTCCCAAACTCTCAATGTTTTTAAGAGACCTATCTAACGATACAGCACAACATGGGGTCGGTGCGAAAAAAAAATTCATTCACACTTTACCTGTTGGGGAGGCACCCCACAAACTTTTTTTTTTAAATTTTGTTCTACCACTTTGTTACCATTGTTAATATAAGTATACATACCAAATTACAGCTTTCTAGCATCAAGCGTCTAGGCGCTAGACCGCGGACGGACGGACGGACATGGCGAAACTATAAGGGTTCCTTGTAGTTTACTACGGAACCCTAAAAACAGTGTTTAGTAGACAATATAATATCCCTTAAATGAAAGTAATAAAATTTATAAGTCACTCACTCACTACATTTTATTTATTAGTTGAATTTGAATTGAATTGATTTGAAGCTTCAAGAAAATCATATTGTTGTACAAAAATGACATGTTTCCTATTTTTGTTTTAAGGCGAGATCAGCATTTTTTTCCTTTATGTCATTTTTGATAAATAAAATGTTGTGACTTATAAATTTTATTACTTTAATTTAACTATTAATTGTCTATTTTATTTTATTAAGCCAGTATTCTTAGTTTCCGAGATTTATAGGTTTCTTTAGGTGACCCGCATTCATTGCTCTCGAGTGTAGATCAAAACGTAGAGAACTTGTTGGACTTCCAACTCTCCGATCTATTAATAGTATAATTATAAATTGAAGGACGCCGTGCAGTTGAGCGTAGAGAAATTATAAAAATAATTAAAATGCATTAATATTTTATTATTTGCATATAACTCGCTCACTGATAATGTTATGTAAAATTACTAAAAAATAATGTATAAGGCCTGAATGTCAGCGATTAGCGGGAAATGAGTAGAACGTGTCGTACAGTGCTACAATGGTATTTATGAACGTGAGTGACGTTTGTAGGAGGGCGTTACTGTGGCATATTTTCATACATTTCATCAAAGGTGAACTGTCGAAAAGTGACATACAATATGAACGGGAGTTGTAGTTCCAATAACCGCCACGTTCATAAATACCATTGTAGCACTGTATGTAGATATTTTTCTTTTTGAGTCAATGACACATATTAAATCAGATTTGACCAGTACCTAGTAAAATTGTTGCCGTTGCCAGGAACTGGTCAAAAAAAGTCCCTTATCGGTTGCCATAAAGAAGTCCAACTGAGTGTGTTGGACACAGACCTTTTTGGTTTTTCTTTGATAGATAGAAATACGAAATTACTTCTTGCCAGTATTATCAATCAGCTATTAACTAACACCATAGTTGATAAATCATTATCCGTACAATTGATAGACAGTATGACGACCTCCGTAGCGTAATGGTTACCACGCCAGACCGCCACCCAGGAGGTCCCGGGTGCGATCCCCGGTCGGGTCATGATGAAAAACGAACTTTTTCTAATTGTCCTCGGGTCTTGGATGTTTATCTATATATGTATTTGTTATAAAATATAGTATCGTTGAGTTAGTATCCCATAACACAAGTTTCGAACTTACTTTGCCGCTAGCTCAATCTGTATGAATTGTCCCTATATATTTTTATTTATTAGTATGTATGAATTTAAAAAAAATGTGTGTTATTTAACATGCAGAGTAGTTGATGCCGATGAATTAAAGAATTATTTGTATGAGTAAAGTAGTACATAGTCGTATAAAATCATCCGCTTACTCGCTGTCGGAATGACAGCTGCTTAAAGAGAGTGTTAAACGAATGTCTGTTTCTTCATAAAACTATGCAAGAGACCGTGAGCTATCTCAACATCATAATTAATGTTTAAATACATAATTATGTGCACTTGAATATATAATGTTATTAGCACAGAATTTTTTAAATTATATATTTTATTTTATTAAGGTACACCAACAGTATTTACATACATCCTATGACAGGTATACACAACATTGAATTATATAAATATTTATAAAGAAATACAGTGGGCATAAATGTATTTTAAGACTTAATTCCACATTTCAAAAATATTTCCCTTTTTTTCTTACGTATGCATATAGACAAAGACAGCATGAGATACAAGCCAATAAATATTACATTTTTGTGAAACTCATTGTTATGAAAATTCTCTGCCTCGTCACGCCCGTAAACCGCGAAGAGGTAGATTAAAGTGCATTTAACAAAATGGTAGTGCTTATATAAAAAAAATTGTGTACAAAAGAAAATTAGCAATGTTTTTTATAATTACTGCATAACACTTAATCGGTTGGTTATGTATTTCTGAATTAATATCCTGATGTATTGATTATTTCCTGAAGTTTAATTAGAATTTCTAATTTACATAAAAATACTGAGTTGCATGAAAAGAGTATGAAGAAGTTGACAAAAGAAAGTTTACATATTCATTCTCATCCCCGCACAACAAGGCTCAACGTATTTAGATGACATTTGACACGTATTTTAATAAAAACCTGGCCATAATAGCCATGAAAGATTAGTACTTTATAGGACAAACTTATAGGTAGTTTTATGGAGTACCAAGCTTAATGACGGGGTTGTTTTTGTGAATGGGCTCTTCCGGGATTACGGTCGCATAGGAAGTCGGGTCGCTGTGTTCCCTCCAATATTGTTCATAATAGTGTTGATGGTGAGCTCAGTGATGGAGGCTGGCGGGCCGACTCTCAGTTGTGGTTGTCATCTTGGGGGACTGGTCTGCTCGCTTTATTAACATCTACATATTCGACATATTTAGGATTTGACCATAGCGCTATTTGGATCGACATCCCGCGTTTTGAGCTTGATTTCTGTATGTACCTGGATCTGTATTTTATTTATTCTTATAAATGTACTTATACATTGTAACAAAAGAGTGAAAGAAAAAAAAAATTGCTAAATGACAAAAAAGGCCGTAACCGGGTTTCTTTCGCCATTTCTTTTACCGGTGGCCATTTTGCTTGTGTCCGAAATGGTGGTAGTATATAACGTAGCCTGTGAAGGTCTAATTTCTGAAATAAACGATTTCATTTCATTTCATTTCAATTATTTCATAATAGCCTAGCCTACCCGTTACTCTACCCCTACCCTAGCGGGATAAAAAGTATCCTATGTCCTGCTCCTGGTTCTAAGCTGCCTCTGCTCCAATTTTCAGCCAAATCGCTTCAGCCGTTCTTGAATTACAGATAGTGTAACTAACACGACTTTCTTTTATTAAATCTATATAGATTTAATACAAAATGATAATTATGTTGTAAATGACGTGTCTATAAGGCCCGCGAGGGCTTACAGAATAAAGTATAAGACTTTGAAATAACAGCTAAACTAAATAATATTTATTTTCTATTTTCAGTTGGACATGACAGATTTCTACGATGACGACTACGATGATCTAGATTCAGACTCCGACGAGGAGTTGGAGGGGGGTGACGGTGACGGGGACGACAGCGGCAACGGCGAGTCGTGAGGCCGGGCCCCCGCCGACGCCGCGATCTCACGCAACCGCGTACGGACCACACGACGACTATAACCTATCACCTAGACATCTACCCTATTTATTATGGCATGGTATAACAGAGGTACTTTGCATCTACTCCCCGTTCAAAGTCATTTTACCTCTGACAGATGGTTTGAAACACTCGAAATAAGTGTCACACGAATAATTCTGTAGCTTAAATAATGTGTGCGCAGACATATACTGCTCAAGCAGCCATTGATCAACATACATGGACCGCTTTTATTTTGTGTGCTGTAAACCTGTTTTTACATGTGTCAGAGGTAAAATAAACTGTGAATGAGCTGTACCCTATTTATTATTATGGCATGGTATGACAGAGGTTCGGATCTACCCTATAACTCCATTGTCCCGTGCACTGAGTTGTCAAGTTTATGAGGTTGGCAGTTTTGAATTAACGTTTAAGCGGACATCCTTCCTTCTTTCGTCATGCGTCGTTTAGTCAGTTTGTCATAATATCATATTATTTTTATTATTAGTTTGCAAAGTGTTTCCATGTAAAAGTTATTTTCCAATATTGTCGAGTTGTCATATCTATTCAATAGGACCCAGAACTCGTGTCATCAAATAGAATTCTCATCAAATTAAATTCTAAGATTGTACATGACCAATGACGGCGCCTGTGGCCGTACCATGACCACTTAGAACAAAACAATAATGGCTGAGTAAGGGTGACAGCGCAATACATGATGTGAGGCGACGACGTCTCATTTACACAATCGTTTAAGGATAGTTTATAAAAGGTCGTACGGCCCCAGGTCGCATGCGAAATCGATCGGACGATGACGAAATCGATCGCACTGTGGCTTGAAGTTTCTACTATGTCAATGTGGCTTGCCATTCTTAAGGGTAGATTGAACCGACGATACGTACTCATTCGGCTAATTAATTCGTTGAGAAAATAAATTGTTACTTAGACAGTCTTTTGCTTTATCGACATTTTTACACGTCTGTTGCAGAATTTGAATGCTTACGGTGGAAATTAATTCAGTTTAAATTGTAACTATAACATAAAAAAGCTTTTAAAATATAGTATCCATTCTAAATGTGAATAGGAAAGAAAAAAGTGTAAAATAACATAGAAAAAATTTTGACACCAAGTATTTTGTGTAAGACACCAGTTCCTAATAAAGTCCGGAACAGGCTATTCATTTGCCAATACTGTCATAATTACTGTTAGTTTATTTGCTATTCAGGAGTGGTGTAACGG
Organism: Endotricha flammealis; assembly: GCA_905163395.2. Taxonomy (NCBI): domain Eukaryota; kingdom Metazoa; phylum Arthropoda; class Insecta; order Lepidoptera; family Pyralidae; genus Endotricha; species Endotricha flammealis. The sequence goes on along the minus strand of LR990870.1, from coordinate 7,649,472 downwards.
CTCTCGTTCTTCTAATAAGGTAATCTGGTGTGGTAAAACCGGCCATTAGCCATTAAAATAGGAATGAGAAGACTAATGGTATTATCTAATACTTATTGCAATGATCTACAGTTTTTAAAAAAATATCTGTCTATTTTAAATGTTCGTTTAAAACCCATCTAAAACCTTTTTAAATATGCTCGTATGTATAGATTTCCACTGTAAAGGAAGTTGTTGAGTGATGTTAAGTTCCGAATTTAATGTAATTTTATAACTGTAATCTTTGTATTATTCTATCAACGTTTAGATGCTAGATGAATGTTGTTATGTATCCGTAGAGGTATTAGGTATTAGTGGATCGTTTTTGAACTCATTGGAAGAGTCATTGTAGCTTACCCGTTCCTGCTTGTCGTCCGTATTTTAATCGGATTTTACCCAAAGCACAAAGAAATTAAATTATATTTTCGCTCATAGGCACTTTCTCTCATAATAAAACATCTTTAACATTCAAAAATTTAATTCTAATTATCTATAAAATACCACTATTTCGGAAAAAAAATACCACCGGTAAAAAATGCCAAAAGAAAAACGGTTACGGCCTTTTTGGTTCAGTAGACTTTTAAAAAAAATTATCGATAAAAATGATACATGTACGAAGACATAATATTTGATTCGGCCACGACAATTAGGTACGGGTTACACGATGTACTTTCGTCGAAATGCATTTTATTTTTTCGGTTAACTTTAGACGGTGATACTCCATGTCCGTACCGCTTGCACTGGATAGTTAATGATTTATTAATAATAAAATGAGTCATGTTTATTTTGTAGTTGTTACTTTCACATCACGTACATCGTTTCTTAACTTTTAAGTGACGCGTCTTTTGAACACCAATAACTTGTAGATGAAATGTATATTTTTTTAAGCCAATGGTGTACGGTTTTTGCAATCTGAAATCACATGTAAATGTAACAGCCAACTGAAACCCGTTTAATTACATCATCTAAGCCTCATCTCATATAAACTGCTGTGGAATGGAAACGAAATTGTACATAGCTTAAATTGTGCAATATTGACATAGAGTTTATGATTTTATGTCAATATTGCATAACATAACATACAAACTTAAGTAGCGACAGTAACTAGAGGAATTCTAGAGAATTCTCGGGAATTCCCCGGATGACGCGCGACCTTTTTTATTGGCTCGTATTTAATTTGTATGTTCATTATGCTATGAACAATTTCCGCAGTGTAAATTGGGCCTAATTGTACTGTTTTTTCAGCCGACTAGTCGACATTAGACTGTTGAATGGCGTTGTTCAAAAAAGTGCCAGCCATGTAATTAAACGCTACTTGAACCAGTTGACTGCGACATAATCATTTCACGTGTACCGTACACACGACAACTGGATTGTCGCAGTTGGTATGACGCGAGTTGCGCTCACGCAATACAAACATTTGTGTTTGTTTGTTTGTATGTTTCTATTTATTTTTAGTATGCAAAAAGTATTTATGATGCGTATCAGTCGTCTAGTACAAGCTTAGCGTAGTTTGTAACTAGATGGCGTTGTGTATTTCGTACAGAAATATTTATCTATTTAACTTTCATGATTTGTTCGTAATGTTACAGAGAAGTGATATGCTTATATTCTTTTCCTGTTATATTACTCTGAGAGAAAATATTTTGGATAGAGGTTATTGTGTAGATTTTTTATTGCGTATGGATGTGACATTTTTTTAAAGATTATAAGTATATCTATCTCGCTCTCGCGGGCTCCTAGTTGAGAAACGATACAAAACTTTAAATAAAGTGAAAACTCTAAAAAAATCAAAACGCAAGACTTCTGTGATTGTAAACATGATTAATGTTACAATATTTTTTATATGATTTAGTTTTTATTTTAAAATACTAGCGAAATTAATTAATATTATTCTATTGATTTTGTCATTGCTATTAAGATATATTTCGAATAACATAATCCGTTTACCCTTCGACAAAGGCTTTCATTTTAATGTATATAAAATATTTCCGTTTGCCGAGTATCGAAGTGTACAGAGATTGTGGCGAATTTGTTTGGGGAGTATGCTCAAATCATGATAATACTAAAGAAAATACAGTATGATAAGATATAATTATATACTAGAGTACATGCATATAATTATTTTAGTAATCCTTGAACGAAATTATCTGTAATGTACATTAAATACTTACGTAAATAATTAATTTTAATGATTAGCATGCACTAAGTTAAAATTATATTGATACATTAATAATTATACTTGTACGATTCTACTGTAAGGTTTAAATTTATCTATAAAAAATATTATCTCTATTTTTCGGCTTCTAAATTCCTATAGCTACGACCATTTAACTTGTTATCAAACTATTTTAGATGCTATCCATTACTAATGTTATGCATTGAATAACCATTTGTTCATGACAGTTCAAAGGATTATTTTTGAAAACCTGATAAAATCGTCCAAAACGTATCAATTAGTTGAATAGATTTAAGTTATGCATTAAGTGGTTTGGAAAATCATAATAGGAAAAATTCATGACGAGTGTTGTTTACTTATAATAAACAGAATGTGTTTGGATGCGAATTCTATTTTATTTTCTTAAACATTCCCCTTTTATCTACGTTCCCGTTCGTCCGTTTCGAGATGTGAGTGTAGGACTTCGATCACAAAGTGTAGGACGAAACAATCCTGTGAAAATTTATCCTGGACATCCGAGTATCCTGGATTTCTGGACGACGCCCGACAACAAGGGCCTTACTCTTGAAAATATCCCAATCGTTTGAGGTGAGGATGTTTATTTATTTTTGTGCCGATGAAATGGAAGCAAAAGGCATATTATTTTCTAAAGTATTTCTCTTAGAATAATAACATATTTGAAAGTGTCTCTATACAAGCGCTCTGTCAAAAGTTAGGCGCTAAACGCTCGTCTGTGTTACACCTCCATTGGTGTGGCACTCTAGACTAGAGATCAAACGCGTGGGCCGATTTTGATGATTCTTACGTCAATCGATTTATCGGTTTCGTCTCCATCTTGCGAGGATCACTAAAGACATGACAGTTATTAAAATTCATTTAGCGTCATCGACAGTCATCGTGAAAAAGAAAAAAGTGAAAGTCGAGGTAATATGTCGAGGTATTTGAAAATCATCTATATGTTTCTCTTATCATTTTTCGTTTTGAATTACCATTTAGGATCTTTATCGATTTAAAGTTCGTTATAATTTTCACTTAAATTTTAAAGTAGCTTCTTAATTACAAAAAATCGGTAATTTGTAATAATAATAAGCCGTATAATATCTGGTCCATAAAATTAAGGGGCGAGTTTCAACAATCTCATACAATCGGAGGCAATACAATCAAATCCATATTGTAGCTTTGTAGCAGTCTGGACCCATTCAAGAAAGTCAGCCGTCTAGTCAGTAGATTGGATGGAGTAATTTACAATGTAATATAATGTGCTAATAACAGTGTGCTTTCAAATTTTCAATTCACTAAGCGTCCATTTCTTGAATGGGTTCACTACATATATATCAATGGTTCAAACTGCTACAATATGGATTTGACGCTTAAAAACATCGCCTTAGCAACTTTGACGATACTTAAGTTAAGGGCAATCGGGTATGACGACGTTCTTGTTTTAAGGTTTTTGCATTTCCAAATTACACAGAAACGCAGTCAGGTTTTTAGTTTTTAAAATTACCGTTTCAGAAGTGTTGTGAGTGATGGGCAGGAGAACATTTCCGTTCCGAGAACTTTCTTGGAACGAGAACATTCTGAAACATTCTCTTGAACGGAGAATTTAAGAGAATTTACGGAAATTTAAGAGAATCTAAACCAAGTATGTAGACGTTTTAATTTTGACATAAAAATAGATGACTATGCATGTAATTTCAGTAGCTATGAATGCCATAGTGAAGATACATGTCAGGTAGGTAGTTATAATGACGTTACATTTGATTTTCTATATATATAAAATTCAAAGTCCTGTCTGACTGACTGACTTAACTATATAATCAACGCACAGCCCAAACCGCTGAGTCTAGAGATTCAAAATTTGGAATGTAGGTTCCTTACAACGTCTAGGGGTGTACTAAGAAAGAATTTTTCAAAATTCCCACGGGAAAGCGAGATAAACGCAAACGAAATTGCAAGGGTTTTACTGATCCGCTGGGTCTATTGATTCCAAATTTGGAATGTTGGTTCCTTACAACATCTAGGGGTGTGTACCACGAAAGGATTGATACACACCCCTAGATGTCGTAAGGAAAAAACATTCCAAATTTGGAATCAATAGACCCAGCGGATCAGTAAAACCCTTGCAATTTCGTTTGCGTTTATCTCGCTTTCCCTTAGGAATTTTAAAAAATCCTTTCTTGGTACACTCCTAGATGTCGTAAGGAACCTACATTCCAAATTTGGATTCTCTGGACCCAGCGGTTTGGGCTGTGCGTTGATATACCCTCGCAACTTCGTTTGCGTATATCTCGCTTTCCCGTAGGAATTTTGAAAAATCCTTTCGTGGTATACCCCTAAATGTTGTAAGGAACCTACATTCCAAATTTGGAATCAATAGACCCAGCGGATCAGTAAAACCGTTGCAACTTCATTTGCGTTCTCGCTTTCCCTTAGGAATTTAAAAAAATCCTTTCTTGGTACACTCCTAGATGTCGTAAGAAACCTACATTCCAAATTTGGAATCAACAGACCCAGCGGATCAGTAAAACCGTTGCAACTTCATATGCGTTCTCGCTTTCCCATAGGAATTTAAAAAAATCCTTATTTGGTACACTCCTAGATGTCGTAAGGAACCTACGTTCCAAATTTGGAATCTCTGGGCCCAGCGGTTTGGGCTGTGCGTTGATATACCCTCGCAACTTCGTTTGCGTATATCTCGCTTTCCCGTGGGAATTTTGATAAATCCTTTCGTGGTACACACCCCTAGATGTCGTAAGGAACCAACATTCCAAATTTGGAATCAATAGACCCAGCGGATCAGTAAAACCCTTGCAATTTCGTTTGCGTTTATCTCGCTTTCCCTTAGGAATTTTAAAAAATCCTTTCTTGGTACACTCCTAGATGTCGTAAGGAACCTACATTCCAAATTTGGATTCTCTGGACCCAGCGGTTTGGGCTGTGCGTTGATATACCCTCGCAACTTCGTTTGCGTATATCTCGCTTTCCCGTAGGAATTTTGAAAAATCCTTTCGTGGTATACCCCTAAATGTTGTAAGGAACCAACATTCCAAATTTGGAATCAATAGACCCAGCGGATCAGTAAAACCCTTGCAATCTCGTTTGCGTATATCTCGCTTTCCCGTGGGAATTTTGAAAAAATATTTCTTAGTACACCCCTAGACGTTGTAAGGAACCTACATTCCAAATTTTGAATCTCTAGACCCAGCGGTTTGGGCTGTGCGTTGATATATAGTTAAGTCAGTCAGTCAGACATGACTTTGACTTTTATTTAAATAGAAAATCAAATGTAACGTCATTATAACTACCTACCTGACATGTATCTCCACTATGGCATTCATAGCGTCATCTATTTTTATGTCAAAATTAAAAAGTCTACATACTTGGTTTAGATTCTCTTAAATTTCCGTAAATTCTCTCCTTTCCGAGAACGTTTCCTCAATGTTTCCACTAAGAGAACATTTCCGGAAATCGCCCATCACTGTCAGTGACACGATTTAACAGCACAAACCACCATATTTAATTTTTTTTCGGGACACAGCGTTTTTGACGACATTGACAACTACGGAGCGGTTCGGCCAAGAAGCTTAAAGTATATAAGCTTCTTGGGTTCGGCATTTGGTCCGACTTCTCTAACTTGTTATTCTATGGACTAATAATAAATTTGAAACAAATAAATATTGTTACTATTTTAATTTTATTTTTACTTAGTCTAATTCACATTTATTTATTTTTTGTTTACATGAGTAGGTAGGTACCTAAGGTATACAAAATGACCATACAAATGCAATACGAGCTGATCGAATTTGTATGAAAAGTAGAAAAAAATATTTTTACATTGGAAAAGTTTACCAGATATTTAAGAATGTAAAACGACAAAAAAACTGTTTGTTTTTGTAATTGTTTCTCAAAATTTTTACATTTTGGTAATGTGAACTGGAGTTACTTTATTATTATTACATTATTGTTGCTACACTAGGAAACAAGTTGATTTAATAATAAATATTTTTTCTTAGTACCTAGGTACCTAAGTAAACGAAGATTTCAGTTTTAAACTTTTATTTATCTTATGCCTTGCCCTACGAATAATAACATACTAGAAGGAAAGGAGTGTCTGCATACAAGCGCTCTGTCAAAAGAACGCGCTATACCGTGGCGCTAAACGCTCGGTGACGCGACGGTGACGTGACACAATGACACTTGTGTAATGGAGGTGTAGTTTCCAGAAAGCGGGGAAATAAATAGAGTTTGTTTAAATTTCTCAACTTTTAACTTTTATGTAGGTAACAAAATTTTAGGCATACGATATTGTAACTTCATAAGGACTTCCATGTTTGAGTTTGAGAACGTGTCACATACCTACGTAAATATCAGTAGCAGCAGCAACTGTCTTAAAATTCAGTCGAAGCCGTCGAAGCAATAAAAAATAGCTATTTTCACAATCGGACAACATCGAGCATTAAAACAATACGCTAAAATCGTATTGTTTCTTTTTCTTAATTAACTACAAAATACTATGAAATATTGAAAACTTTCCTGTGAAAAGTACATTTCTTTTGTTTTTCAGACGTGTTGTGAACTTGTGACACGATTAGCTAAATAGCACAAGCACAAATAAATAAACCGACTTTTTTTTCCGGGATACACATTTGGCGCGCTTTGACATCGACAACTACGAAGGGGTTCGTTCGGCAAAGTTCGGCATTTGGTGCCATTTCTGGCACCAGTTGAGGTGTTTTGTCACCAAAACGGGTGCACGGACACTCCTAGTACCTATGTTATTATTCTAAGCCTACGACATTTTGTCTTGGGGTCAAAGTCAAAATTATTCTGTAGGCCCTCGCGGGCACTTAGGACACGTCTTTTACAACATAATAATTATGTTTTATTAGAGATTATGACTCCCGGGATAGATTTCAAAGCGCATTGGTTTACAGACTAGTGTTACCCATTTAAACGCAAACATGAAATCACAAATACAAATAACCATGTGAAGAGCCAGTAGCCAGCATAACATAGCAACACTAAACTACTGTCACTGTCAGTGTCATCCGCTTTGTTTTGTATTGTATTGTATCCACAGAGTACTTTGTATAATACTGAAAATTGTATCCTACATTTTTGATATTTCCTACCTACATAATTAAATAAGTACTTGAAACTTTTGGTACATTGAATCATTATAACAATATTAATGTGATCTTTGACCTTACTCAATCTGGCAATATTGTGTTTCTTAACAAATTTCACAAAACTACTTTTGTGGCAATGAGTTGTGTTAGTGATTTGTCACAATCTAGTGAATACCTAAGTTTTAGGAGCAGTATACCTCTAAGGAAAGTGGTTGTTGACTCAGATGGCACCAAGGTAAACGACTTGTTTCAATTGAATGTAACGAATATTGTAAAGAGATACTAAAATGAGATTAGTAACTAACAGGATGCATAGTATTGAACAATGGTATTGAAAGTAGAAATTCTTTTTTATAAATGAGAAATTAAGCTACTGCAAATCCGTATTGCAGCAGCATAGCAAAGTGTGCTCTACAATTAGAGCAATCCTTTGATTGACGGGAGACCCGTATCCCTGCAGTATGGAGGGATGATTATGGTTGATAGTGGTGAAGTAAAACCTAATGCGACTCTCTGACCAAAAATTTTGAGTCTCCGTGTTCATATTGTGCCTCAAATTATATTGCAGTAAAGATTCAAATATCTCCTCAGCTGATGCCTTAAGACAACACTCTTATAAATGTAATTAAATTAAAATTCGTTGTCATGTAAAAATATAGATAAAATTAAACCAGCAAAGTAGAGTTGCCAAAAACAAAGTTTCCAACACTTTTAAATTCAGTGGTCCATTTCCATACTGCCTGTTAAAGGTTTCCCCTGCTGTCTCTATGCTTCATGGGTGGCAGTGATCACTTCGACCTGCAAGCTAGTTTTTCAACCTCTTCTATAAATATCAAATAAATTACAACTTCAAAATATATTAAATAATTTACAGGCATGGAAAATATTTGACTGTGGACCGAAGTCTGTCAACTGTCCCTTGATATGTCTGCCACCTGTTTCTGGTACAGCGGACATATTCTTCAAGCAGGTGATGGGTCTTGCGACTAGGGGTGTGAGAGTCATCGCTGCTGAACCTCCGCCCTATTGGAACATGAAAGAATGGTGTGATGGCTTCAAAAGACTCCTAGATTATCTTGAAATAGATAAAGTTCATATATTTGGAGCCTCATTAGGTAATTATTGTCAATGTTTATATGTATTTATTGAATGAATAAGTATGCAGTATGTTTATCAATACTCATTAAAGTCAGTTTACTGATTATAATATTTAATGAAATGTTATTCTAATAAGATTCTTCTTAGACTATTTTCTTGGATTAATCCTTATCATTATTATTAAAAACCGAAATAAATGTTTACTATTTTTATTTGGGTTTTTGATTATTAAATAAAATAAAAATAAAAAAGCCTTTTACCAGGACTGACTTTTTTTACTGACGTTTCAACCAGGTTGTACCGGCCGTGGTCACAGGGGAACTGGCAACTGCACACGTCACATCTCCATATCCGAGGCGGAATCTTCTTTCACCCTCATATTTTGCATAGTCCACCCACTTTTGCACACAACACCCACATTCCGATCCCTAACCGACTGCTACATCGTAAAGGGAGGTTTTGTCTTTGCCACTACTGGATTCCACGCAGATGATAACTTAAAACCATCCTCCCGATTGAAATTGTTTAGATGTTTTTTAATTTCAATCGCTTCCCGAACAACTCGCAAGTAACAATGGCGATCAGTGGAGAGTGCCTGCGTCTGGTGAAACCTGTGGTTTGTGCCAGCGTCAAGCAGGTTTTCTGCTATTGCCGATTTGGTGGTCTGCAGGTTCTTGACAGCAGCGATGTGTTCTTTCACCCTCTCAGCAATAGTGTGTTTTGTCTGGCCTATGTGTGAGCTCCCACAATGTATGTATGGTCAAGAACCTGCAGACCACCAAATCGTCAATAGCAGACCAATGCTATTTGGCTACGATCTTCTGTACTTTACTCGATTAATCTGTATTAAATAAATAAGCTGCTCCATAAACAACCAGCATTGTGCATTTCTCTTCCACTGTACTGGCTAAACTATAAAAATTTTGTGTTTAAAATATCTATAAATTAATGTTTTCAGGAGGTTTCATCGGTCAAAAGTTTGCAGAACTGACAAAGAACTGTCCCAGAGTAGCGTCGCTTGTCCTCTGCAATACATTCTCTGATACAACAGTGTTCCAATATAACGACTCATCGGCTCTCTTCTGGCTCCTACCCTCGTTAGTACTGAAGAGAATGTTAATGGGTAATTTCATGTCTGATAAAGTTGATAAAAGAATGGCTGAATCTATTGATTTTATGGTTGAAAGAGTAAGTACCACAACATAACTTATGAAAACATTCTTGTAACTAAACTAACAGCCAGTTTATGAAACGCATTTTTAAAGTTAATGACATATTACATTATAGCTGTCACAAACTAAAGAAGAATAAAAAGCGTGTAAAAATATAGATAGCTTGAGTTTAATGTGGAATTAAAATTAAAATACGTTTCAGAAACCGGCTGTTTAAACTGAAAAACTCAAAATCAAGCTTCGATCTCAAATGCCATCTTGCTCTTACAATACTTAAATAATGTTATCTCTTACAACATGTATATGATTGAAAGTATTGAAACCAGACAGAAACTGTCTTTATTTCGAGACTTATTAAACTAAGCATTTTTTTAAATTGTAAGAAAAGCACCAAACCAAAAAAATAATAATACAATATATGGATTAAAAAACACCAACCTCTCTCACTACAAAAGAGTGTCGAGCTTGCAGTCCTCAGTTATCTTTAAGATATATTTTATTCATGAGTTCACCCTAGGAATGGTAACAATGGGATTACACATAGAATCTTTGGTATCTCCTACCAATCCATTTAAAAAGAAAAAACTTGATAAGATTAATTTCAAATAACACTAAAATTGTCTATTGCAGTTGGAATCTTTAACTCAATCAGAGTTAGCATCAAGACTGACACTTAACTGCACTCCATGTTATGTGCAACCTGAAACCCTAAGCAGCCTTCCAGTGACTATTATGGATGTATGGGATGAGAGTGCTTTAAGTTCTCAAGTAAGAGAAGACCTTTATAAATCATACCCTCAAGCAAAAAGGGCTCACTTGAAAAGCGGTGGCAACTTTCCCTATTTGAGCAGAAGTGATGAAGTTAACTTGCATTTATTAGTAAGTATAACCAGTTTTTTTATTATACCATTATGCCTTTTCCATGCGTAGCCATAATTTCTTTATCGCCATCTGTGTACTTAGGTCTGTATACCCAATCTGTTTTTTATACGGTAAACTAAAGAGAGAGATTTTATGAAGTCCTATGAGAAATGGCTTTCAGTTGTGTGATAAGACGTCAGCCGCATGGAAAGGGTTAATAATATGATTACTTAATATACTCCTAACCACTGTGTCTTCTAAAAGTACATACATACGACATAGTTCTTGTTTTTATTTGTATCCAAACAAACTGTCCAAATAAAATCCACATGTACTTTTAAAAGGCCACGTATTTCATGGTATTTGTATCGACACTAAAGAATTTGTGTATTAGTATATAAAAAGCACCTTTTTTCACATGTATTTATATAAATTTCAGATCCATTTACGACAATTTAATGGCACAGATTTATCGGCTTCATATTTGAACCTACATAAAATGCCTGCCCCCTCAAATGCCCAATCTGATGAAGGAACTGTAAGCTATTTTAATCAACGTGAGAAATTTGTGAAAATATCTTGAATGGTAAAATGTATTCAATTAGAAATGCGTATCATAGAATTAAGTAACAAAGTGTTCAAAAACAACAATTATCCACTTGTAATAAATATTATACTCTGATTCTAGAGTGACGCCGACGATACACGCCGTTTACCAGCGCGTTTTAAAGCGCGCGCTTGACCTGCACTATGAAAAGTTTTTGTATTCGCGCGTTTCGTTGCAATGTGCGCGCTTCGGCAACACTTGCCGACGGCGTGCGTTTTACGAACGACGCGTTCGCATATTGACTATGAAACGCGGCTACTAGTGTTATTACAAGCGTGCGTCTGGACGGCGCGGTTCAAACGCATGACTCTGAAATCAGTTTAATCAGTTGCAAACCATACATTTTTGCTTTGCGTCAGTTGGTCGTCGAATGAACCAAATTGATTCATTGACTACTGAAATACAGACTCGAATATTTGAGATATTTCATATCATTTCTTTATCATAATTTATGCAGTAAGTGATTCTCCTGAAGGAATCTCAACTGCATTACAGAAGAATGGCGGGCGTGTAACGCCACTATAACTTATTTTTATAGTGTGCCAAAATGCAAACGACGAAGTGTGTTTATCAATATAAGTAAATAAATTAAGTAAATTATAGACTCCCAATGATATTATATTTAAGTGTGGACAGATCAAATAATCCGAAACCCATCTCTGCTCTGCACTTCTGTGGAAGACTGGTCTGGACCATACCATTTATAAAATTCGTATCCAATTTACACCTTTGGAAATAACATCATTGTGTGCTCCAACAATATTTTTTTATGATATTGTTATGTATATTTTTATAATTCTAATAATGAAGACTGTAAAATTTATTTATCATAATCATTCCTATAAAGTGTTACGACTATATAAAGCTTTATTTTACAAGTTAGGGATAAGGATTGCTTAATAAAATGTATTAAATTATATATGGTTTGATTTTTTTAACATAATTATTATATTGTAAAAAGCCGATAAATATTAAAAACTTAATTTTTATCTGTGCACTTTGCATGATAAACTCAAGAGAAAATGTAACTTTTTTATACTACTAAGGTGGCAAACAAGCATACGGTCCGCTCGATGGAAAGCAGTCACCGTAGCCTATGTATGCTTGCTACATCGGAGGTATCCTGTAAAATGTGATGCTCTGGAGACCTTACTCACCGTAGGAACACAACATGGCCGAGACCAGTACTATTTGGCTACCATTTACAGAAGATAGTTTTCCTTTCCCAGACGGGTACTCCGATTAGAGCGGATTATCCGCTGTGCCCTACCTCTCTGAAACTATATGAATTTCGCCTTTTCTGAACGTTCGCAAGCGTGTCTGACGGTTCACGCTCAGTGTAAAAATTATATTAGAAAACAAAAATAAATTATAAAACAGACGAGCTGACCCGGCGAACTTTGTTTGCCCTCCCTACTCTACCCTACCCTTTAAACCTTCCTTGGATTTTCACGAATATTTCAAGACTAAAATTAGCCAAATAGGTTCAGCAGTTTTCGAGTTTTAGCTAGACAAAAATATTATAAATGAGAAAGTGAGATTATTTGTTATTCCTTCACGGCTTGACTAAGCAGCCGATCATTATGAAAATTTGCATACATATTGTTAGGGGTACAGAGGCCAACATAGCACAACATATACTTTTTATCCCGTGAAAGTATGTTGTTCCAATAGAAAAATATTTTTTCTACTATAGAGGGCGTTGTATCGGCCAACAGATGGCGCCACAAGCCGCGCTATGGGTTTTGTTGTCAAACGAGATCTGTCATAAAATTAACGCGAGCGAAGCCACGGGCAAAAGCTAGTTTTTATATAATATATAGATTAGGAAAAGGGATAACGTTATAAAAGAAACAAAAGAAAAAAGATTAATGTAATATATTTAACAACAACCACTACTATACTTAAATAGCTCTATGTATCCTTTTCTAACTTATTTAAATGCTGCTCTTTCTTGTCTTTTTGAGCTTGTAATGCTTTCTCCCTCTCTTCGTCGTCTGAGAAGTACTCTGCTAGGCTGTCGTCTTCTCGGGGTACGGCTTGGCCGGCCAGAGTAGACCCTTTCTCTGTGAGCGCATTGATTTTGACTAGAGGATCCTCGTATGAGTTTAAGATTTCTGGCTGACCCTGTGTTACTTGTGCATTGTGTGCAGTTACCGTCGAATATATTGACATGGCCTGAAAACAATGAATTCAAAATAAGGAATATTAATATTATTGTTAGTTTAGTTTTAATTAATTTTATTGAATTTCATATTATTTAATTATGTATTTTACCAATAAATATGTACCTACAGGAATATTATGTAATTATAATATAATTTTACATGGACTGGCCAAAGACGAAAAAGGTTGTATACTAAAAGTAAGATTTGTGCCGACTATATGGTAGGAAGATGATGAGATTAGATGATCTGTATTGCTTTTTTTCATCTACAATTTACATCAACATGTCCTGGCTTCGAGGTAGATAATTCACTAATTTTGTATTTATTTATCCATAGAAATTAACATAAGGTTGGTAATGAGCAGTTTTCTTTTAGGTATAATCAGTTGGTTTTTAAAATCATCAAAAGATGGGCGCTAGCATTATTTTTTGGTATTGTTGAGGCCAAATATTTAGTCTGTGGCAAGAAAGAACTGACCGAATGTCAATTTGATCAATTTCTGTTTCTGTCATTTGTCATTTCTGAAGCATTGATTGAAGTTTTTTTGTATTGTATGAACATTGTAGCAAAAAGGTCACTAACCCACTTACTCTTTTATTACCAAAAGTGCCAGGCTGCGCCATCTATCGAGTGTTTAGGAAAGCTATAAAATACGTAAAAGAAAACTACTCATTCTGCATTGGCAAAATTTTGATTTTATCACAGAAGGATGACTGGAATAATATAATATACATATATATACTACATATACAAAAGCTTAGAAGTCAAAAATAGTATTTTTTTCTCAGAAAATTGCTGTTTTTAATAATTTTTTAAAAATATATTCTTTTATTACCTGAGCGACTAAATTGGATACATCCCCAGCGTTCGCAGGCAAGATGAGAGTATTATTTGTACGCGCTAATTTGTTAAATGCAGCCACGTACTGTTCTGCAAGTGTGAGAGATGCTGCATATTTGCTGTCCTATAAAAAAAAACTCAATTTTATTGTTGTTGATAGAACAGAGATGACATGTGTATTATTTTTTTTCGTAAATACACTTCCGGACACATGAATCGAGCCACCCTACATTTTTATGTGTAATGAAATGACATAGAACATAAAAATATTCTTAAGTTAATCAAAAAGTTTTTATGCAGTTTTGATGCTGGTATATTCATAATGATTTTGAAGTGCTGTTGTTCCAATTTTGAATTTATCAAATGGAAAAACGAAACAAAATCCAAATTAGTGCCATCTTTTGAAAAGAAAAGTTGACATAATTTTTTTATTTAATTCCATAATTTTGAATTCACCGTAATTGTTTTGAAATTAAGACATCGTAAAATTGTTGTTTTTTTAATTTGAGCCATTTAAATGTTAAAATTATGGATACACCGCCTCTTCTAGCCGCGCAAGCTGTGGCGCTTCTACAGTCGGGCCGAAGTCAGCGCGATGTAGCATCACAGCTTGCTTTAAGCCGTTCTGCTGTGGGTAGGGTATACCATCGATACCTCGACACTGGTGGATACGTGCGCCGTCCAGGAAGACCGCGATTTCGGGTAACTTCAGAAAGACAGGATCGATTTATCGCGACAACCAGTTTACGAAATCGTCACCTCACCTCTGTACAGATCCAAGAACAGCTTCTCGAGACTTTCATGGAGTGGCAGTTTCCGCGCGAACAATTAGACGAAGACTTAAAGAACGTGGTCTGAGCCCACATAAGCCAGCCAACGGGCCGAAACTGACAAGAGCTCACCGAATGGCGCGCTTACAGTTTGCACGCGAACATTTGCATTGGACTCAACGCCAATGGAGCAAGGTACTCTTTACTGATGAGACTAAGATTATGCTTTATGGTAATGATGGAAGGAGGAAGGTCTACCGAAGGCGGGGAGAGCGCTTTCTTCAGTGTTGTATTGAAGAGAGAGTGAGTTATGGCGGGAGCTCGTGGATAGTCTGGGGAGGAATATCTGCCGATGGTAAAACTGGGCTAGAGGTTGTGACAGGACCACGTCTACCAACACTAAATGCTCGTCGATACATTAACCATTGCCTAGAGACTCATGTGATGCCATATGCTGGATTTGTAGGCCAAGGCTTCATCTTTATGCATGATAATGCAAGAGCGCACACTGCAGGAATCGTCAGGGCATACCTTCATGATGTTGGAATCACGACAATGGAATGGCCAGCAAGGAGCCCTGATATGAATCCCATCGAACGTCTATAGGACGAATTAAAGAGGCGTGTTCGAGCTCACCAACCAGCACCACAAACTTTGGAAGAGCTGAGAGTTGCCATCGAGGAGGAATGGGAGAACATTCCACAACACTTCATAATGACGTTGATTAACTCCATGCCAAATCGTATGACTGCAATCATAAACGCTCTCGGAGGCAATACAAGTTACTGAATAATTTTTTTTTCCAATAATTCCTTTTTTAGTCAAAAATTCAACCAGAGTCTTGTCTTTGAGAAAGGTTATACAGGACAAGTTTCACTTAAAATTGTAATTTTATCAAGTTATTGAAATTTAAATTTGGAATTAAGTATACCTTATTAATATAAAGTGTACCAGCTTCCAAATTGCATAAAAACTTTTTCGTTGATCATATACTTTTGTTAAGTTACCAGCAATCAAAGTTGAAACTGCTGGGTGGCTCGATTCAAGTGTCCGGAAGTGTAGTTAACACAGCACTATCTAATACTTGAACTTTCACAAAGTGGCCATTTCATGAAACGATTAAATTTCATAATATGACCATAACGTTTAAATGTATGCTACATAACATGGAACGAATTCCGAAAATACGGACTAACGTTTCGTTAAATTATAACCAGTTTTGAACCTTATTTCGTTGTTTCGGATGGACACTTTTATGGTTACCCCCTGGTGTCTTTAATTTCATAACAGTTCTAAGACCTGTCCAGAATATTTGAACTTTTAATGGAGAAATAGAGGGAAGAAGAGTAAATGATGATTTAATGATTACCTTCTCAGCCAGAGCACTTGCAATCAATTTGAGCCCTCCTGAGCGTGCCTCTGCAACGGCGAGCATAGCTTGCGCTTCTCCAGAGGCCTTGTTGATCTGCTCCTGTTTTTCAGCCTCTGAAAATTTTAATTATACTCTGTCTATTCAAGACTTGAGACAACACAAAGAATATTTGATACTTAGTCAAACCGAATATTTTTATTTAAATAGGCCTAAGTTAAACAAGCTCTTTCGAATCGTCAATTTTTTTCCTACCACCAGTTGAGATGGCAGATTTGTGCTAAGAAGAACTGGCAAGAAACTTTGATCACAGTCAAATAAACAATGACAATAAATAAATAAATAAAATAAATAAATATATAGGGACAATTCATACAGATTGAGCTAGCCCCAAAGTAAGTTCGAAACTTGTGTTATGGGATACTAACTCAACGATATTATATTTTATAACAAATACATATATATATATAGATAAACATCCAAGACCCGAGGCCAATCAGAAAAAGTTCGTTTTTCATCATGACCCGACCGGGGATCGAACCCGGGACCTCCTGGGTGGCGGTCTGGCGTGGTAACCATTACGCCACGGAGGTCGTCAACAATCACCAAAATATAATTAACATAAAAAGATAATGAAATATTATTCTATTAACGTCATTTCCAATATTAAGACTCGAATTTCATGATTTTACTCCTTCTCACAAATCATATGCACGAGTATGGCACGAGTGTTACCAGGCAACGCAGATTTTGTACAGACAGCGGCAGAAAAACCTGACTCCCCAAACGAAGTAAGAGCACAGAATAGATAATAGTACTACGTACAGAAGATTCACTCCGCAAAATCAATTAAAGAAATAGGGACTCTCGCTACGATACAATAAGGTGCAATTCAGCTCGCACAGCGCACACAACCTACAGTTATAATCACCTAGAAGTTGCCTCTCTTTCTATCGCGTATTTCTTACCTCTTCTGACGACGTTAGGGTTGTCTTCTTTTAGAGAAGAATTTAATCTGAATATTAAATTACCAGTTAGATATGTGCCTATTTCATTCACCTACTTTAGTTACAGTTTATTTACGTGATGATTAATACTCAACAAAATAACTTACCTTTTATTATCCGTACGGAGTTTAAAAAAAATTATATCCGATTCCGCCTTTGATTTATTTAAACACCCTTGCACACAACAGTAGTACCTAGTTTTCGTATAGTTTGTCATTTTTTATTTACTCGACACGCGCTGCGGCCGAGTCCGCGCGATGCGTCTAGCTAGCGGCACGAGCGAGAGCCGAGTGGTGGGTGGTAGCCTTGAGATTAACCGGCCGGGCCGGTCCCAAGGTCAATCGTACCTAAACTGCGGAGTGGGACCCCCCTGGTAAGATTTAATTTTTCTCATGTAATTCCCAATGTATTTAAACGAAAATTGCATGTACTGTAAATTGTACATGTTGATTTTGACGACTTCCGTGGCGATTACCACGCCGGACCGCCACCCAGGAGGTCCAGGGTTTGAGTCCCGGTCGGGTCATGATGAAAAACGAACGTTTTCTGATTGGCCTCGGGTATTGGATGATTATCTATATATGTATTTATTATAAAATATAGTATCGTTGAGTTAGTATCCCATAACACAAGTTTTGAACTTACTTTGGGGCTAGCCCCCTTGGAGCTAGCTCAATCTGTGTGATTTGTCCCTCTAAATTTATTTTGTGTTTTATTTATTTTATTTTGATTACGTCTAGTATTCGATGAAATTTCTTTGAAATCGGATTAGAGTTACCTAAAAAAAACCTAATTCTTATTTCATTTGGTAGGTTGGGTTTCTCTGCCGCTGTGCTGTCTCTACAATGTTAGTATGAAATTAATATTCAATGAAGTTCAACGAATAACAATTACCTGAAGCCAATATCCTAGCCTGACGCTTGCCCTCTGCTACATTGATGTCGGCAGCCCGCACACCCTCGGACTCCAAAATCGCTGCACGCTTCCGTCGTTCGGCCTCCACCTGCATCTGCATGGCCTCGTGGACACGTGATGGAAGCTTGATATCACCTACGAAACATTCAATATTTATGGTACCATCAATTTATAAACACAAATTAGTAACAAAAATTGTAAAACAATGTTTAGAACAGCTTGGTGGAGTATGTTCTAAAATCCTTCGATGTAAGACTCATATCAAGAGGACAGCAATTTATTAAAAGTATCCATTGTCTGGTCTGTAAAACAAGCAGCTTGAGCGCTATCAAGTGGTGCTGTGTGAATTGTGTATAATTCATTTATATATGCCAAATACTCAATTAGTCACCTTTTGCAACATGACAAGAAACTGATACTGTTGACATTCTTACTTGAACAATTTATAAACACAAATTTGTAACAAAAATGTAAATAAAATGCCTATGTTATAGGCATTTTATTCAATAAGTCAAAACAATTTTTTTTTTTTAAATGTAAATCATTTATAAACAAATACTACCTATAATGTCAAGGGAATTTGTAAGGGTCCACTACTTACTAACTGACTGCACTTTAGTGTAAACTTTTAGTCATACTTACGGATTTCATAACGCAGACATGTGATGCCCCACGCTTCACTGGCTTTGTTAATTGCATGTACCATAGATACATTGAGCGACTCCCTCTCCCGGAACACCTTGTCTAAAGAGATCTGTCCGAGCTCAGACCTCATAGTAGTCTGAGCAAGTTGGGTGATGGCAAACTCAGGGTCTTCAACACCATAAGATGCTGTAAACATTTAAAATCATCACATAAATTCTTTATAATCAATTGCATGACGGATTTTGTACATAGAATTTTATATTACTATTGTTTACTGTGTTGTTCAAACCATAAGATACATAAATTTACATTCACATAAAATGTTGCCAAGTTTTGTAAGGTGGTGTTGCAAAATTCAAATATTATAAAGATTCAGCATTACAACCATGTATTGTTATCAATTATTGAATCTAACTTCTACCCTGTTTGTGGAAGTACAAACAGGGTAACAAACAGATACCAACCAAGAATCTGTAAAAATCCCTAAAAAGAAAGTTAATCATGGAATTTTACCTAAATAAGGATCAACAATGCGCAGATACAACACTCCGTCAATGCTGAGCGTCACATTATCTGATGTTATAGCACTTTGTTTGGGCACATCAATTGCAATTTCTTTCAAACTTTGCACATATTTAATTTTGTCAACAATTGGCCACAGTAGATTCAGTCCTGGCTCCAAAATTCTATGAAATTTTCCCATTCGTTCTACTATCCATGCCTGAAAAGTTTTACAAAACTCTTTAAAAATTATAAAATAGATAAAGTGACCCTGTAATTATTCACATAATTATGAAATAATTTGATTTGTAGTGGCAGCCATTTGTTTTCTTAATAAGATGTACTTGCGAAATAAACTAAAATATTTCTAACATTTCTAATAAGAATTATAAAACATTATACATACAAAAATACAGAAATATCTTTCTAGAAGGAACTAACTCATTTGAATGTTTGTTATCTATCCAGTTTATCTATAGATTGCAATATTAACAACTTATGATGCAACTAGGCTAGTTAAAAGGAAATTGCAAAAGTAAATAGAGTTTTAATAATGGAGCTAAAATAACATTTTTTTTGAGTTATGACCATTACCCATTAAAAAATAATACTAATAATCAAAGTACAGAACATAACAACAAAAAATAATTGCTACCCAAATTTTGTCACAGGATTGGCTGAGGAATTTTATAAGACAGGATTTATAGTATTACCTACATAATCAGAAATAATGGTAAAATAAAACGTTTCTCTAAGAGATACTTATCCCTTGTCCGCATTCAGTAAGAATATAACATAATCACGTAATTCTTGACTATTTCACGAAATAGACAACCAACCAACACTTTATACAATTTACCTCTTGTTGTGGAACGAACATTATGATTGTATTAAGCGGAGTAGTTGAGCGACTTCTTGTAGCCGTAATGCTGTACAGAAATCGACTCTCATTTTGGTATTCCGGCTTGAAAACATTCTGAAAACAATACACAATGTAAGGTTATGTAGGTACATATTATTATGCCAATGCTTCATAAATAACAAAAGTACGCACCCAAAGTGGGGCTGCTCTGGCGAAAAGCAGCCTGGAACGTGTAAACATGATGATTTTTATTTAAAGTGTTTAATAAATTTCAAAAATTTCTCTATCCATCTCATACTCCGCAACAGTTAGACAGACAAGACAGGACAGACAGATGTAACAGTGTTGCCGGCGTCCAACCTCATTCAGCAGTTCTTTCTTTTGATGACAACAGTGCTGACAACTGTCAAAGAAATTCAAAAGGTTCTCTTCTCAAGCCATAAAACTATTAAAATAAAAAAAATCGCGCTGAAATACAAAAATGTTTCGTAGAAGTTTGATCGATACTTTACCTATGTTTACAAGTTTGATTTTAATTGATTTTGCTATATAAGCGCTAAAGCTTTGACGGATTTGGTATATTATAAAGTGAACTAATCAATTTAAAGTGTAATTAAAATTAAACTCATAGATTTTTGAGTTTATTCATAATAATGAATACTGAGAGGTCAATTTCTAATAATTCCTATACTAGCAGTTCCTCTAACGATGACTCGAACGAGATAGCAAAAATTAGACGATTGAAAATTCAAGAAAGTATTTTCCTTCAGCATATAAATAAATTTATGTCAAATGTTCATGAAGATAGTGTAAAAACTTCAGACTATAAACTTTTTATTACAAACTTAAAAAATTCATACATAGAAATAAAAAATCTATTTGATGCCGTAAAAGCTACTACAAGCTCTGGAGAAACTTTGCAAAGTTGTGGTAAGTGTAAATCGTTTATTTTAATGTACGTGAGTTGCGCGACAATTTTTACTTATAAAGTTTTTACTTTTTTTTTTTTGCAGATATAGATGAGGTAAAAAGCGATGTTCTCTGTTTGGAAACAAAAATAAAGAAACTCAAAATGTTTATGATGTCTCAGTTAACGTCTTTGACGTCAAGTGAACAGGATTTAATAAAACAAGTAAGTACGTATGTAGTTTTCGTTTACATATTTGCCTAATGAAATTTTCAAAATCTATAAAATCCATTTAAAGGTAAATTCATTTAAAGGAACTACTAAATAAAGGGACCAGTGCAGTGGAAATAATTGTAAAACATGTTGGATGCACTTTAATTTAAAAATGATAAAATTCATTCAATTACATTTTCGAAAACAAATTCGGGAAACTTTATCTTTTTTCTTCTTATGTTTGTCAGTTTCAACCTTAACCTTAATGTGTTATTTAACTTTAAAATGTTTTTGTGCAACTCATAGTTAGTCGAATACGAAAGTAAGTACTTACTTTAAATATAATTTTATGTAGGTAAGTATAAAGTTATTCAAATGTTACAGATAAATGAACTAAAACACGAAACTGAAAAAATAAGAAAACAACCTAAAGTTCTAACTAAACCATACAGGGATATAGTACCTAGTCCTGTAAAAAACGTGATTGCGTCGCCATTTAAGTGTCCGGTAAGACTAAATTAAATACTTTATCTTGATTCGATGAACCAAGTAAGTAAGCAAGGTAGAATGGGACTACCTCTAACTCTCATTTCTTCAATCTAGGTACTAACGAAATAATGGTACTGCCGACTTAAGACATTAACGATCTTTTTTCTTATCTACTCGCTACTCATAAACACCCTAATGTTTAAGATGATTTATCCATTATATGAACATAACTGCCAGATAAAATTCTTAAACCTTTTCAACCGTTGATCTCTATTGTGAATACTGTGATACGATTACTGTTTTTGTGTATATAACAGTGTTGTGTAATTCGTTCGATTCTTTTATAAGTTTATTTATTTTGACCTCACTAGCTTACACTAACAAATCAAATATCACTCAATTTTCGTCGAACTTCAGGAAGTTCAAGAGTTTCAAGAGTTCATGGCAAAAAGTCGCAATCGATATGGAGGATGGAACGAATATAATCACAACATATTTATACAATGCTGGCAAAAACACAAATCTGATTTTGAGGAGGATGATACCGATAGTTTTTATTCTCTGTTCAATGATCTTGTGGAAAAAATGCCTGGTGAGATTTCATGCAATTAAAAATCTTTTCATAATATAATTTGTACTTTCTGACTGTAATGGATAATAAAGTCACCCAAGACTTTATTACCCATTTCAGTCGCTGCAGAAAGTGTTGATTAAATATCACTAACATCAACCACAATCATCCCACTACTGGTACAATATGGATCTCCATATGAAGAAGAATTTTATTAATATGGCGGCACGTGGTTCTCCGCATCATGGGTGCAAAAGTCACTGCATTTAAGTCTAAAAGCGCACTGCATACTCGCTATCGATTCATCAACTACAACTGAGACCGACAAGCTTTAACTTAGCTTAACGTGCATTCTAAAATCTAAATCGAGATTTTTAAAACTTAATTCAAATTCAACATAGGGTCATAGTTACGTAACATTTATACACATTGTCCAGGTATAACAAAACAGGATGTTCTTCAACACAGTGAATGGTATATGAAATACTTGTATTTTAAAAATCGCCAACAAGAAGCTGTAGATAAATGGAAAGCTAAAAAAAGGATTGTGAAGAAAAGCCAACAACATGATGATCAAGTAAGTTTTTGAATTAAATTGTCGGTTATTTTACTTTTTATAATTACTACTATGTAGTTAATTTAATTTTATATTCTATCTATTTATAGTCATCAAAAGACGAAAAAGATGTTAAGAAGAAAATAGCTAACAAATCTCTTTTGAAACGGACATCTATAAATACAAGAGGTAAAAGTTGGAAAAATATTGGTAAGTAACTATTTTATAGAAATAAAAAATTATTACATTGCATTAAAAAAAAAAACGATTTAGTTTCAGACGAAATGAAAAGACTTGAGCGAAATACTGATTCATTCGAGTAAGTGGAAGTTTTTTTAAAAATCTTTACAAGCATCTTACAGAATCTACATACCTTAAAGAGCTGAGCACACCGCATGCAGCGCATGTGCTGCGCTGCATGCGGTGTGCTCAGCCCTTAGAGCGAAGCCCCATTAGTGCGTTGCGTTGCGTCGCGTCGTCGCAACGGAACAATGGAACAACACATTGTATGCCAAACCTGCGTTGCGTTGACGCTGCGAAAACGCAACGCAAGAGGGTATGCACGCCCTTCGCAATGGATCACTGTCCGTCGTCGCAGCGGAGCTCCGACAACGCAGCGCAACATCCTCCCTCTCGCTTCGTTTCTTGTCCGTCAATCCGTAGAAACGTCGCGCGCGACGACGCAACGGTCTAATGGGGCATGTCACAAAAAATATATGGAAAACAATGGAAAACGACGCAGCGACGACGCAACGCAGCGCAGCGCACTAATGGGGCCTCGCCGTAATACAACTTTTGTCAGAAATAGCAGAATCATAAGCACTTGACTTGTCTTAACTTAATAATAAATTAATATTTATTATTAAGTTAATATTACAGAAAACTTACTACTCAGTCAATGATTTTTTTAATGATATGGAACTGAAGTGACATTTTATTTTGTTTGATTATTAAGATATTTAAATTGCAATATGTACTAAAATTATGTAATTTATGTCGTAATTCTAAATGACATTGTTAATTTTGCACGCCAAATATGTTGGCAAAATATGTGAAACTTTTAACTACTTATTTCAACATCCTTGTATCAACCATATTTTATGCAAATAAATATATTCTATTCTATTCTATTCTAATATTATTAATTATTATAACAATACTTTAACCAAGCTTTGTCCTCATATTTTCCAGTGATGGTATCCACACAGATGAATTTTATATGGAAAGTCATGATGATAGATCAACGACATCAAATACGACAAACAATTCGAAAGAGTCGTTACATTTCGCAAAATCGACTGAAATATGGAATATTAAATGTAACAAAGACAAATACACGGGCGGCAATTTTGGAAAAATTCCTCACTTGGAAGATATTCAAAAACTGTAAGTACATAGGTAACATTTTTCCAACTGTTCTTTACATAACTTTTTCCTAAGAATCATATGAAACTTAACTCATATCTGTCTTTCGCAAGAATTTATTTGAGTTTAAATACCTATTACAAATTATGTTTAAAACTATTTTAACAATAGAGATTTCATAATATTTTCTGCATTTCAGATGCATTCCGCTTTGGCGAGTAGGATTTACAGAAAATTCATAATTTAGGTACTTACTCCTAAGAAATGTTAGATAATAATAATATGGTTCATCAGTATATTAGATGTAAAATACGGCAATTGTTGCCCGTTGCATGTACTTAATTTACAAATAGTTTAAATATATTTTTTAATTGGTTCAGAATTATGCCTAGTGTCAAAATAAATTTAAATTTTAGATTTTTTAAGAGAGGTAGGGTAGGGCACAGCAGATAAGTCGCTCAAATCGGAGCAGCCCGTCTGGGGAAGCACCTCCACCTTGCAGAAGATCTTAGCCAAATAGCATTGGTCTCGACCATGTTGTGTTCTACGGTGAGTAAGGTCTCCAGTGCTCCAATTGGGGGGGTACTTACTACGAATAAATATAATTACGATAGTCGAATTTTTATTATATTGTTTTATAGCTAGAGCTTATTTAAAAAAAATGGAAACCTCGTGAACAAAAAGTCACCCTGTATCAAAAAAAGTCCTTGCCTAAGGCTAAGAACTCACGGAGCGATTTTCACCCGCGTCCGCTGCGGTTGCGGGCCCGCAGCTTCTGTAGAATGCACATATTTACGTAAAAAATTAAAGTAAATCTCACGACGCGTTTTACGCCCGCGGTGTGCGCGGTTGTTTGCGATTCCCGCTGCACCGGCGGGCAACTAGTAGAATCGCGCGTGACGCGGTTGCCCGCAGCCCCGGCAGGTCGCACACGCGCGCTCTGCGATTAAAGAATTTTTCTTCGTCCTTCTTTAATTTACTAATAAGAGTAACAAATAATTTATAACGATTTCTATCCTGGATCAGTCGATACACCCAGAACCTTTTGGGTCTTCTTTTTTTAATTTTTCTGTGTAGTCAACTGATCGTTAACTGCCCGTCTTGCAATCGCCCGTCGTGCGATCATCGCCCGCCAGGTTTGCGGGCGATCAACCAACTGCAACGCCGCCGCGCAAATAACCGGTCGTGAGTTTAGAAATAAAACCGCAGTTCCACCACCGCGGCGGGCACAGTATAAAATCGCTCCGTGAGTTCTTAGCATAAAGGTCTGTAGGCTACTCAAAATTACATTTCATATTTTACACATATTTCATGTTAATATTAATTTATCATTTATTATTTTATTTATTATTTATTTATATAATATACACAGTCACATAATATCACAAATACATTCATATTATTAATATATTTATTTATTGAAACATTCATACTTAGTACCAGTTTGTCGATATCGGTATCGACATTGATGTATCGACCGTACCTACGCACTGTGCGCAGCGAGTAACGGTACACTGGGTGCGGCCACATGGCGCACGGGCACCGAGCGCCTGCCACGCCAGTCTCGATTTGATATCGACGCTGAACGCACGTTCGATCGTTCTCCGCGGTGCTATTGTTAATGCTTACGCTTGCTTAATTTATGCTATAAACTTTCTTTTCTGTAGTTATCTATCTTCCCTATACATCTATGAACTATATTTCTACCTGTGCTAGTGCTGTGTCTATCTGCTTCTTCTGATTGTGCCTTCTACGTGTTGTTTGGAATATTAAAGGACTTGAAACGTGAGTCAACATTTTATTGAGTACATTCCCAACACATACCGGCGAGAAACATAACCACCATCGCCATATTGGTGACCCCGCATATACATTTTTATGTACGAGAACACAAAACAGAAGATGGCGGACGCTAGCAAGGAGCGGCCAGGTACTAGTGAGGGGCAAGTATCGATGAATAGCGACGTATTTAAAGTGAGCATTAGGATACCTCCCTTTTGGCCGGAAGAGCCTGAAATTTGGTTCGCCCAAGTCGAGGGACAATTTACAATTAATAAGATCACTAGTGATGTAACCAAATTCAATTATATTATCGGACAACTCGATAATCAGTACTCCCGCGAAGTCAAAGATATCATAATTAGCCCACCAGCAGAAGGCAGATACGAGAAGCTGAAGACAGAGTTAATCAGAAGATTAAGTGCATCTAACGAGAAGAAAATCAAGCAGCTCTTAATGCATGAGGAACTAGGAGACCGTAAACCTTCTCGCTTCCTTCGACACCTTCAGGGCCTAGCTAACGTAAAAGTTCCTGACGACTTCCTTAAAACAATTTGGATAAGTCGCCTCCCGATCAGCATACAGACGGTGCTAGCAGGTCAACCGACGTCAGCATCACTCGAAGACTTAGCAGACCTAGCCGACAGAGTCAGTGATGTGGCGTCACCATCATTAACCGTCGCGGCTACAGAGGCAACTAATGCAAGTTCTCTCATCTGTGACCTCACCAGGGAAATTGCAGAACTTCGCAAGCAGTTCAACCAGGCGTTCACTTCCAGCAGGAGTAGCAGACCACGCGGCCGAGGATCCCAATCAACTCGCAATAGATCCCACTTCTGACACCATCACACGACCAGCTGGTACAATTCGTAACATCCCACATAACACTGTTCACCACATCCGCACTACTCCAGGGCCTCCAGTTTCTTCTTCACCACGTCGTTTAGCCCCAGATAAGTTAAAAATAGCACGACAAGAATTCCAGTCCATGCTTGCTAACGGAACAGCCAGACCTTCGGAAAGCTCTTGGTCTTCGCCTTTACATCTCGCGCCGAAAAAGGACAACGGCTGGCGTCCGTGTGGTGATTACCGCATGCTGAATGCCCGCACTGTACCTGACAGGTATCCGATTAGGCACATACATGATTTTGCCCATTCTTTAGCAGGATGTAAAATTTTTAGCACACTAGATTTGGTCAAAGCCTACAATCAGATACCTGTCAGCGCAGAAGACATTCCGAAAACGGCAATAACCACACCTTTCGGACTCTTCGAATTTCCTTTTATGACCTTCGGGTTGCGTAACGCGGGTCAGACCTTTCAACGTTTTGTTGATGAAATGACCAGGGGGCTAGATTTCGTTTATGCTTATTTAGATGATTTTTTAATATTTAGTCGATCCGAAACTCAGCATAAGGAGCATCTTCGCATTATCTTTGGTAGACTCCGAGACTACGGAATGCTCGTTAATACGTCTAAGTGCGTGTTCGGGGCAAAGGAGGTAACCTTTTTAGGATATAGCATCTCCGCACAAGGTACCCGACCACTAGACTCAAAAGTTGAGGCTATAAATAATTTTCCCGTCCCTAATAACGTGCGCCAATTACGGGCATTTTTGGGGATGATAAATTTTTACAGAAGGTTTCTTCCACGGGCAGCCCAAATCCAAGCTCCGCTAAACGCGTTGTTGACGGGAGCGACAAAGGGATCACAGCCCATAACCTTGACAGGTGAAGCTTTAGAAGCTTTTGAAGCCAGCAAGCGCAGTTTATCCGATGCTGTTTTATTAGCACATCCAGACTGCACTGCTAAACTGGCATTAGTAACTGACGCGTCGGATAAAGCTATTGGAGCTGTAGTACAGCAGTTAAAAGACGATTGCTGGCAGCCATTAGCTTTCTTTTCGCGAAAACTGAGCCCGTCCCAGGTAAAGTATTCACCGTATGACCGGGAGTTACTCGCCATTTACGAGGCAATTAAACACTTCCGGCATATGCTCGAGGCTCGGCATTTTGTAGTTTACACCGATCATAAGCCGATCACTTTCGCTTTCCATGATCGGAATAAAAACTGTTCGCCTAGGCAATATCGGCATTTAGACTTCATATCCCAGTTCACAACCGACATTCGCCATATAGCTGGCAAGGATAATGTGGTAGCCGATACCTTGTCACGTATCGAGGAACTGGGAACACCAGTAAGTCCTGAGACACTAGCCGAGGCACAAGCCACGGATCCAGAACTTTCGAACTTGTTAGATGGGGGCTCATCTTTGCGCCTGATACGAACGCAAATTCCTGGAAGCCGATCACCCCTGTACTGTGATGTAAGTACACCGGCAACCAGACCATTTGTCCCCAAATTCTTTCGAAAGCAGGTGTTCGACAGTCTACACTCTCTGAGCCACCCTGGAGCTAACGCTTCGGCGAAATTGATAGCCGAAAGATACGTTTGGCCAGGCATGAGAAAAGACTGTAGGGAATGGGCGCGGAGCTGCATAATGTGCCAAAAAGCAAAAGTTCATCGCCACGTAAACGCTCCACTAAGCTCCTTCAATTTGCCGAAAGGACGCTTTAAACAGGTACATATTGACCTGGTCGGCCCCCTTCCTCATTCCGCAGGATATCGGTACTGTCTGACCGCCGTAGATAGGTTTACTCGTTGGCCAGAAGCTATGCCGATCGAAGATATTACCGCGGAAACAGTAGCCAAAGCCTTATTATCCGGGTGGATTGCTCGATTCGGTTGTCCCACGGACATAATTACTGACCGTGGGCGACAGTTCGAGTCCGCTTTGTTTAAATGCCTATCCGCCATAGCAGGATTCGAGCACAAGCGAACGACAGCGTACCACCCCGCTTGTAATGGCTTAGTGGAACGCTTTCATAGACAGCTTAAGGCCGCGATAGTGTGCCACGCGAATGATAAGTGGACCGAATCGTTGCCCTGGGTACTACTCGGCATAAGGACTTCTTTCAAAGAGGACTTACAATCTTCGTCAGCCGAGCTACTATACGGGGAACCCCTGAGATTGCCCGGCGAATTTTTCGACCCTACGTTGGCGGGTAGTACAGATCCTTCCGAATTCACTACTCGTATCAGATCATTCGCAGAAAAGTTGCAACCAATGCCCACGTCACACCACAATAGGCAAAAAGTATTTATTTACAAGGACCTTGCCACCAGTGATTACATTTTCCTCCGAGAGGATGCATCACGGGGTTCTCTGCAAGCTGCTTATTCGGGGCCTCACAAAGTGTTAAGTAGGGGGGATAAAGTCTTTAAAATCCTACTCAAAAATAAAGAAGTTACGGTATCGATAGACCGCGTAAAACCTGCCTTCCTACTAAACGAACCGACTGACGAACCTTCTCCGGTAGTTCAAAAAGAGTACGTGACCCGTTCCGGGCGGAGGGTTAGATTCACCAACTTTTATCGCCCTTAACGGTCTCTGGAGGGGGGTGGTGTAGGCTACTCAAAATTACATTTCATATTTTACACATATTTCATGTTAATATTAATTTATCATTTATTATTTTATTTATTATTTATTTATATAATATACACAGTCACATAATATCACAAATACATTCATATTATTAATATATTTATTTATTGAAACATTCATACTTAGTACCAGTTTGTCGATATCGGTATCGACATTGATGTATCGACCGTACCTACGCACTGTGCGCAGCGAGTAACGGTACACTGGGTGCGGCCACATGGCGCACGGGCACCGAGCCAGTGTTGCCAGATTTAGAGGTTTTCCCTAAAACCTAGGGGTTTTTTGAGGTCGTTGAGGTTTTTTAGAGGTTCCGATGTTATTAAATCTATCTAGGGGATTTTCTGAAGGTTTTCACAATTTTTTAAAACTTGATGTAACACCAATTTAGTTGACCAAAGGAAATGAATTCGTAAGGAAAAGGAAGGAAATTCAGTTTTTTTTTCGCGAATTCCTGTGTGGCTTGCTTACTGCTAACTTCGTTAGTTGAGTTGAAGTATTCGTTAGTTGGGTTTTTTTTCTTTTTGGGTCAAATCACAGAAATTTTGTCTTTAAATATAAGTTTTCTTTACACAAATTTCACAATTCACTTTTCACATTTTCAATTTTCAATTTCACAAAAAACGTCAGAGGATTTTCTTGATCATAGTTGGGATTCTAGGGGTTTTTTCAACTTAACTAGAGGGAAAGGTGAAAAAAAATCTGGCAACACTGCACCGAGCGCCTGCCACGCCAGTCTCGATTTGATATCGACGCTGAACGCACGTTCGATCGTTCTCCGCGGTGCTATTGTTAATGCTTACGCTTGCTTAATTTATGCTATAAACTTTCTTTTCTGTAGTTATCTATCTTCCCTATACATCTATGAACTATATTTCTACCTGTGCTAGTGCTGTGTCTATCTGCTTCTTCTGATTGTGCCTTCTACGTGTTGTTTGGAATATTAAAGGACTTGAAACGTGAGTCAACATTTTATTGAGTACATTCCCAACACATACCGGCGAGAAACATAACCACCATCGCCATAGGTCCTTGCACTGTATAGGTAAAAACTTTGTCTAGGACATTGTCCGAAATTCAACAAGCTCCGCGTTCGTACTTGCCAATAAATCCGTGATCCAAAAAGTGATTGCCAAACTAAAGAAAAACAAAGTTGTGTTTTTGTTGTTGTTTGTACATGGCAGGCAACACTAGTACAGCTTCTGTCAAATAAATATGTCATTGAACTGTCAATTTGTTTTTGCAAGTCTTTTCCTTCCTTCCTCCTATAATTTTACTGACGTGGTTTTAAATCATCATTCATTTTCAAGCCGTCGCCGGAGATAACGCCGCAATAACGTACAATAAAATAGAATACATTGTGCCAAAAATATTTTTTCTGTCGTAAAAATAGTCAGATTAAAGACAAAAGTCATTCTAATCATGGGTGCACTGGCGACTGCACTCGGCTTTTTGCTGATTGTTTCGACTGCCCGCTCCGATGATGCGCCGAAAGGGCCTAAAGTAACTCACAAGGTAAGTCGAGACTCTTAATTTCGAACTAATTATGAACTTAATAATAATTTAAATAATTTTGCAAACTTTTATTATTGCAAAAGTTCATGACCAATGATGCGGTCGGTGACCTCTGAAATGACGCTACAAGTTTTTTGATGACGTTTACAAGTCTTTTGTTAGGATGAGCTTTCGGGAACGTGCTTTGAGTATGATGATTTCTTTATTCAGATTTCCGTAAAGTCACTGTAAATTGAACTTTATGCTGTAGAGATAAGGTTTAAAAAATGTAGTGAAGATTAAAGGGTTTAACTGCTTTAGATCCTAAATAAATCAACAGCTTCCTCCCAAGCTAGGTCATATCAATGTAGATAATGTCTATTGTAAATCACTTTACAAGTAATCTCCTATTGTGTAGGTGTTACTTTATTAGGCAAAGAATGTAGGTACTTGAAGCTGAGGTCATTCACATTTGAGATGTTCACCAACTTGTTTTTTATTGACTAAATTGTTTAAAACATTTAATAGGTGATATAAGAGAATTTTAAAACAATTTTATTAAGGTCTATTAGACCTTGTAGACTGTCTTTTTGTACCTTCAGTTTTAGTATCCCTGGTTGTAATGATGCCCATATTAAAGCTACATGAACAGTCAGTTACTATTGTTAAAAAATTTATATTTAAATTCATGAAGGAATAAAAAAAATATACTCTCACATTTTTGTTATATTAGTATGATTTTACTAGAATTTATTTCATTATACAGGTCTTTTTTGACATCACTGTCGGAGGTGAAGCATTTGGTACAGTAACCATTGGACTATTCGGAAAGACAGTTCCAAAAACGGTTGAGAATTTCTTCGAACTAGCCAAGAAACAGGAAGGTGAAGGCTACAAGGGCAGCAAGTTCCACAGGGTGATTGACAACTTTATGATCCAGGGTGGTGACTTCACCAAGGGTGACGGTACTGGAGGTAAATATATTTTATTGTGTTCTATAATTATACATAAAATTCTTTGTCCTGAATGACTGACTGAGAATCAACTCACAGCCTAACAAAATTTGTCGAGACCTGAAAGTTGTAGGGTGGCTTCTTTGTATGACATAGGCATCCCATAAGAAAGAATTTTCAAAATTCCCACGGGAAAGCGGGATAAACGCAAACGAAGTTGCGCGGGTTTCTGTAGTACTAATTTTTTTTAAAGGAAAGATTTTGTACTACTAAATCAATTTAAAAAATTCTTTCACATTGGGAATGTACACATTATCCCTGGGTAACATAAATAGGCTTTATTATTTAAAAAAATTAGGGGTCCTTAGTAAAAAAAAAACGTGCAAAGCTGTGGTGTGGGTGGCTGGTAATTTATAAATGTCCATTGACAATAATTTGATACCAAAAATATCAGGTTCATTATGGCACTGAGCAACTGTATTCATGTATACTTGATATCATAATAACATCAATGTAATTTATGTTGTAAAAACAGATGTTAGCCAAACCTTGGTAGTTAAATTATAGAAACTTAGCAACAGGTGTAAAAATTTCAATTATTCATTGTTAACATTCATTTACTGATTAAAATGTTGGAAATTACTATTTATTCAGTAGGTAGTAATGGAAACCTACAATTTATCCAATTTAGATTTGAGTTGCAAAATCGTTATAAAATTATAGGTATAAAATTATTTACTTTAATCAAATTCCTTAAAAAATTATAATTAATATCACTTCTGTTTTGACCTTATGATTAAGTTTATCAAGAACATAATGTGTGATAGTACCTTATGTAATGTTTTCACTATATTTTTATATAACTTGAGTTAAGTTTTTATCCATGCAATCTCATTCCCAGGGAGATTTCAGGAATAAAAATTATATCTTTACTAAAATATTCATATCAAATTTCATTTTAATTGGTGTTATAATTTCCTCTAAGTTGGTTGACCTAAAGTTGTTCAAGTATGGAGACCTACATAACAGACAGATGTATGTAAAATGTCCTTGAATTTTCCTTATAGTTTCTTTTGTCTGTAGGTCGCAGTATCTATGGTGAACGTTTTGAAGATGAGAATTTCAAGCTCCGTCATTACGGTGCTGGCTGGTTATCAATGGCCAATGCTGGAAAGGACACTAACGGCTCACAGTTCTTCATCACCACCACCAAAACCCCATGGTTGGATGGCAGACACGTTGTCTTTGGAAAAATCTTGAGTGGCATGGTGAGTAAACATCTTTTGCTGAATAAACAATTTGTAGTTGTAACCTACTCCAGATATCTTTCGAGTAAAAAGACAAGTCCTGACTGATCGACTTGCTGTCCAAACCCTTGGTCCTATAATGCTGAAATATTGTACAGAAACGCCCCTTGTGTGATGTAGACTAGGAGTAAGACTGGATTTTTCGAAAGTATCACTTGATAGCGGGATAAACAAGCCCACTGATGATAAAGTTGTTTTTATAGTCACATAACCACCAAGGTTGTTGATACATAGTGTTTATAAATTCCAATGTATGATTCTAGAAAGCAATAAAAGCTGCCATTTTTCTTTGCATTGTTTGTAAATTATTTGGTTCAATACAAAATTGTTTACAGTTTTTAATGATTGTACTTTTTCAGGATATTATTCGCAAAATTGAGAAGAGTCCCACTGGCGCCAATGATCGTCCAGTCAAAGATGTGGTTATCGCGGAAACTCGCACAGAGGTCGTTTCAGAACCTTTCAGTGTCACAAAAGAAAGTGCTCAAGAGTAAATTACATTACTTTAGGTCTTAAAATAGTTTAGTAACACTCTCTACCAGTGCATTTAATTTTAAGCAGAATTATTTTCTTATGCCACAAAAAATTTGTATGTAACAGTAAAATTTTTACTATAGGTAAATGTGATCCACCCATAAATAAAAGTTTAATGTACTAAGCAACTTTTTTTATTTCTGATAAACATGAATCGGCTTCTTTTTTTATATCGTCATTTTTGTTCATGACACCTAGTTTCCAACCATGCCCACAGGCTTTTCTTGCTTCATTGATTAAGTTTTTCTTTAGATAAGCACGACCAAGATTAACATACATAGTGCCTAAGTCTTCCATGTTATCCAATTTCTTGCCTATTTCTATAGCTTCATTAAAATAGCTTATACTATCATCGGTTCTGTCTAAGTGATTGCAAACAGTTCCAATATCATTTAATTGTACTATAATATGTTCTTGTTCTAAGTCAGGTAGTTCTCTCATCCTGTTTAATGCGCTAATCATGAGTTCTAATCCTCTTTCAGCATTGTTGCAGTCTAGGAATAACCTTCCATACCAATCTTCAGCTAAAGCTAAAAGCTTTTTTATATCATTGTCTGGTTCGCCAAGTAGAATATTATTTAATTTTCCTATACACCAGTCATAACCTAATTGTGCTGTTGAATATTCCTTTTGTAAATGACTAATTCTTGCAAGTTTTACACTAAGGTGGACCACTCTAAGATCATCTTCGGTCGCACCATCTGCCATTACTCTTTGGGTAACTGCCACAAAGAGATTTTTTGCTTTTTCTAGTTGCTCTCTCTCTAGCGCCAAGTTTGCCATGACATCATAAACATAGGTTATACCCAGTTGGTGATGGACCTGTTGTGCCTGACGCAAAGCCACATGAAGAAGCTGCTCTGCCTTCTCGTATTCATTTCTTTGGATGAAAAGAACACAATGCTTTATCGTCAGAATAAGCTCGTCCTCGGCATTTAACTTTTTTTGAAAACCAAGCCATGTAAACAATGAGAAACCAATAGTAACTGGTGTCAATGGATTAATACGAGGAATAGCACGAACACGGCTCACAGTAACCAATCGGTTTATTTTCAAATAAGATAATCTATTTATTATTTGCCTCAGTTTAGTGGACATTATTGTTATGATCCAATTATATAACCTTCAATATTTTCTGATATTGATATCAACTGGAACCTTGTTTGGTGCAGTTATACCTATATATATACGTTATAAATTAGTAAAAGAGAATTAAAATATTTTGTCTAAATTTGTCTCTTGATTTTACTTTCAAAATACAAAAACTTCCATTTCATTTTGGAAATTCGAAATTTGACATTATTGACATAAGTTTGACTTGGGTTTTCTTCTCTTTTTTACTGTGGCAATCTATTGTTACTATAAATTCCATAGAATTCCATAGTGAATTCCATTCCATCGATTGATCACCGGTGTGATTGATAGAGTCTGGCTAATGAAAGTAGACACTGATCTATTAATGCAAACTTTTTTCTGGCAATGTTAAAGTGAATGTCAAAGTCACGTTATTCACGTCAAATCGAGTTGTTAGTTTGTTGTCAGTGAATTTTGTGATCTTGTTTTTAACGTTTCTCAGATCAGAAACATGAATAAAACTATTAAAAGCGACGTGCGTAAGATATTGTTCTGTATGATTTTAGTCTCTACTTTCATTAGCCAGACTCTAGACCGACCGTTGGGCCTCGAAATAATAAATCTGTGCAATAAATAATGTGGGCCGTGCCGTTGGATTGCCAAATAAAAATGCCTTTATGACCATAGATTCAGATCATGCATGGATGTAGTAATCAAACAGATTGAGTACTCGGAATCAAAAACCCACGTGAGACAACGAGAACAGAGGTGTTTGTCCTTTTCCCACAGGGTGTCTATACTGTTATAGGGGCTGATTGTTGGAATAGAAACTCACACAGCTTTTACGTAACATTCATGTATTTCTTTTTTAAAACTTCACTTATTAAAACAATTTGATCTCCCCATTACTAAACACTTACTAATCAAGATTTATATCCTAAACATGAAAAGACTCTATAAATACATTTTTATCTAAATATATGTTTCCTACTAAAGTGTCATAAAAAGACTGAACTGAAATCTAGACAACTTGTCTTGTCTGTCTAATTTAGAAAAACTCCAATTTTAAATCTTTCTTCATATCAAACATTTTATAACCGGCCAGTCAAATACAATTCCATAAACCTACAACATCCCCTCTGAATTGTATATCAACTACTTCAAATACAATTAACTATTTATGTACCTCTTCAACATCTCTTCAACACTAATCTTCTTAAAACCCATATTATATGTCCCTACCTACATCATAGCTAAATATATATAATACAAATCCACCCAATTATAAATTATTAATTAACAATCAAATTAAAATAATTAAAATATAACATAACATCATTAAACTAAATTTTGAATATCATTCCAAAATCTTACACCTACTTTAACATAATAATTAGAGTCCACAGTTAACTAATTATCACTGATCACTCACAATAAACTTCCTCAATCTTAAGAACTTAGTTCTATCAAGTCCTTTTGTTAAAATATCTGCAATATTAGAGTTGGTCGGACAATAAAAAATTTCAATTAAATTTTGATCAATCTTTTCTTTAATAAAATGATATTTAACATCTATATGTTTACTTCTCCTACTGAATATACCATTTTTAATCAAAACAATAGCCGACTGATTATCCACATACAATTCTGTTTTTGGAACTTTACCGATCAATTCTTTATATAAACTTTGAACATACAACAAGTCTTTAATACATTCTGCAGCAGAAATATATTCTGCCTCTGTTGACGAAAGAGCAGTGACGGACTGCTTCCGTGAGCACCAGTGCACAGGTCCACCACTATACAAAATAACAAAGCCAGTCGTGCTTTTCCGTGTATCTGGATCACCTGCGAAATCTGCATCACAATATGCCCTCAGTGTCAAATCATTTCCCTGCAGATAACGAATTCCTGAGTCTACAGAACCTTTGAGATACCTAAATAAACTTTTTGTATTCGAGAAATCATTTAAATTTGGACATTCCTGATGTCTACTACAATAACCAACCTGAAACGCTATATCCAATCGTGTTTTATTAACAAGATATAATAAAGAACCTATTAATTGTCTATATCGATGCACATCACTCTCTTTACCTTTCCCCTCTTGATGTGTGTCGATTAAGATATCCGCTGAGCAGATTTCTTTAATATCATTATAACCATTTTTCTTTAATAATTCATCAATATAAGATTTCTGATATAATTTAATATAATTTTCATCTAATAAAATATCAATTCCAATAAATTTCTCAACTTTATCAAATTTCCTCATTTCAAATTCTTTTTCTAATTGTTTTATAATGACATTTAGTTCATTCTCATTACTACCAATTAAAATACCATCATCAACATAAATTGCTAAATATATTTCCTTTTCTTTATATACAAACAAACAAGGATCTAACTTTACTGATACAAAACCTAATTTCTTGAGACAATCAGTAAGCTTGATGTTCCACATAAGTGGTGCTTGTTTCAAACCGTATAGACTTTTCTTTAATTTGCACACTTTCTTTTCTTTATTTTCATTATATCCCGACGGTATTTCCATATAAATATCTTCCTTTAAATCTCCATAAAGAAAGGCAGTTTTTACATCAAATTGCTTAATTTTGTACTTTCTTTGTGCAGCAATAGCAAACAATAATCTTACACTTGTTGCATTAACCACTGGACTATACGTTTCTTTATAATCTATATTATACTTTTGAAGAAAGCCTCTTGCAACTAAACGTGCTTTATATCTACCTCCAGGCTTTATCGTAAAAATCCATTTACTAGTAATACATTTCCTATTTTTTGCTTCTGATTTTTCTACAATTTCCCAAGTTTTATTCTTTTCTAAAGAATCTTTTTCCTCTTGGATCGCTTTCTTCCACAGCTCTTTTTCTTTACTTTGCAAAACCTCACTGTAAGTTAAAAATGAACTTTCCAAATCATAATCCTGTAACCTCACAGGTAACCTTCTATTTCTCGTTGGTACAACTCTTCTTATTATTTCTTCCTCTTCCTCACTGACCAACTGTTCCTCCATCTCATCACTAGCATCTTCAAACGAATCATCAATTCCTCCTTCTTCTACTGCATTACCAATTTCTTCTTCCACTACTGCATCACCAATTTCTTCTTCCACTGAATGTCTTCCATTACCATTAAATTCTCCATCTCCATTATTCAACACTTCCTCACCAATACTATCTTCAAAAATTTCATTGTCTTCCACCAACTCCAGCTCTTCATTGTTACAAAAACTATTATACTCTCTTTCTTCGCTCCTCTCGAAAGACTCTTCATTTCCCCTCTCAACTCCTCTCTCACCATTTGCTTCATTAACACGAAGTCCACGTTCCACATCGTTGTTTTCACAATTTTCAACAACATAATAATCTTTAAACAATTCACATAAACCCGATTGTTGTTTACTTAAATCACATTCCTTCAAATAATCAGCAACCATCTTCCCGTTATTAATGAAGGTTACGTCTCTGGAGTAATATATTTTATTTTCAATTGGATTCCAGATTTTATAACCACTATTTGTAAAACCAACTAACAAACCCTTTTTGCATCGCGAATCCAGCTTCCTTAAGCCACTATTTATTTTAAAATAAGCTAACGAACCGAAAATATTTAAATGTTTTAGATTTGGAATTCTATTAAACCACATTTCTGCAGGCGTTTTATTATTAATAGTATTTGAACATCTATTTGTCAAATATGTCGCAGTCATTGCTGCTTCGCCCCACAACGCTTTAGGTAAATTAAATTCAAAAAGTAAAGCTCTTGTTCTTTGCATTATTGTTAAATTCAAACGTTCAGACTTTCCATTATATTGAGGAGTATGCGCAATTGTAAAATCAATTTCAATACCTTTATGTATGCAATAATTTTTAAATCGTTTATCATTATATTCTCCACCGTTATCGCACCTAAATATTTTAACTTTCTTATTATAATGATTTTCCGCTAAATTAATGTAATTAATAATTTTTGTGTATGCTTCATCTTTTGTTTTTAAAAGAAATATTTTCGCAAAATGTGTGTAATCATCTAAAAAAGTTATAAAGTACCTATAGCCATCCCATGTTTCAGGAGTAATTGGTCCACAAATATCACTATGAACAATTTCTAAAGGTTCTGTAGCTCGGTGTCTAACAGATGAAAATGGTTTTCGACAAAGTTTGGCTTTAATGCAAACTTCGCAGTTGTCCACTTCTTTATTATCTCCAATGTCCAATCCATTTACCAAATTTTTCGTTTTTAACACTGGCGTATGTGCCAAAGCACGATGCCAAAAGTTTAAATTTCTCCCCAATTTTGAAGTAGTAATACAAGCATTGACTGACCTGTTATCCCGTACAGTGTACCTGTTAGCTGCTGATGCACTGACGCTGACGTAAAACAGTCCGTCGCTCCTCCTTGTACCACTTAAGTAGACTACATTCGTGGCTGAATCTACAATTTCACATTGGTCGCTGAAAAAAATTATTTTATAATTATTCTCTGTTAACTTTGAGACAGAAATTAAATTCTTTTTAATCTGTGGAACACATAAAACATTAGAAAAATAGACTCCATTATTGGTAAATATTTTTCCTAATTTATTCACACAATGTATATTTCCATCCGCTGTTAAAATTTTGTATGAATAATTCTCTGCCTCCTCTAAATATTCTTCTGAATTAATAATGTGAAACGTTGCACCAGAATCTATTATAAATTCAATTTGCTTTCCAAATGAAGTTAAACTAGGTAAATTACTTACATTAGAACAGTTTGCTGTTTCCAGACAAAACTTGGAATAATGCGAGTTAATCTTACAATATTTGCAATTGTACTTCCCTGTGCAATTTGTGCTCAAGTGTCCTTTTTCCAAACATTTGAAACATATTTTATCGCTATTTTCTGTAAATTTGTTTGTTCTGCAAAATTTCGAAATATGTCCGATCTTTCCACATTTGAAACATTTCCTTTGAATTAGGAACGCTGGTTCAACTTCATTCCTTCTGACTTCTGACATTTCAATGTCATTCTTCATGTTATTCTTTTGTTCTGCTATTATTCTAGAAATTAAATTTATTCTTGTTTTCTCATCTTTATGCGTAGATTCCCACGCAGTTTTGAAGAATCTCATGCTCGCTGGTAATCCGCTGAGGATCTTCGAGATAATTTGAATTTCTTCAATTTCAGATCCAAGAATTTTCAATTTAGTCGTTATGTTCTCTAATTTACTAATGTCTGTTAAAATATCATTTTCCGAAAATTTATAATTATAGAATTGTTCTAAAAGGTTACATTTTTCCGTATCGGAATTGCCACAGAAGATTCTATTCAATTTATCTAGTATTTCTTTTGTTGTATCTATATCTATAATGTGACATAGATATTTTTCAGCAATATTTGCAAAAATGATTAATTTGGCTTGTGCATCCTTTCTTTCAAAATCTTTCGGTTTTTCCTCATTGAAAATATCCGAAATCCCTCTAGCTGCCAATGCAATCATTAATTGTTTCCTCCATAACGAGAACTCACCTTCATTTTCCAATCTGGGAATTCTTCCTTGTGATTCACACATTGTTGTAGTTATTTCTCTACCATACTATTCCAACATCATAATTGTTATGCCCACTGGGCCCATAACCTGT
The DNA here is from genome assembly GCA_905163395.2 of Endotricha flammealis. NCBI lineage: Eukaryota > Metazoa > Arthropoda > Insecta > Lepidoptera > Pyralidae > Endotricha > Endotricha flammealis. The sequence goes on along the minus strand of LR990870.1, from coordinate 7,608,936 downwards.
TATAGGGGCTGATTGTTGGAATAGAAACTCACACAGCTTTTACGTAACATTCATGTATTTCTTTTTTAAAACTTCACTTATTAAAACAATTTGATCTCCCCATTACTAAACACTTACTAATCAAGATTTATATCCTAAACATGAAAAGACTCTATAAATACATTTTTATCTAAATATATGTTTCCTACTAAAGTGTCATAAAAAGACTGAACTGAAATCTAGACAACTTGTCTTGTCTGTCTAATTTAGAAAAACTCCAATTTTAAATCTTTCTTCATATCAAACATTTTATAACCGGCCAGTCAAATACAATTCCATAAACCTACAACATATACAACTAAAAATTTATGGGATATTTTATAAGTACATAGTCGATTGAACAACCATTCGTATGATATTGCCCTACTAACCATTGTACGAAACCAGATACCGTCGTATGTATGTGCAATGTGTAATACTCTTACACATCGATAATTTGATTTTCGTTGAGTCAAAGTATTACACATCTTAGTTTGTCTCAACAAGAACAAAGGCTTTCTTTTACAATAAAATAGGTACAGGTTATATAATAGCATAGACTTAGTATATACTAGCGTAAGTATATAGGTACTAAGTCTATGTATAATAGCGATGATACAACTACGGGATAAATAAAAAAATCATTGTTTTAAAAACATTTTTATTTTGTTATCATCCTAAATTATTAATCCGGTTTTGTTTTTGTTATCATCCTAAATTAATAATCTAAAATTAGGTCGCCACCTCCGTCGTAAAAGTTATTTGTCGTTCTTAATTTTTTGGAATACTAAAACAATAGTCGTAAATATAAAATTATTAAATCTAATTTTTGGCCACCCTAATTACATATTTAGTTTCTATTTTGTATTTAAAGGTATATGTGAAAAGATATGCCGCGACCACCGATACCGATCGATTCACAGTTTTTGATGCAACACTTTTGCACAATTTTTTTCGTATATCATTAAACATACGAAATAAATACCACATTACCACTTCCAAGCTTGACAATAGGCCGCCATATTAATGTTTTATGTTGCCAGTTCTCTAAAATAGAATACTTCTACTTTCAGTAAAACTTTTCTGAAATAGTTTTGCTAGGATTGTTATTTGTTTCTATTTATCATTTTTAAAGTAACGTAGTAATGTAACTAATTATTTAATATTTCTATGCTAAAAAACAAAAGTTATAAGAAAAAATATATTGTTACAATTACAAGCGATCGACAGAACTACCAAATTCAATGAATTTATCTATTAAAAAGCGCGAGAACGGGACACACACCTCTGTCCACACTATTTCTATCGGCCCGTTTTCTTCCCTATGATTCTGGCAGCCTAAAATGAACCTTATGCTTTTGCACGAAGTTTTATTATTGCATTGAGCTATTTTCAGAGAACTCAACCCTGTTTGATTACTACATTCATGAGATCATGACAAGAAGCTTATATTTTTTAAAATAATGCTTCTTGGATCATGCATGACCCAAAGATCTTTGGCATGACCATGATTATGACGTAATCAATTCATTCATTTAATCATTCACTTTTGCAAAATGCAATGCAATGTAACTCATTCATTAGCATTTCATTCACTCATATTTCACTGAAAACATTCTCTGTCTTTGTCTTCGGAAAACACACAAATCACAAAATAGAAAATGCATTACTATATTTTTTTCTAATGTTGTACTGTGTGTCTTAAAGAATATTTACCAAGTGAGAATTAGTTTCATCAATCGATTTACTGTTTACTGCGTATCAAACAAATGTGTTGAATTGGCATATTATTCATCGAGTTAAACGATATTCGAAATTATTCATTGTAAAGTACAGTGTATTGCATTGCTATTTGCCAATGCATAGGCCAGGCGAAAAGATTGCTAATGTTATAACCTACTGTTATAGATATATTTCTTTTATAACATTAACCTCTAATTCTCATTAGCAATCTTCTTGCCTACTTTGCCATTTTTATTATCAGTACTCATAACATGAATTACCTACGCTAAATTTTGTATCGTTTGATTTATTTTGCAATGTTTCTTTTTAGATTAAAAAAAGTTCATGCTATGAGTACTGTTTTCATACAAATTTGCTACAAAGGAAAAATAATTATTGAAGAAATAATTGGATGAGTAAAAAGATTCTTTTCTATGTGCAGACAATTTTCTTGTTAATTATTGAAGTAGCATTTTACATCTACATGGCATTAATTTTGATTTAAATGGTGTGTATTTTTTCTAGCCATCAATTTATTATAATGAGAAAAATCCACTCGTAGAAAGCCATGGATGGCACGATAAAGTGACATTATCAGCTACTGGCTGGAACCAAGTGGCTGGAACTGATGTTAAGCATTGCGAGATGACACATGGCTAAATCATTTTCAAACTTGAGTGATGACCACACTCGGTACAGAGATGATTAATCACAGGGTGGAAATGTAATCAAAGACATAGTTTCATTTTTATAGATGTGACAAGTCAAGTTCATGAGAGTTGGGAGTTCTATTTATTCAATAATTTGTCATGGAACTACACATGTTAACTTTCATGAAAGTGACAATACATGAATGCTTTTATAGTAATATGTATTGTGATGCGTTTATAAATGAATATTGAAATCAAATTAGCTTTTTGTTTTCTTGTATTCATGTAATGTTAATTATGTTTGTCTTTACAGATTCATATCAACTCAACGAGGCAGTATACATCTATTAACCAAACAAATTCTTAGTTATTGTAGAAATGGCTGAATATAGACATCCAAAAAGCAAATCGTCTAGGAGTTTTAAAGAAGACGAACCTAAAAAACCTAAATCAAGGAAGGGTAGACACCATAAGGATGGCTCTAAAGATGTTAGTTTGGAATGTAGGACACCACCACTACCTGCTTGTACCAGCATAGAAGATCTTTTGAAGAAAAGAGAATCTTTGAAAAATGAACTAAAAAAATTTCATCATGCTGAGAATCAACTAAGAAAAACTGTAAAGAAACAATATAAAAGTGTTGATAAAGGTAAACCAAGTCATAAAAGAAAACACAGTAGAGATCACAATGATTCTGAAAGTAAAAGAAAAAATACTCCTTCACCAGATCACATTAATGAAGATATACATATAGATTCCGAAGATGAAGAAAACATTATTGAAGAACGAAGAAAACAACGGAAAGAACTTTTAGAAAAATTTAAAGTTTCTATAGATGTACCCGAAGATGATAAAAAAGCAGAAGTAGAACATTTGAAAAAATATAGTACAGATAATGAATTTCCAAAAAAAAATTGCTCTGATATTAAATCACTTACAAAAGAGATACCTGATATGTTTTCTGAAAAAAATGAATTTAGCTCAAATAATATGGCTGATGCTGTAAAACAAGATAACGAAAATGACAAACAGTTAACTGATAATTGGGACGACTCTGATGGCTATTACAACACTAAAGTAGGTGATATAATTGATAAAAGATACACCATTAAAAGTATTCTAGGGCAAGGAGTTTTCGCAAATGTTGTTCGAGCTCATGACACCAAAAGTAACAATGAAGTGGCAATCAAAATTATAAGAAATAATGATATGATGCACAGTATAGGTTTAAAAGAAATCTCTATACTGAAGGAAATCAATGCTGCAGACACATTAAATAAATACCATTGTATAAAACTGAAAACATACTTTGTTCATAAGGGACATCTTTGCCTAGTATTAGAACCTTTGCATATGGATTTACGAGCTGTTATTAAAAAATATGGAAGACATGGTTTAAATATCAAAGCACTAATGAGTTACAGTAGACAGTTAATTTTTGCGCTGAGACTTCTTAAAAAATTGGGGATTATTCATGCTGATATAAAACCTGACAATATACTAGTCAATGAGAAGAAAAACACCTTGAAATTATGTGACTTTGGTTCAGCAACCAAAATCGAGAATAATGAGGCCACACCATATTTAGTATCCAGGTTTTATAGAGCACCAGAAATTATCCTAGGCTTACCTTATAAGCATGGCGTTGATATGTGGTCCACAGGATGTACAATTTTTGAAATGGCAAGTGGAAAAATTCTCTTTACAGGAAGTTCTAATAATAAGATGTTAAAGTGTTTTATGGACTTCAAAGGGAAAATTCCCGGTAAAATATTACGAAAGGGTAAATTTAAGGATCAGCATTTCAATTACAATAATAACTTTCTTCTTCATAAAAAGGATGAAGCTTCAGGTCGGGAAAAGGTGTTAGAAGTAAATAACATTACTGCTACTAAAGACCTGTATATTGAATTGAAGAAAGCTTGTAAAAATTTGACTGCTACTGAAGAAAAAAAAATGCAACAACTAAAAGATTTCCTAGACAAAATTTTTACGTTTGATGAAAAACAAAGATTATCTATAGTAGATAGTTTGAAACACCCTTTTATACAAGAGGAGTTACAATTATAATAGTTGTCTAACGGGAAGCAATAAAGAAATTGTAAAATTTATTGACTCGTTATTTTTTCCCAAACATTACAATTGGAAACAACGTGTTATGGTATGGTAACACTAAGAGCCACGGCGCGCATAGCATAGGCTATTTGACACTATTAAAAATATGCTACGAAATGTGGTCATCATATTAGGTAATAACATAAAAAAACATATTTATCTCTGTTAAATCCAAAAATATTTATAGATTTTTCAAAATAAATCCAAATTATTTTTTAAATTTCTTCAGCCACAAGAACGCTCTGTGATTGGCTATGCCTCGCGTGACGTCACACGCAAGTCAACATTGTTCATTGTTACGACATTTTGTGTGATTTTATCATTTTATCTATTACTATTCGAATCAAATATTACTGGCATACTTCCATCAAAGTGATCTTCACACATAAAAACATTTGTATGAGATAAAATGCTGTTTGGGTCTCTTCGAGCTAACACAGAAACAAACAGTTTTTGTGGAGTTTTTATAGAAGTATTTATACATTGTGGCACAATTACACCATGTATAAGTAAACTTGTACCAAAGTGTACATTCAGCGTGTTTAGAATATTAAAAAATATTCTACACACGCTGAATGTACACTTTGGTACAAGTTTACTTGCCTGTGACGTCACGGCGTCCGCCATTACAGAAAAAGCGTTTTTAGCGCGAATATTGTAATTTAAATTTTAAACCGATATTTTACGGAAAATACTGCAAATTTCGCAGAAATATACATGTGGTGTATTAATCATATACCAACGAATAATTTAAAACAGTTTTTCAAAATCTGTCAAATAGCCTATTATCCAAGGCGGAGTTGCAATCATTTCTTCATATTTCATCATGAGGTCTCATCTCTTCATACAAAAAGCTCAATGTAGCATGAAACGCGCGTCCTTTGCGCGTTTAAAATACGCCGTATGCTTTAGCTCTTATGTCATTATGGTCATCATCGCACTAAATTATTATTTGTTCATCTAGCTTTGTGGGTAGCTAGATTAATATTGGGGTGTAAAGAAATAAAACAGGTTCATAATAGAATTATTCACTTTAAGTCGCTTAAGACAAAACAACAAAAATATACGGCATCAACCAAAATATCACTTAAGAATTTCACATGGGCACATGTGAGTTATCACAATTCATAAAAAGGAAAATTGACAATTACAGATAATGATAGCAGAGCTAGAATTCCTCCAATTGACATGAGTTTTAAACACAAATATTCGCACAATCAGATTGTTATTACATTTGAAAACGAAATGTAAAACTTCTGAAAATTTTATTGACAGGAACTTGCTCTTTACAAACTTTACATCGAACCTAATAATAATTACAACTATTTATAGATTCGAAAAAAATAAAATAAGTAGGTACCTAGTAGGTAATACAAATTCACATCTAGCTTCGCTGTCTATACACTTGTCCCTTTTATCCATTTCAAATAAAAATATAAAAACAATAACAAAATAAATGGATAAACCATCACAGTAAACATAATAATTACATCGCAAAACTTATATCGATTCCGTATCTGTAGTATCTTATCTACATATAACCCATTGGCCATAATTGCTAGAAAAATATACCATTGCAGTCTATTTCGGTAACTTTGAATAGAAGATGAAAAAACATTTAAACATTAAAAACTATTTTATTTATTGAAAGTTCACTTGAGTACTTATAACACTTGATCGGTGCATTGCGTGGCAAAGGTTTGAACAAACATTAAAACAAGTATACATTTTCAATTTATTTTTTGCAGGTAGTTGCGATATTTGAGCTGACGTAAATATAAAATGATTAAAAATTTGATTATCTTCTATTCAGTTCACAAAATTGACAGCACAATAAATCGTGGTGATATCCATAAGCACTCAAAAGTAATTTACACTTAGTTAAATTGTAAAAGAATTAATCCTTATCCAAAGAGGGTGCTGATATTTGGATAGTAAATGCTACCTCATCTTGTATATTTTAAAATATTTATTGCATGAGAAAGGATTTACAAGGATTATAAATACTGCTGTAGTTAAGAAGAATGAGCAAATATTTCAGAATCATGTTTTAAACACTCATTCTTTCTTTTGAAAGCTAGTTTAGGTGCCGAAAATGTATAAGCAAAATTATACAAATCCGCGCCACAAGAGTCTCTGGCGTACCACGTGATTCGACCTGCCCAGTAGCCGATTTCTATACCATTTTACTAGAAATCGTTCTACGCTACAGCAACCAATCAGGTCTCATCTCGTGGCGCAGATTGAGCGTTATTAATTTCACCTGTTCAACTAAACAGCAATAATATACCACTGCCACTGCATTTCCACGCTGCTGTGTTATGATATTTATCTTTATAATATCTTACGGTTTAAATAATATCTGTGCTAGTGTTTAGTTCACAGAAAATTTTATTCTTCACCTCCACCCAGAAATAAATACATATTTTATTCGGTGGTGTTATTTCAAAGTAAATTCTAGCAATAAAGAAATCATATTATAGGTACTTAATATTACACTCCATTTTTTTGTTTGCTAAAAGGTTATTCAGTTCCCGATTAAAGCGTGAAACACACAGAGCACGGATGAGGGTTGGGCGCGGATCTATAAAATTTGCTTTTTATATGAACGTCACAATTAAATGCGTTCCGGTGGCGATTTATACAAATAGCCTATTTTATATAAATCGCACCCGAACCGCATCAATCCTTTGTCTGATTCGCGCAAAGATCGAGAACTAACGCCTAGACGTTACTGTCACACCTATGTACAATCAGCTTTATGGCTAAGAATTATTCTAATGTCAGTTTTATGGATGGATCTATTTTTTATAGACTATATTTAAAGCAGAATGGGATGTAATACAGTCTCAAGTAATTCGATTTGATCACTGGCTTTGACTATCACAAGTTAACCGACACACAACATGTTAAATAATAATGAGACATATAGGACAAAAATAGTAGTGCCACTATTTTTCCTGTATAGCAAGATTACATATACTGGACGCCAGCGCTCCTGGCGCGCGGACGCCCTAGCGATTTATTGCTTCATGACTTCGCGAGCCAGGAGCGTTGGCGTCTAGTATAGTGGAAACAATTTTTCTTTATAAACATTACAGAAACAGGAAAAAGCAGTGTTACCACTCAAACGCTTGAGATTCTGTTATTCTTGTAAAATATTAAATATAATCAAATGTAGCACTAACTCTTTTTAATTAAACTCTATTATTACATAATTTCTAATTAGTAATGTTTTTCTTTGGATGTGTGGAGTTTTGTGTGCCGTGATCGTTATGTTGACGGCATGTTCTGGTTGTGGAAACCAGAATTTGGGCCTCCGATCTCCAACGATTGCCCGGAGGCTATCGAATCTGGGCTCTGGAGGGATGCATTGTATACTGGATTCATGGGAGTGGTGCCTTCGGCTTCAAACAGCGTACTATCGTACACGCTATTGCTCTGCTGAATAAATGATTATTTAAATATTTGTTTTTAAACGGTTAATAAATATTTATAATTAAAATCATTACATACTTGACGACCTCCGTGGCGTAATGGTTACCACGCCAGACCGCCGCCCAGGAGGTCCCGGGTTCGATCCCCGGTCGGGTCATGATGAAAAATGAACTTTTTCTGATTGGCCTTGGGTCTTGGATGTTTATCTATATATGTATTTCTTATAAAATATAATATCGTTGAGTTAGTATCCCATAACACAAGTTTCGAACTTACTTTGGGGCTAGCTCAATCTGTGTGAATTGTCCCTATGTATGCTTAGATCTTTAAAACTACGCAACGGTTTTTGATGCGTTTTTTTAAAAGTGTGAGACAAGAGGAAGCATATGTATAATACATTCCGAAATTCCCACGGTAAAGCGCTCTGTACTCCTAACAATATGTATGCAAATTTTCATAATGATCGGCTTCTTAGTCAAGCTGTGAAGTAATAACAAACAAACAAACTCACTTTCTCATATATTAGTATGATAAAGTAGTGCAGTCAACAAATGAAAGGCTAGTGAACTATGCCAATAAAGCATTGTTATGAAACTTTGTAATCATATTATACAATATGAATACTATTGATAAATAAAAATTCTAGTAAAATCCTTTCATGCAATATTTAGGTAACTTGAATCATATTACGACCCTGGATACCTCTTTTATTGGCCGACTTCACTAAAATCTTTAATTGTATGTGAGCGGTAAATTGATTTAAAGTCTGTCGGTGCTTACCATCAGGCGGGTCGTATGCTCGTTTGCCACCTTAGTGATATTAAAAAAAAGTCTGTACCTGGTAAATGTAGTCGGAATCGGTTTTGAGCGAGCTAAAACTCTGTTGATGAGGCAGAGAAACTTGATCGTCGTCCATAGGCTCGTCCATCTGAGCCTTGTACGAGAACATTATACTTGGCTGAGATACACTGCAATGAAAATAAGGTAGAATTAACAAAAGTATGGAGTTGAGCATTGACCAAAAAAGGTTGGCTCGACTGTGACAGTATAAGGCTGGTTTTCTACTGCGCTGATAACTACGCGTTATTCAAAAACGCTTCCTAGAAGTTCATAAATTTTCGGCTGTCAGCGCCGACGCAACGGTCAGCGTGCTGTCAGCGCGACTCAAGGATGACCGCCGCAGCACGGGTCAACTAATATTACATATTTTTTATACTGCACTCGCGCTATACCGAGCCGCAACCGAGAGCGGTCCATATAAATTATACATATACCCCCGGTATTGCAAGCGTCTATCTGCGGTGACTGCTTACCATCAGGCGGGCCGTAGGCCGTATGCTTGTTTGCCACCTTAGTGGTATAAAATAAAAATAGGCCGACGACGCCCGAGACAGACCTGGGACAGTGTAGCGTGAGACATCCTTGAATCGGCATGTTGATAGGCATTCGGTGGGGTTTAACTAAGCTGTTTTTTTTATTTGAAAACACGAATTTGTTAGCCCAATTATAAAGGAATGTCTAGTGATGAAGAATTCATAACTTTCGATTTAATCCTATAACATGTACCATTATTTGTTTACTTTTTGCTATTCTGAATATAGTTCACTCACCGGCTTCGCGGGGGTTTATGGTTCCCTAAGTTTTATAAAAATATAATATAGTCTTTCACCAGTGTAGCTTCACAACGGTGAAAGAATTTTTGAAATCTGTCCAGTGGTTTTTGAATTTATTCGTAACAAACGAAAAGCTTTTCCCTTTATAATATTAGTATGGAATAAACTTACCCAAAGAATTCGCTGAGGAATGTATGGTACACAAGCGGTGTATAAAGTGCGAAGTACAGCCAAGTGGTAACATCTACGATGCAGAGTCCTGACTGCATCGATCCCCACGCCAGGAGGCCTGCTCCGACGGCCTGCGTCGTGTCCAGAAGCGCGAGGAGTAGCACGTATAAGTAAAATGATAGTTTCGCTAAAAATATAAAAAGGTTTGATCAGAACTTTTATTTTTATACTAGCCTTTACCCGCGGCTTCGCTCGCGTTAATTTTATGACTGTATAGATCTCGTTTGACAACAAAACAACCCATAGCGCGACTTGTGGCGCCATCTGTTGGTGGATACAGCGCCCTCTATAGTACAAAAATTATTTTCCCATTGGAACTACATACTTTCACGGGATAAAAAGTAGCCTATGTTGGGCTCTGTACCCCTAACAATTTGTATGCAAATTTTCATAATGATCGGCTGCTTAGTCAAGCCGTGAAGGAATAACAAACAAACTCACTTTCTCATTTATAATATTAGTAAGGATAAGACCAGCCGTGCAAAATAAGGCGTCCCCTCTTCAGAACATTACATCCAAAGGTGATCCAAATTACATATAAAAAACCCACAATAAGTAAACCCACAATAACAACCCATACAAACTTTCACTTCTTTATGGGATGATATCCTATCTCCTTTCTTGGGTCTCGTTTCTAATTATACCCATTTAAAATATTAAATGGTTCAGCCATTTCACATGTAGAGGTAAGGCAACAGACAGTTACAATCCGCGCCACGAGAGATGAGACCTGGATTCGAGCTACGCAGTAGACTATTTCTATACCATCTAGAAATCGTCTACTAGTCAAATCAGCTTTCAATCAAGGTCTCATCTCTCGTGGCATGGATTTGTACTTTCACATTTATTTATAATATTATCAAAGATTATTGTGCTTGTTTCTCACTTTGCTTGTATAAAATAATGTTATTATCCATTACTCACAATAATAAACATTACCAATAAATTACATAATTTATTGTTAGTGACTAAAGGAAATGATTGCTATGCTTTCAAATGTCATTGCTTTGTTTATAAACTATGTTCAGTGTTTAATTATAATAAACAATAGTATTATAACTGATTTAACATTAAAAACTCTGTTAATAGCATTTTAATAATCAATTATTATTTCTATTACGAAACTAGTCTCCATAACAAATTGCATTGTATGTAGTAAAAAGTTTTGTAATTTTTTGTAATGTTACCATTATTCACTTTTTGTTTGTTTATTGGTAGGGTAATGATAATATGATCATTTAAAACTCATTAGTAATCGTAAGTTTTTATCTTTTAGCTTGTTTGTGACAATGTATCCTTCCATATTTCATTAAATGTCCAAAAATAAAAGTAGGTAATTTTCAATTATCATAATATTATGTCGTAATTTATGCCTTATTTTTATCACATCTTTCTGCCAATGGGAGTAGGCAAAGATTACTAATATCCACTTATGATTCTGATAAATCTAGTTGACTATAAGTTTTTTAAGTAATTTTCTTTACTTATGCCATCTGTCTGTATATTGGTAAGTCACTCCTCATTGTTCTTAGGGTACAACATCAATAAAACAAACAATAAACTAAGAAATACTAACTACTAACACCAAAACTACTAACTTGGTAATGCCAAATATTCTCTCAATGGAATCCAGGGTAGCAGAAGTATCAGGAAGTAGATTAACGCAAACACCAATGACGATGTAAACCAAAACAACATGCCTCCATGTCCAAACAGGTTGTAATCTCTATTGTCGATATGAAACATGTCATCGGGCATCACTATTTCAAGGGTCCCTTGAGTTATGGTGAATGCTAGGGATATAAAAGACGTCGCAAGGAGCACATACCGAATACTACTACGACTGTCCAGGTGACCTGTAATTATATTACAATATAAAATAAACAATACAAAAAGAATTATTTCTTACAAGTGATACACAAATTCTACATTTTTTTAACCTCAATGGGTAAAGGACTCATTGTAATAGAATAGGAAATATTTTAATAAACTTCCATCAGTATTTATTTATTTATACAAGACTACAATGTAATAAATAACATGTTACTTAAGCAACAATGTAAGTTACATATTATATTATATCTGCAATTGGGCTTGGGTCCATTCTTGCATGACGGGTGGAGATCACTCCATCCTCTTTTTGAAATTGATGGAGTATTCTAGACATAAACTTCAATAAAATTAATTTCCACTTGATTGGTAGAGGCAGCTTCGATCAGAGAGCTACTTTAGAGATTCCAGTCAGTCGCTCCAAATAACAAAAAGGATGAGTTGAACTCCAGGAGTGACGGCAGAAGTGAAAACTTAAACATTAACATTAGGAAATCTTACACTTGTTCGATTAGGCTACGGATCTGAAGCGAGTTTAACATTTATTACCCATCTAAAAAAAGTGCCAAGCGCCGCTAAAGAAGTTTTTACTTCAAAAATATGTATATTATTGTTGACATGAATCCTTGAGATTTAAACTCACCAAAAGCCAATCCAAATATCACCACGCTCATCTCGGTGGCTAACAGGAAGAATCGTACAGACACCCATAGCACTTTGTCGACCAGTCCGCCCAGTGGCATCGCAGCGTTCACGGTCATAGAAACGGCACATCTGACCAAACTTATCATCACATTTCCCCATACTAATGCATAGAAGGTTAAGAATATAGGACTACTGGTAGCACGCAACTTCAACTGCGCTTTATTAAATCTTACCAATAAAAATAGCACAAATAATGCATTCGGTATCAAAATTATTAAATCCCAGATTCTTACACTGAAAAGAAATTTTATCAAGTTAACATCAAACAAAAAAAAACAATAACAATTTGACACAAGAACGCGGAGACATTACCTCGAGTTATTTATCTCATAATACAAAACGTATTTACAAAACGTGTCCTCGTTAACTGGAGGATAATCGGATCCATTGATGCCATACATTTTTACTGGTTGCAAGATTACTCCAATGATGTTACGAAAGCTAAAGCCTTCGGGTTATGTGGTAGTGAAGCATCACTATTTTCAATGTTCCAGGTAATAAGATGTATACCAACTTCGCGTCAACTTTGTTTTAACATTTTATCATCTCACACGCCCTAATATGCTTGTATTATTTATATATTAGCTTTCTTTTCTAATTCAATTTGCAATGACGACACCAATCATAATGATCTGTGGACGACGAACCGAACCATTGAAAATATCGAAACGAAACGAGAAACGTCAGTCAGTCAGTCAGTGCTCGCTCGCAAGACGCAGTGCTCTTTGTTGGAATGAAATGAACGAATGAAAGGACAATAAATTTTTATTTTCATTCATTCAATTCAGAGAACTCGAGATTTGATCATGGATTTGGATTTTCCTGTGGGATTGGGATTTTCTATTTGATCATTTTGATCCAAAGATCTTTTGATTTGATCTCAACCACGGATCTAAAGTTTAAACTGGATAGGTATTCGGTATACCTCCTTTAAAATTTGCGTTTTCTAGGTCCCCCTCTTTTTCCAAAATAGTAAGCATCAATTTTTTTCTTTTAATTTACAGGCTCATTATAGAAATAATTCTCCGAGATCAGATAATATTTTTCTACAAAATTATTTTATTTTATTTAAAGTTCAAAATTAGTTATAAAAACAGGGTTGTTGTGATGGTGAGTGGGTACTCACCACAGACATAACCTTAGAGAATTGTCTTATTTATTTAAACAGGACATAACAGACTAAACATAATTTTACATACACATAGACACAAGCTGAAAATATTGCTGTCACTTGCGGATAATCCGCTCAAATCGGAGCAGCCCGTCTGGGGAAGGACCTCCACCTTACAGAAAATCGTAGCCAAATAGCATTGGTCTTCGCCATGTTGTGTTCCTACGGTGAGTAAGGTCTCCAGAGCTCCACTTGGGGGGGTTGGGAGGGTTGGCAACGCGCGAGTGATACCCCCGGTATTACAAGCGTCTATAGGCTACGGTCACATGAGTAAATAAAATTGTATTTACTCATGTGCTACGGTGATGCTTACCAACAGGCGGCCCGTATGCTTGTTTGCCACCTTTGTGGTATAAAATAAAATTAAATTCGGTATAACCTTGTCCCTTTCTTTCATCAATAGCAACACTAACGCACACTTTACTCGTGCCTTGTTTTGGTAAACGGAATTTGTATCATACGTAAAAGTAAACGGAAGATGGCGATTTGTTCTCGTTTATAAAGTGACTTTTAAAGTTAAAATTTTGTGAATATAATATCAAATAGCCAAAACTATGGGTGTAAAGTGCTGTGTAATACATTTAAAAAACTCTTAGTACAAAAGCAGCCAAGCAAGCAGTACAAAAGTACCTTAGAGTTTAAATAAATAAGACAAGTAAAAAAGTACCCATTTGTGTTTGTGTGACTGGCATTTGATAGTGTGCGTTTTTGCCACGATGATATGGAATGTTCTGTCTGTATGTCTGTGGTCAAGCGCTTACACTACACGATTTCTCGGGCCCTGCCGGCAGGGACAGGGCAATGTAATAAGAAACAGGGAGTCAGGGTCCCTAAACAGGGCGATCGGGTGGTTCCGATCTTCCTGCCTCCCTGCCGCCCTGCCGATTGGGTAGTCTAATAAGAAACAGGGAGGCAGGGAGCTCAGTCGCTGCGGCGCGAGCGCAGAGTTCACACGTTCTGTTGTTTTTGTGCGTTATACGGAGCTGTTATTAAATATATTATTCATTAATAAATTAGTTATTCACTAATAAATTGAATTCTTTTTTTTTTTAACTTTAATAGATATTCAAACTCCTTTCTTTGAAATCTGCTGGATCCAGAGCATTGAGTATCCGCATATTTGAGTGCTTTCCTCTTTATTTCAAGTATTGCTTGACCCAGATCCTTCTCCTTCTTTTTTTTTCTTAAGATGAAGAACGTTGAACTGCGCTCCCTCACACAAGTAAAAGACGTAGGTGCAAAAACTGCCAAGTTAAAGTGGATGTGGCCTGTGTCTGCCTTAAGCAACCGGAAAGATGGGCAAAAAATATCAACTTTTTGGGTTCCGAACGAGCGACAGGGTAAAGGAAGACCGAGGAGGCTATGGCGGGACGATTTGAATGCCTTCTTAGCACGTTCGCGGACGCTTGGTCTGATTTTGTAACCCTACTTTGACATCTCATTTTTGTATGAAATGCTTGAGCCGTTCCGTCGATTTTTATTAGTTATTATGTATTTAAAAATGAACGCACCGTCTATAGCCTTCGCCTGCTATAGACGTTCTGTTGCTGACAATAGTAATTGATGTACATAAATAGGACGCGCCGTCTATAGCATTCGCCTGCTATAGACGGTCCGTCGCTGATAATAATCAATTTTGTACATAAATTAGACGCGCCGTCTATAGCCTTCGCCTGCTATAGACGTTCCGTCGCTGATAATAGTAATTTTTGTACATAAATAGAACGCGCCGTCTATACCCTTCGCCTTCTATAGACGTCCCGTCGCTGATAATAGACATTTATTACATAAATAGGATGCACCGGCTACAGCCTTCGCCGGCTGTAGACGTTCTGTCGCCGATAACAGTGATTAATCTTTATAAATAGGACACGCCGGCTATAACTATCATGTTTTTAGTCGGTATTTTACTTGTGGCAGGTATCAGGTACTCAAAATAATCTAAATAACGAATGTCTGATGGCTAACCTTCGAAATTCGTTATTTAGGTTTCGCCTTACTGAAGACGTCCCATAAGAGCTTATCAAAATCTGAACAAACGAGAACAATAACAAGGACTTATGTTCGCTTATTCGGGTGACTACTAATAATAATACGCAAACATTATAAGTTTTATTAATTTTAATGAATGACATGAAAATAAATTGTTTTCCTATATTAATTATTCAACAAAAAAGCCATTCTAATCACAGCTTTAACATTTTCTTCTATTAATAATTCTCTCAATCAAAATTGCACTTTTAAAACTACTAATACTAAAACTCTGTGACTAAAACAGTTAGATCCTTACATCTAGTAAAGAAAATTTTTTGTTCTTTGAACCACAGCAGAAGTTACATATTAGTAATGTTTACGTCTATCATCATCAGCATCATCTCAGCCACAAGAAGTCCACTGCTGGACATAGGCCTCCCCCAAACGCCTCCAATGCGACCTGCTGACAGCGGCCTGCATGCAGCGGCTTTCTGCAACTTTTCTTAGGTCGTCTGACCAACTTGCAGGCGGGCGTCCTACGCTGCGCTTTCCGGTACGTGGTCGCCATTCCAGAACCCTTTTGCCCCATCGGCCATCAGTTCTGCGCGCTATGTGCCCTGCCCACTGCCATTTCAGCTTGCTGATCCGTTTGGCTATGTCGGTTACTTTGGTTCTGCTACGGATCTCCTCATTTCTGATTCGATCTCGTAGAGAAGCATAGCTCTCTCCATGGCTCGCTGAGTGACCGTCAGCCTTCTTATGAGGCCCATAGTGAGGGACCACGTCTCGGATCCATAGGTCAACACATATTGCTCGAAATTTCTTCGTTTCAAGCACTGAGGAATTTTGGACGAGAAGATATGCCGTAATTTTCCGAAAGCTGCCCAGACGAGTCGGATTCGTCGATTGACCTCTTTCTCGAAGTTGGACCTACCTAATTGGATGGTTTGTCCAAGGTATACGTACTCGTCAACAACTTCGAGGATCGAGCTCCCATCTGAGACCGGGGCGGGTGCGACATGGACATTGGACATGATTTTCGTCTTGTCCATGTTCATTTCTAGACCCACCTGTTGGGAAACTCGATTGAGGCCTTCGAGCATCTAAGATCCTCCAGCGACTCCGCCATGACCACGATATCGTGGGCAAATCAACGGTGAGTGATATACTCGCCGTTGACGTTGATGCCAAATACTTTCCAATCCAGAAGCTTGAAGGCATCTTCCAGAGCGGTCGTGAACAGTTTCGGAGATATGACATCTCCCTGTCTGACGCCTCTGTGCAATGTCAATACCCGTAATGTCAAGACCTCTACGTGCGTCTTTGGTAATCGTGGTATCGTAATAAATGTGTCTCTTCCTGTAAGTGACCATAATTTAACTAGACTTTACTAGAACATTACTATGTAGCATAATATTAGATATATCCTACGTGAAAACCCACATAAAAACGAAATTATAAGGTAATTATAGACGTTATTATGTTCACAAATCGATTCAAAAGCACTATGTTCTACTTTGATCTTAAAATTAATAAAATTTACATCATATTTACTCAGGAAAATGTATTTTTTTTTCTACTTACGTTGATCACAAGTCGCACACGCAAGACTGTTACTACGTTTCCACTCAGCGGCGCACTTGCTGCGCGACTGAACAAATCGCCATACAATCAGCGCTGCTATTGCAGGTGCGTCAGTATGAGTGCGCACTTATATCAAGGGATTGGCCAGAGTGTAGTCACTTGTTCAAAGGTATAAAAATACATGTTATGTGACACCAGGAAATTTGAAGAATTCCAAATGGGGGCACTGAATACTGAATTTTACTGTAGCAGTGTGAAAATTCATCTGCTAATGCAGTTGCGTCTCTATTGCGAAGAAGAACATCGAATGCTATAACCGGCGCGTCATTCGGCGAAAGTTACTATCGACTGAAATAGCCGGTGCGTCCGCGAACGTGTTAGACAGGTGGCCAGAAGTATTATTATTATTTGTTGCTGTGGGCTTCAAGAATACTGCTTCGACCATTGCTGATCTTTTGTAGTGCCCTTTAATTAAATTTCTCTGTCCAGACTGGTTGCCTCTAGGAACTTCCAGATGTGCTGGGCAGAGAGCTGTTGTATCTCCTCTGGAAGCAGAATATGCTTTCCCATGTGTATACTTCTTTTGTACATGAGTGGTCCGCAGGAGCAGAGAATGTGCATGGCACTTTCTTCTTCCTCTTGGCAGAATCTGCACATCGCGGACTGGCTCATGTTAAGGTTAAACAGATGTTTATTAAGTTTGCAGTGTCCTGTTAGTATTCTAGTCATGGCACTAGTTTTCTGTCTTTTGAGCTCGATGAGTTCTTTGGAGAAGTTTTTATTGTGACCACTTATTACGGCTTTGGCATTTGTTTGTCCTGGGACAGATTTTCATAGTTCCCTCGCCATAAGGTCACACTGAGTTTTTTGGATATAGTAGGCTCGTTGTTTGGCTATGCCGCAAAAAGGTTCCGGTCCTGCCTGAGGGTTGTCAGCACCAGTCCTTGCTAGTTCGTCTGCCATTTCATTTCCTTCTAGGCCTGAATGTCCTGGAATCCATCTAACTATAACTTTGTTAGAGGCCAGAAGTAGCTTTGGACCGTGACGAGTGGAGAAAGGGAGGGGGAGGCCTTTGCCCAGCAGTGGGACACAAGACCTTCAGGCTAGGAAATAATAAAAATAAAAAATATTCATGGATGTAGTAAGTCACCGCTAAAGCAACTTTTTCATGATTCGATAAATTCGGCGCCATAGCGACAGACGTGCACAGTCATTCACGTTCACGTTCAAACTGAGAGAAAATCAAACAGGGCGCGATTTCCTGCCGGCGGCAGAGCCCGAGAAATCGTGTAGTGTGTAATAAGCGCTGTACTCACCATCACCACTTCAAATATTTTCATTTTAGTACGTATACTGTACTGGTTGCAGTAATATACATACAATGTCTGTGGTCTGTGCTGCTTTATGATGGCATAAATGGTGGTGGCTCAAGGCGTGGCCGCTCCACCAAGTTTATAAATTTAAACTTTTTTAAAACCTTGCCGCCAACCTCGTCTCAAAAAAAAAAAAAGTTATGTTTTATGTCACCTAATGTCACTGTCAAAATTAGTCAAAATTCAATAAGTTAAAAACACGCAAAAATAACCTAAAACTCCGGGATTAAGTTGATTTTATTATAACAATTACATAATTCAACAAAATATATTGTCATAATGTCTCTTTTTGGTAATGCTATTTTGAAAACATCAATGTACCAAATTGTACTCTTGGCTTCATCGCCCCTTAGAATCATCAGTCTTAGACAAGGTATGAAACTTGGTTATGATATTTTAATATATATATATCTTCTAAAATCGAATTGGAATTAGTTAACTAACGCGACTCTCTGACCTAGTTAACAATTAACTCTTTTTCATAAATACTATAATGTACAGTTTTATTCAATTATTCTGGTTATTTTGTCATGTGTATTTCCGCTGCCGGTAATAGTGTGAAGTGAATGGGTAGTACAAACAGTGATTTAGTGCACGATTTTAAGGTCAGAAGGCCTTGGGGACATTTTCCATTTATCTGTACATCCTAGAAATAAGTATACTAACCAAATAAACAAGCTAAGTCATATACCTATTGTATGTTTCGAGTCTGCATTGCAATGCCTGTTACCGCATTTAAACGAAGTCATATTCATCACAAATAATTTTCTTTTAAATGTCTCAAAGTACATTACTTATTGCCTATTTTGTTTTTCACAGCTCGGCAACTCTACTCTCCAGCATCCATTGGAATAGATGCCTATATACAAACCAGAAAGAGGACAAAAGAACAATTCGCCAATTTAACTGATAAATTTAAAATAAAAATGGCCGACTTTGTGTCTAATCCGAAAAGTATGATATTCACAGAGGATTTAAAAAATATGGTACACATTGCCGAACCTAGTGATATAAATTTAATATTGGATATGGTTAAAAAGTAAATATATTTCATGATTAGAATATTTAGTAACGGTCTCACAGGTTTCTTATAAGATCCAGTTAACTTTCAGATTAATCATCTTCTCAGCCACAAAAAAATCCAATAGGTCTTCCCGAAACGTTTTCATTATGATTGGAAGTGCAACACATTTTTATATACTAAGAATTGAATTAGTTAATAAATCTCCTTTACATCCTCTTTGAATGAAGCTGAAGGGAGACCCGTATCCCTGCAGTCTGATGATTGTGGGTTCAAGAATTCAAAACATTTATTAAGCAATAGCTCACAGACACTTTTTCTCGTCATACCGTAATACATTATCCCCTTTACTAATAAACGTTGTGTAACGAGTATATAGTTATACACTGTTTTGTCACTGTCTCTCTTGAGGAGAATCAAATGAAGTATGAAAGTAACAAAACATTGTTTGACTATACACGCATTACACAACGTTTATTAGTAAAGGGGTATTTGTGTAATTAATCTACTCTATAAGCTACTCTATACCATTTCGGAAAGTAAAGGACCACTGGTAAAATAAATTGTGAAAGAAAACCAGTTACCAGTTCCGGCCTTTTTTGTCACTTAACAATACATTTCATATTTTATTATAACTTATATTTATTTATTTATTTATTTATTTATTTAACAAAGCAACACAACAGATATTAACCATAAATGCTTAAAATAGTTATGAACAAAACAATAAAAACTTAAAATAGTTATAACAAAATACAGATCCAAACACACACAGAAATTAAGTACTAAATGCTGGGTTGATAATGATATCCAATGAGCTATGACCATTAGCTATTTTATTATTATTTTACTTAGTTTATTATTAATTAATAAGATTTATAATTATTTATTTTCAGATTCAACGATAATAGTAAAGAACACAGATTTGGTTCATTCATATTTGGGCCTGTTGTTATGAGAATGTTTCACTTTTTGGATGCACCAAATGAAGCTCTTAAGGTTATTTCATTTTATTATATTTATTTTGTGTTATATCATTTTATATATTTTTTTATAGTGGAGCATTAAAAGTATATTATGATATGACCCAGCCAAATAATAGTCATAATGTTTCTTAACTTGTGTTTTCATACTACCATCAAGCTCATCATGACTTTTACAAATATTATATTTTTATTTAGAAAAGCATTATGTAAATTAAAATGTAAAATAATATTTATGAATGAAATATATTAAATATTGTTTTTATTAAAATGAATTATAATTATTTTTACAGTGCTGCGAAGACCCATCAAATAATGGTTTCTTTGATCAGCTAATCTCATATCAAATTTTGTTGGATCTGCTCTACATTCATGAGAAGTATGATGAAATGTTCAGGGTATTTGAAGTTGTTAAGGAGAAACAACTGAATATGACCAAATACCCCAAATATGCTGTGGTATTAGTTTTAGCAGCTTGTTACAAACAGGTTGGTACCACCTTAACTATTTTATTACCACCTTAGGCCTAAAACATATAGAACAATAAACGGCGTACGTTGAATGGGCGGGACAGGCGAGCAAGCGGCATACGGCATGCCTGTGCCGCGCCTTCACTGTATCGCTTCAGTGTAATTTGCGTCGCGCGTCGCTTTCATATTATTTGTATGAAAACTGCGGCCGCGTATTCGCCGCGCCTTCACCGTACAATGTATCTGTATAATTCAGAGATAATATTTAATTCATAAGAGAGGTAAGGCACAGCGGATAATCCGCTCAAATCGAGCAGCCCGTCTGGGGAAGGACCTCCACTACCATCAGGCGGGCCGTATGCTTGTTTGCCACCATAGTAGTATAAAAAAAAAAATTCAGGCCTTAAGTATTTTATACCTGTGGTTTGAGTTTGTAGATTTTTGTGAATATCTATGTGCAAAAGTTCAACCGATCATTTCGGTGAAAGTAATTTTTGCAATCTATTTGTGAATTACTCAAAAGTACTCAAAACCATTTCTGACTTAACTTATTTTTATTTTATTAATGTGAAATTAAAAAATGTGTTTTCAGAAAATGACTGGATGCAGTATGAGTAATATGCATTCAACAACATTAAATTAAAATTCGATATTTTCGATGTATAACGTTTTTCTTACTTATTCCATATATTTTTAGAACACACCAAAGAGTATGGAGTATGCTGTAAAGTTGTGGTCAGACATGACCACAGCCGGGTCACTTCCAGTTAGAAGAGCTACTACATTTTTTGCAGGTTTGACCTTTACATGATACAAAACTGTATCTTGTACATTATACTGTAAACAAACAATTGTTTTGTAAATATTTTTGAAAGAAAAATTTCATCTCACCGCCCCAGGTGGGATTCGAATCCACAACCTATCGAAATCCGGTCAAGTGCTCTTTCCAACTACCGGTATTATTTTATTCTGTGCTACCGGGAAGGTTAGTAATGGCGGCGATATTTTTCATTTCTAAAAACAGGTGAAATTTTTTATATTATTTTTTCAAAAATATTTTATAAATAGGAATGGTTAATTGAACCGTAGCAATTATAAAACAATCGTAAAACATAATTATTGTTTCACATCACATTTCTTGTCGGATACCACATAACCTTTGTATTTGTTGCAGCACTGGCTTTGAAGCAAGGTGCACCACATATTGCATTGGAATCAACATCAGCTGTAAAACAATATTACGTCACAGTACGAAACATAAAGGTAAAATACATATATATTAATATATAATTATTATGTAAATATTTTTATTTCTTAACCATGTGGAGTCGCAAAAATAAAATAGAGCCTAGTTTTGGAGCTGGCTTCAATTCTTAAGAGGGCGCACACAGGCGTTAGCTCAGTTTAGCGAAAACTGAACTTTTCGAAGCTCTTAATATCTATAAAAAACTTTTCTAACAGACTTATGAATTACACAAAATGTTAGACAATATTGTTGCCTAAATAGTTAGTAGAAAACATTTTGTCATGTAATGGAATATTTATGAATGCTATCGTGATAACCGAACAGTGTTTTCTCGATTTCACGTTCAGTGCCAACTTCGGATGTCAAAATATCCCCGTAATGCTGCCAATTGTAAGAAATAAATTATAAAATCTAACGGCAAATATACTTAAGCATATAGTTAGTAGAACATTTTTGTAATTTTTTGTTACATAAATAAGATATTAACATCCAAACTAAGTGAAATTACGAAGAAAGTCAAGTCGTTGTTATGTTTGTTTTCACCATTAAATCTTAGTTATTTTATGTCAATATTATCATCATCTAAGAGATAAAGGTATTCCCTAAAATCTAGGCTCCAAAATTTATGATAAATGTTTACCATTATTTTTCTACCAATTTTTTAATATAGCCATAAAACCACTATAAAACCGCGCGCGTCTTTTATTACGACTCAGTCCAGCCGCCGGCTCTGCGGAGAGAGGTCACGTCGCTCCGGCGCAAGATTGACCTCACGTAATTTTTGTGCCCATACGCAGTGCAAACCGTGTAGCGCGACCGACAATCTAGATACTTTGGTAAGTAAAATATGACTTTTTGATGATATGACGACGAACTATTTACTTTTTTAGTGACAACAACATAATATGTTTCAGAGTATGGGGAACAAAAATAAGCAGTTTTTATCTAAAAAAAAGAAAAAGACGAAATGTTGAAAATTTAAATAAAGCAAGGGCTAAAAGGCTGGTGGTACATACCTATAATTAATATAATGGTTATAAATTATAATATATGACAAGTTTTACTAAGGAGGTCGATTATTGCGAAATCGTAAAAAAAAAAATTTTTTGCTTTTATTTCCGTATGGATAAAAAATAACACGATTTTGTACTGTGCATTACAGACCAATATCATAACTCTCCAAATATGGCAAAAAAAAAACGAATTACAAGGTTTTTTTTAATTAAATTTTGAATGAATGATTGAGGTAATTATTCAAAAATATTTTATATTTTAAAATTTCTTCAAAATGGTTCACTTTTGCATTACACTATTTGTGTCAATAATGTTGTAAATAATCTCCCCCATCACTCCATATGACATTCCGGTCTAATTTCTAATATACATTGAGTCTGTATACATTGAGTCTTTTGCCTATATTACCCATTATACCTTCATTTTGTTTATTTGAGATTGTAAGTAAACTATTAGGTCTCACAGACTTCGTTTTGAGTTCAAATAAAAGCTAAATAAATGTTTTACAGAATATTTAGTGACCTTTCTTCATAGGGCAAATAGTTTTGCAAATATTTTGCGAAATACGTAAGTAAAACCTAAAAATTGCAGTTTTCGAGATTAATGGGTCACATTCGAAGTTCTATAGCTTGGCTTCTATGAGGTCAATACAGCTGCAATTACACCAGCAATACAGCGGAAATTGGATTCAAATTGTAGGTAATTTAATACAGTCTATAAGTCTAGAAAACATCTTCGCAAAAAACGCATAGTTTTGGCTTTGGAGAGCAAATAACGAAAAAAGTCCCAAAATTACGAAGTTTTTCTCGGTTTTCTCAATTTCCAGAAGTTTTTCGAAGTTGCAAATTGGAATTCACACTACTACTCTTACAGACCCATACAACTTTCCAAAAATGAAGAACTACATCACGTTTTGTTAATTAAATATCTAATTCTACTAAGCTATTCGGCTTGTAACCCCCTTTCTGTAACATCCTGTTTAATTACTAATTATGTTTCAGTGATAAGCAACTGTGTCTATTTGCGGTATGGACTGGGCCCGAATTTCGTCTGAAGATTGCCAGAATTAAAAGAGATGACGAATTTTGGTCATCAAAGATGGAATCGAAATTGGTGAAATTTTACAAGAAATGTATTTTACCAGAATTGGTAGATAGATGGTAGAGTCTATGTATGCCAATTAGAAACACATGTTTCTAATACAAATAATTATATGTACCTATATCTATTATGAGTACATTATTGTTATACTTCTCCATAATACACGAGTAAAGATACATTATTTGTATTTATTTCCAAACGAGACATGAAGAATACCGAAAAAAAAATTCAATTACATAATAACAATACTTATGTTCTACATAGAAATAGATCTGTAGCTAAAATCACATGAACTTCGAGTCTACTATTATATTGAATAGTGAAGTCTTATCATAAAAGTATCAAAATCATTTTGTCTTCGCCGGCGCACGCTCATGTTCGTGGCTCAGTAGTTTCGTAAAATAACACGCTTCGATTTTGAGTTGCGTTGATTTGGGTGCGCGCTCTTAATCTAAACCAAACGGAATAAAAAAAATGTTTATTGAAATTAATGTTTAGAAAGAGTTCACTGAACTTTTCCTTTTTAAGAACGTTGTTGTAAAGTCGGGTCGCGGAGCGCGAAGAAATTTGTGCGTTGACCTGTGGTTGCCTGTCTCTGTTACCCCCGCGTGATTATATTGCCGTCCTGGTCATTACGCTTTTGCGAGCGGGACACTCGGACTTCTGCGAGGGCGACAGAGATAGATTATAGCGGGTCATTGTACGGGTTTCTTCGTGCTCCGTGACTCTACTTCAGTTAAAAATCAACATAGACTTTATAAATTAAATATTGCAGGCCATAGCTTTAGCAGACATGGGAAGAGTAGACGACGCGATTCTAGTGTTGAGATCGGTATTGGACATCGATGTACCAGAACAGAAAAACAAGCACACATTCTTTGAAGAAACAGTGAGTATAAATATTTAAATAAAATATGTTATTATATTTCAAAATCCTACAAACAAGTTGTAACAATATTTTTGAGTGATTTTTCATTGTGAAATAAATAAAGAAATATATAGGGACATTGAGGTAAAGTAAGTTCGAAACTTGTGTTATGGGATACTAACTTAACGATACTATATTTTATAACAAATACATGTATAGATAAACATCCAAGACCTGAGACCAATCAGAAAATGTTCGTTTTTCATCATAACCCGACCGGGCTTCGAACCCGGGACCTCCTGGGAGGCGGTCCGGCGTGGTAACCATTACGCCACGGAGGTCGTCAAATGTCACCCTTATTTTACTAATATTGTATTCTACTTTTTAGATTACCAGAGTAAGTCAAGCGGTAGAGAAGTCAAATAATAAGGATCTACAAAAAGAGTATGGAAATGTGGAGAAAGCTTTAAGGGATAGAAATATAATTGATAATCAGGTACATTTAAACATATATTCATATTTATCATAAAATATGGAATAACACTATTTATCTAATAACTTATTTAACACACAATGTAAATAATGAATATTGTATAAAAAAATGTGTTAAATAACTTTCTTGATGTAATGTTATTGCCTAAACAAAAGAGTTACATAAAAACACTTAAAAAAGCAATAAAATTAAATATAAAGTAAGTTTTTATATTTTACCTTTTTTTCTCGTAAAATATAAAACCTCTTTCAGTGGACTTCTTGTGGTTGAACTAAAACGTCTATTAAACACATGTGAAGTCCACTATATTATTTTTCCATACTTTAAAAAATGCTGCTTGTTGCTTACATTACATATAGATTTATAGAATTAATTTTTTTTTTCTATTTTTAGACACTGGATCAACTATTAAATTCCGAAATCACAATCATATCCAAACAGGATTGGCAAGGTCCAATGTCAAACCAAAAGAGGTTACCATTTGGACACCGACAAAGGAAAAGTTTTTAATAGATTTGTAATATAATTTTGGTAGTGTTTATGTTATGCTCAAAGACCGAAAACGCTCAGTGAGCGGAAAAATTGCTCACAACGCGAAATCGTAAAAAAAAATTCGCGTCTCACTAGCTTCGCTCGCTCGGCGGTGTTATGATCACAAGATAACCCTAACTTAACCCACCAATCACCAATGTCTGTTGCATGCAATAGACATTGGTGGGTTAGGTTAGGTTAGTGGGTTCTTTTTACGCTCACTGAGCGTTTTCGGTCTTTGAAAGTAACATTTATATAAAACCGTAGAGTGCTACAAATTTATCTGTGCCGATGGCGGGGGCGCTAGGATCGAAGCTATTGAAGGTATTTGTCAAGGTATCCAAGGTGAATTCATTAGTTCTAGTTTTGGCCATCGGCACAGATAAGTTTGTGGCACTTTATATGTGACATGTGAAAAAGATTGCATTTTGTAAATATGCATTAAGTTTGTATATGGTATGCTTGAGATTGCGTGCGGCTTGGTCTGCAACCCGTTCGCCATGTGTTTATCACTCCCATTACCTAAAAAATTCGATATATGTTTATGGTAGGAGTGATGTATGTCGAACGGGTGCGAGACCAAATTCTTGAGAGATGTCTACTATTGTATATGAAATGCCTATACCTACTACAAAAAATAATCCTTACGCTTTAATAGAGACATTAACACGTCATGTTATATTGTGATCAAACCAAGTCCAAACATTGTCGTTTGTTTTTTTACAAGTAAAAAAAAATACAAGTACCAGCGGTTATACGTCACCATTGTTTTTGGACGTTTTAAAAATGTTAGCTAATACAATACATTTTAATAAGACATTTTGTTTTACTATTTTTCCTCATCCTTGGGTCACCCACCATAGTATTTTTCCGACTGTTCACTGTATCTACGTATACCAAATTATCCTCGAAAAACCAACGACATAGGAGATCGCAGTATTATGCCTGAATTATTCAGAACGGGAGGTGTACTACGCAGGTGGACCACAACCAATACGGGAAACGGTATAAGCTGAAGGCGCGGCGAAAGCATGGCGCAGGCACGTTCTCGCTTCATGATGAAACGACAACATGTATGAAAGCGACGTGCGATGTAAATTATACAGGAGCGACGACGACGGTGCGCAGGCACGACATAGGCATGCCCCTTGGTCACCTCCGCGCCTTCACTGTACACCCGTTCCTATATGTTAGTGCCTTATGACACTTTCATTCTAAGAATAGTTCTTGAATGATGTCCTTATTGCAATTCTATATTTAGTACTTATTACAAATCCCGATAATTTGTAGATTGTACACGGCTGAATTACAAAAGGAACCTAATTTTGTTTCGTTTTCTGAAACAATTTGTTACATAGTAAAGGTAAGCCTGACGGACGTGTTCCGAACGTGCGGGCTTTTGCTCCGGCAGCGGGAGCACGTTGACTGATGCTGTAATATTCTCAATTGTAATCAGTTTATACAGACGAACAGTGATTGGTAGGCAGGGCTGCGGCTTAGGGAACTAATGGATGTTGGATAATAGGAAGTTCCATTAAACATTTTACAGTTAATGACACATTATGTCGTATGCTGTTATTTCCAAATAAGTAGAGATAATTTGAGACATTGAATTATGTTCACAACGTAAAGTTTTTTATGCGATTATTTGGCCGTATTGCTGGGCAAATGTTTTTATTACCAAAATTAGTAGTTACATATAAAAAACCGGGCAAGTACGTGTCGGGCCACGCACAATGTAGGGTTGCGTATTGGCTACGCATTTCTTGCTTGCAGATGAGTACAATGCCATTTTCTATGACATTTGTACATTTTCGTCAAATAAATTTAACTTCAAAAGTTTGTCGGCTATTACTCGGTAACTAGTAGTGCCTACTTAACCGTTATAGTTTTCCTTGTAGGTTCACTATATGGACTACTACCATGAATTTTTTCAAATTTCTAAGCTCAAGACTTTCGAAGATAGAGCGGGGGGGACCGCCGTGCAAAACGAAAATTGACACGTTAAATGTAAATAATTCGCAAACGGATCATTGTATCGGAAAATGACCTTCCCACACCCTCAGTGTTTTTAGACCTATCTAACGAAACCCCACAAGATAGGGTCACTCAAAAAAAATTTTTTTCAATTTTTTTTCTACCATTTGATTGTTAATATGAGTATACATGCCAAATTACAGCTTTCTAGCATCAAGCGTCTAGGCGCTAGACCGCGGACGGACAGACGGACATGGCGAAACTATAAGGGTTCCTTGTATTTTACTACGGAACCCTAAAAACCGGCCAAGTGTAGGACTCGCGCACGAAGGGTTCCGTACCGTAATAATATTAGCATCGTTATGAAATTTTGTAATTAGGTACATTGTGGCGACCTCCGTGGCGTAATGGTGACTACGTCAGACCGCCACCCAGGAGGTCCCGGGTTCGAATCCCGGTCGGGTCATGATGAAAAACGAACTTTTTCTGATTGGTCTCGGGCCTTGGATGTTCATCTGTAAATGTATTTGTTATAAAATATGGTATGGTATCGTTGAGTTAGTATCCCTTAACACAAGTTTCGAACTTGCTTTTTTTTATTATTATATTTTTTTTTTGGGGCTAGCTCAATCTGTGTGACTTGTCTTGTCCCTATATATTTATTTATATTTATTATATTTACAATATGAATATACTATTGATAAAAAAAAAACGAGTAAATCCCTTCACGCAATATTCAAAACTTGAGTCATATTTAGGCACGACCTTGCTCATTAGCTAACTACGTACCTGTAGGCGTAACGTCTTTTACGCCTAAATAATGAAGAATGAATGCGTCCCAGGAGCTGGTCTAATGACTATAGAGTTAAAGTTTTTTCATCTGGATATACCTACTTACGTTCTTAACGTAAGCAATATCGCTCCATCTCAATTTAGCAACATCTCCAGTAGGGAATCTTGCCAAACTTCGGTTAGATAAATGTTTGATACTTATTGCCTGGAGTTTCCTTCTGTTTTCCGCGGTTACAAAAATAGATTTTCCTCAATCGTGCATTTTACATCACCCAATTTGCACTTCTCTGGGATGATTTAAGAACGCCATTGTTATTTCTCACCTTGCTTTCATTTAGAAACGTAAAAGTACTTATATATCTTTACGAATATATCTAAAAGAAAGTCGTGTTAGTTACACTATTTATAACTCAAAAACGGCTGAAGCGATTTGGCTGAAAATTGGAGGAGCTTAGAACCAGGAGGGACATAGGATACTTTTTATCCCGTTAGGTTAGGGTATGGTAGGGTAGGTAGTGCCTCTAAGGCGGAACAAAGTTCGCCTGCGGAACAAATAATGCAACAATGGACTCTCAATGGTGTCTCAATCGTGTCTCAAAATAATGCCGATAGTGTAACAGTGGAATAGTTTTTGACATTTGTCATGGACTTAAACAATAACACAATGTTTAACTTATTTTTTAAGTCCATAACAAATGTCAAAAACTATTCCACTGATACACTATCGGCATTATTTTGAGACACGATTGAGACACCATTGAGAGTCCATTGTTGCATTTGTGTTAGTAGAATCGGGCCTCTGGTCAGCTAATACTTACATAATATTATAAAGAGGAGAGATTTGTATTTTTTTTAACGCAAAAACTACTGGGCCGGTTTCAAAAATTCTTTCACATTTCGGAAGATACATTACCTCAGAGTAACATAGGCTATATTTAAAAAAAAATAGGGATCGTTGGTAAAATCCGAGCGAAGCCGTGGCTAGTGACGGTCTGATAGTGAGTAGACAATAGTATAATGATTGGACACTTATTTTCTTTCCAAAATTATGAGATTCTGGGCGTAAAAATATTGATTAGCAGTTTCATATTTGGCCTTGGCGTACTGTTCTTGAAAGGTTTGATGGTAAGATTTCACTTCTATATCGCATGAACTCGCGTTTTCTTTCGATTTTTTAGGCGATTAATAATCAAAAGTAAGAAATAGTAATAAAAGATTCGATAAAAAATGAAAGGAAAAAGTAATAAATTATGAAAGCCATCTAAAGTTTAGCACGAAGTGCGGAATGCGGCCTACTCCTCTATTTGCCACCCTGGGATTGACAATAATCGTGGTTAGATCCCATGGTTGTATTATAATTTTATGTAGCAGTTCGATAAATATAGAAAGTGTTTTTTTCAGGAACAAGTTTTGTAATGAATTGAATCAAGAAACCAAGTCAATGTTCTGGACGTGGCCGCTCCAAACCCAAGTTCTTATGAAAATTAGGTACCAAATTACCCATTCTTCTTTTTTGTTCATATTAGATATTAGACCGTGGAAGTACAGTTTAATTCATTAGTTAGACAGTATATTTATGTACTAAGTACCTAAGTCTAAGGGCTAAATAAAACGAAATAAAAAAAATCTGTCACAGTCATATAAGTAGGTACACTAGGTACAGATCTAAGTGCTTTAATTATTTCGCTCGAGCTAGTTCATTTTATTCGTTCCAACGTGTGTTTAATCGTCAGATTTTTCTTGTTGTAGTACCTACGTATCTTTTACTCGTATTTTAGTGGTTGGCATAGAGTAGATATTTTTTAGAGAAAGAATTCTTTAGAACAACATATTATTATCGCTTTAGAATGACTATGCATCTTTTACGCCATCGATCCAATATGTTTTCAATGTTTTCAACGTATAAGGCGTTTGTCATAAATTCTAAAGTATTCAATCGCCACGTCTGTTTCAGGATGTTTACTTTTTTGCATAAAATATTTAAAGGCTCACATGTCATCATTACTTCATCATTTATGTATATCCATCCTTTATTTTTACAAAACGTTAAAATATTTTAAAAGATTAAGTTCAAAGCCTGGAAAATATAGTAGGTATTTTGGGATACTGGTGATACTTACCTACTACTTAATACCTATTTTATACATAATTTACCTCACACTTTGGGGAAACACAATAACATATTGCTGGCTGACCTTAGCTTGTATGTTAATTTGAAAGCATACATTAGGTAATTGTGAAAACATTTGATACAGTACACTCCTCGACCGACACAGATAAGAAAAAAAATCGTATAGAAAATCCCTTCGAATGGTTCTGTTAATTTATACTCTGTGTATACTGTGAATCTTTTATGTGAAATGTTCCAACCATCCTGGAATCATTAGCCCGCCTTTCCTGCTATTACGCAGCGTTCGACGACGGAAATTAAAGACTTGCTGGAAACCTCTCCGCTCTACAAATACTCTTTGTTACAGTTTCTAGTTTCGGAGTGTTTGTAGTCTGTGTTTAGATTAGAGGGCTGTTTGTTTAAGCAGCTTATCATGGTAGAGCCCAACTATCATTAACTGATAGTCTATAAAATGGACTGACTTGCAATAGTTTCAGAAATATGTTTCTCTTTACATGATCTAACCTAAAATAGCAGATAAGAGGGTAATAACAAAACTTGAATATTTATGGTTTTTAGGGTTCCGTACATCAAAAGGAAAAACGGAATATTTATAAGATCAATTTGTTATTCGTATATCTGTTTGTTAAGATCGAATGTCTGTATTAAGTTGAAAATACAATCGAAAAATCTGATCTAAACTGAAGTCTGAAAAAAAAAACTTGCCATATCTTTAGTTAAAGAATGTTATATATGTATGTTATGTATATTTAATTCCGTTTTTACTAGCTTTTTAATTAATTACAAATGTGAGCATTAGTAATGAATTACATACTCATTAATATAAGAAAATTCTACGGAAAACAAGAATAGTTCTACTTGAACATTGATGGCATTACCATAGAAAGTTTCTGTGATTATTCCGGATTATACAGATTAATTCGGACTAAGAAAGGTCAACTAATTTCGGATAAACAACAAGTCTGTACTGTTTGAGTGGGCGAATAAGCTTCTTAATTTTCAGGTGAGGTCAGAACACTGAAGATACGGCTGCGTAGGTATATTCTGCAGTTATATTATGAATTAAAATAGTTAAAATCCAGATATTATTATGTATAATGTGGGGTCGATGAAAAATTCATACTAATAAAAAAAAAAAAAAAATATATAGGGACAATTCATACAGATTGAGCAAGCCCCAAAGTAAGTTCGAAACTTGTGTTATGGGATACTAACTCAACGATATTATATTTTATAACAAATACATATATAGATAAACATCCAAGACCCGAGGCCAATCAGAAAAAGATCGTTTTTCATCATGACCCGACCGGGGATCGAACCCGGAATAACCAGTTGACGCAACTTGGTCTGCGTTCTCTCTCTCGTTATTAGAATATTTTTAATTAATGTTCCACACACCACACCATATTAGTTGTAGCGCGTTCCTTTTCCCCTTCATCCTCCTCCGCACTCTCTCTGCATCCCCGCTCCTTTTCCCATCTCCCACTCCACTCTCCTTCCCTGCTCTAATCCTTCCTTTCTCCCTAAATCATGGGATTTACATAAATCTTATAAATATGGATTTATAAGAGCCTTTATAAGGTCCTAATTTATTAATGAACTCCTTTTAACACATGACTCATAATATGATCGTTTAAGCAAGGAAATAATGGTCTAGTACTCAGTGAATATGGATGGCTTTATGTAGGTAGTAAGCAACATTTTTGTAACTACATATTTACAATACAATCTTTTTTAAAAAACTGAATACTAGACCATTATTTCATTGCTTAAACGATCATATGTAAGCTATATAGTCATGTGTTAAAAGGAAGTTTACTAATAAATTAGGACCTTATATGTATGTATATAGCCTATAGTGACTGTACGAAAGAAGTTGAACTGGAACGTTCATTCATCGAATGAAATATAACAGCATCGGTAACATGCAGCCTATGTGGATTAAAGTATCTATGTACTTATATTACAGGTAAATTAGTATTTAATACAGGAGGGCTACTACGAAACGTTAATCCGATATTTCGGCCGAAATATCGGAAGAATTTTAACCGTGAAATACAAGGTATTTCATGGTTATTTTAGTAATTCCTTGAATTCTATCCATGAAATACCTTGTACTTTATGGTTATTTTAGTAGTTCATTGAATTATAATCATGAAATAACTTGTATTTCACGGTTAAAATTCTTCCGATACTTCGGCCGAAGTATCGGATTTACGTTTCGTAGTAGCCCTCCTGCACTAAATGATGCTTGGAATCAGGTTAATAAAGCGAAATTGATGCTACCTGTCTGAACCTCTGCCTATAACATGATAATTAATGAGACTAAGATGAATGAACAGCTATGTTAGTGCCATAATTGTGACCAATTTGTCAAACTCTTATAATTAAGTCATTTATTACCATTCAGCGAGAGCTTTTTAAACTTAGGTACTTTTCTTACTTTATAATCTTACTTTTAGTTTTGATCTGGCTTAATTTTTAATGTTACTTTAGTTACTAGTTTATTTTTTAATGTTTTTAATGTCAACTTTTTCGTGAGGATCTTGTTTTCGAAAAAACCAACTTTTTTCTTTCACAAAGAAAACTCTGTAAAACTTTGCTCTCTGTTTTCAGCTCTTTAAATAATAGAATATACTTACTTACCTTTTATAACATTTATAACTACAGGTAGGTACTCTTTAAGGCTAGACTTAATTTTATTTTATAGCAAACTAGCTTTTCCCCGCGGCTTCGCTCGCGTTAATTTTATGACATAGATCTCGTTTGACAACAACACTACCCATAGCGCGACTTGTGGCGCCATCTATTGGCCGATAGCCCACCCCATACAGCGCCCTCTATAGTAGAAAAAGTATTTTCCCATTGGAATGACATACTTTCACGGGATAAAAAGTAGCCTATATTGGGCTCTGTACCTCTGACAATATGTATACAAATTTTCATAATGATCGGCTGCTTAGCCAAGCCGTGAAGGAATAACAAACAAACAAATAAACAAACAAACTCACTTTCTCATTTATAATATTAGTATGATATCAGTCCCTAATGGATCGGACTGCCAATCAGGGAAGTTACAGTCTTATATTTCTATATGAAAGCCCAACTTTCAGGTCATTGAAACCGAAATTTCACTTTATTAATTCCTCGGTTAAACATATAACATATATATTAAACATAATTATGATTACTATGATTCTCTTTCATAATAATCGTAATTCCGATAATCCTCTTTAATTAAAACTCGTTTTTATTTAATGTTTTTGTTTTAAGACCATCTTTGTTCTTAGTTTTCTGCCCCGGTTACCTCTTTCTTTGGTTGACTGTACTATACAGGCGGGCCGTATGCTTGTTTGCCACCTTTATGGCATAAAAAACCATTTCTACTCATTATTATCAAGTTCAATCAGTTTTTTCCAGTAAAAAGTAGTTTCATCTAAAACAAATAAAAATTACGTATAAATTCTAGTTATACGAACATAATACTTGGTCGTAACAAAAGCATTAAATAAAAACGAGTTTTAATTAAAGAGGGAACTCGTTTAAACTGAAACTGTTCTGTTTTTATGATAAAGCTTAGCAAACAACGACACGGGTCATCTGATTGTAAGTAATTGTCGACTTCTACAGAGAGAGTCGAAATGACTAAAACGCACATCGTGTCGCAAAAGGGTCGGTAATTGTGTCTTTTAGTGAGAACGGGGTTTATTTTAGGTGCAAGCCTGACAGAATCGGCGTGCCCGATGGTGCACCCGATGGCGCGCATTCTTTCATACAAAATGTAGGAAAGGACAGAAGCGGCGACGGCGAGCGGCGTGCCGCGCATCGGGCGCGCACGATGACGCGCAACCGTCGTGCCACCTCGATGCATTGCCAATGTTCATTCACACAAAATGTAGATAATATATAAATATGCACCTTAGACATTTCAGTGAGTAGCTTCACAAAAATACCTTTTTTATTTTTTGGTTTTGGCCGTGTGCAAATAGATTGGTCAATCATTTAGAAATGAGAAATAAAAGACTTATAGGTATATGTAGTGCATGGTAGTAAATAACACTTAAGATTTCCTCTCTCGTGTAGGTGACGCCCATATGACATAGGCTAGAAATAATGTCTTAAAGCGTTATTATTTCTTAGACAGATTTATGATAATGCATTTGTCAGGCTCAACCTCCTGCTACTCTGTGATAAACAAAATGAAATAGGTATCTTACCAACAAAAATATGAATGCCAAATGTTGGTGTTCCTAAGTCGGTAGAATTTAAATAAAAAAATATATTAAAGACAAAATGAGCGTTGAAAAATAAGACTTTGCTTTGTATAAACACAGAGAGTAAGGAGTTCTATTTTTCATGGATGTCGAGTCGAGCTTTCTCGTTGTAACTAAATACGAATTAAGTAATATAAGAGGTCAAAGAAATATTGTCCTCGTCGGAAAGCTCTGGAGGGCTACTACGAAACGTAAATCCGATACTTCGGCCGAAGTATCGGAAGAATTTTAACTATGAATTACAAGGTTTTTTCATGGTTATTTTATTAATTCCTTGAATTGTATGCATGAAATACCTTGTACTTTATGATTATTTTAGTAGTTCGTTGAATTATAACCAAGAAATACCTTGCATTCGACGTTTAAAATTCTTCCGATACTTCGGCCGAAGTATCGGATTTACGTTTCGTAGTAGCCCTCCTGGCTCTACACTCTCCCATAGTTCACAGAAGTGAAGTGTAGTTAGGCGCAAAGTTAGAAAAACAAAAGAAAATAAAGAAGTAGAACGACGAGCGCAACCACACAGTTGTTTTAGCTCAACATCGCGGCTCGTTCAACTAGCTCGACGGTGAAAGCACTACTCTCTTACAATACAGAATATCTGCGTGAAGTTCGATGAGTAAGAGATCCGGGAGATCAACTCCCTTGCAATCGCTTTTCTCCCTATCCTTAACCTTCTTTGTAACTCATCGGTAACGTCGGATGGAGTATGCGTAGGTAAATAATTTTCAGACAATTTGAATCCAGGCAGTTTTTGCGTGAAAGAGTAACAAATATACAAACTTTCGCGTTTTAAATTTTAGTCAGATGTAATATGATAAATTAAGGTACAAATAAAATAGTTATTAGTAAATATAAAAATGTAGTAGAGATGTTTAAAACTTCTAGACACTTTATTTTAATTTACTGATGGCAGGTTTATATACTTCGCTCATTTAATTTGTAAATTCTGATATGGAGAGCGCCAGCTGCGGATACAAGCTTCAGAATTAATCAAGGCAATGACTAATGAATTGTCTTGTATAAATTGAAACCTTAT
This sequence comes from Endotricha flammealis, assembly GCA_905163395.2. Classification (NCBI taxonomy): domain Eukaryota; kingdom Metazoa; phylum Arthropoda; class Insecta; order Lepidoptera; family Pyralidae; genus Endotricha; species Endotricha flammealis. The sequence goes on along the minus strand of LR990870.1, from coordinate 7,572,569 downwards.
TATTACAACAGATAAATAATCATAACACATACAAATGACTAAAAACCCTAACATAAGTCAATTTTATTTTCCTGTCACTTTATAGCACATAAGTACACGTAGGTGCTGTCAAGAAAAGCTGCTTAACTCATTTTATTGGCTACAAATACCACCTTTAGTGAAAGAAGGATGTAACTTAGTTTTTGTATTGGATATTTTTGTTTCACAAATTGAGTAATAAATTGTGAAAGATTTGCTTTCAGTAATACATAAACACAATGTGTTGTAGGAGGTTTTTGAAGAGCGAGTGTGCTTTCCAGTGAATGCATCTACTCATAGGTTCTATTACAATTTAAGTGCAATTTATAATAACTTTGGCGATTAGGCGGCTAGTTTGTTTGGGTGATTTTGGAGCCTTTGTTGATTTTTTTGAAGCTATTTGGATTTCGTCGTTGCAAATATCGACAATTGATGGCTCTCGGAGCTGGAAATTGGGAGGAAATTGTTCAAGACGTTACGTATTCTCGTATCAGAGACCAGGATCCAATTCGGGTCGTTGTTGCGCCGTAGCAGTATCATATCAACCCATAATCATCCCACTGCAGGGATACGGATCTCCCTTCAATCGAAGGTGATTAGAGCGTACTCTGCCACGCTGCTCCAATGCGGATTGGCAGAGACCGGTGTTTTCAAACCGCCCTAAGGCCACCGACTTGACTCAACAACTGTCATCTATTGACAACTGCGGGGAGCGACGGTTTAACGTGGCCTCCGAAGCACGGAGAAGCTCGAGATAAAGACACCCATTCAAACGCTGGCTAGGGTCGATGTCGCTTATCTTGCCTGTGCATATTAGAGTGCGACACACAGCGACGCCATCGAGCTCCTCAAGTAAATATTGACAATTCCCTTGTTGTCTATTGAAGGTAATTTACCATAGTGTTGCAGTAGCCCCATTGTCATTAACATAAGCATACAAGTATACCAAGGCTTATTCATGTAACAATGGATTTCGTGTGTATTGTTCAATGCTTTGAAACAAGCTCATGCGGTAACCACAATTTTCATTTCGGCTCGCGGTTTGGACAGCGGTAATTATTATGCGCAGTTATTTTAGGCTCAATTACGTGTAATATTGCACGAAATTAATTAAACATGTTAATCAACAATGTAATTGTTAACTGTTTGATAGATAACATATTTATACAGTCCCTCGTACCACGTTATTCGTACAAATAGAACTTTCATGCGATACCTACGACCTACACACACGATAACCGTATCCACACTTGTCATGATGTCTGCACTTGAGTAACCCTTCTGCCGTGTCGTACAGAAACCGTGTGGGAGTCATCGCACATTATATTAGAAAAGCCAGTAGGTACATTAATTTTCAAAATTCACTCGCTAGTGAAGGTGACGGTTTGCTGGAATTTTCTCTCCCCGATTAAATTAATGTCAAGTTGATCAAAACAAACATTATTTACTCGTAATAGTCAATATGCTAATGTTACGTGGGCGGTGTGAAATTCTCCAAACTTGTCTTTATTTACGCCTGCTGCTATTACCAGTTTCGAAGGGTTATTATTATTACATGGCGGTTATACAATCTCGCGAAGTTCAGCGAAAACGACAGTGTGGTCGGGCTCTCTGTCCTACTTCAGCTTCATTTTTTCTTCTAACTTCGTGACGAACTTCACTTTACTTCGATCAACTTCCCGAGTGTATAGTGCATAATAAAATTTATACTAAATCGAGACCGACTGTCGGTCAAGTTCTATTCGTGTCCCGACAATGGTATTATACAAAAAAATTTTTTTTTGCTTTAAAGAGTAACAAACATTTATTTATTAATATAACTTTGTTAACGACAATACACAAAGTACTGATACAATTGGCGGACTTAATGCTAATTGCATTCTCTACCAGTCAACCATTGGAATAAATAAATCTAGAATGAAAAAGACGAGTAAAAAGTTTGAGGGAATTGTTAGAGCGAAGTTGTCTGTCATGTGAATCGCAGAGATACCGAATTTTTTCTATAAGATATACTGGAGAAGGCGAAGTGAAACATCATCACAATCTTTCAATTTGACTTTGAGAGTTAATTAAGATTTTATCCAAGACTTATATTATACTAGTGAAACCCGCGTAACTTCGTTTGCGTGTATTTATTTATGCACAGCGCAGCAGCGTCAACTATATCAGACTTTTGACCAAATCCTACGGGAATCGCGTACTGGTCGGGATTAAAAGTACCCTATGTGTTAATTCTAGGTATCAGCTACCTACATAGTAAATATCATAAAAATTAGCCCAGCCATCTGAGAGTGAAAGAGTAACAAACATACACACAACTTTCGCCTTTATAACATTAGTATGATCATAACAACATAGAATTTTAGATTTATCGTTTTAAAAAAAGGATGTTATCTAGAATGTGAAGATATCTATTTTCGTCGTGAATTCTTTATATGAGAAGTACCATATTCTATTACCCACTCTGGAATCAGGACCCGTATATGATAAATTGCATGTGATTTGCACTGCCGAGTATATATTATGCATAATGTATTGCTGGGAAATGTATGGAAGAGTCCAATTCTTGGAAAAGCTACAAAACAAATATTCTTTAAATTCAAAATAATCTTTGATGTTATATAATATATTATTTATTTAAATACATATAATAGAGAACAAGTCTAAAAGTGAAGAATAAATAAATAAACATATAGGGCAAATCACACAGATTGAGCAAGCCCCAAAGTAAGTTCGAAACTTGTGTCATGATATAAAGGACACTAACTCAACAATACTATTTTATAACAAATACATATATTAGATAAACATCCAAGATCCGAGGCCAATCATAAAAAGTTCGTTTTTCATCATGACCCGACCGGGATTCGAACCAGGGACCTCCTGGGTGGCGGTCCGGCGTGGTAACCATTACGCCACGGAGGTCGTCATAAGAAACGAATGTGCAATATTTTTAGTACAAAAAGGAAATTGATAAAAATATAATTAATATAAAAAGATAAATAAACAAAAACTCATTTATTGCCATCATAAGGTTTAGACAATCAAGATACATACAAAGATTTTAAAGGACAAAGAAAAACAGAAATTACAAATTCTAAATTACTGATAAAGTTCTTGTGCGTCTTTGGCAAAAGGAGTATGCTTAGTACTGCTCAGCACATATTGCGTAAACAAGGCCATGCCTAAGCAGGGCTGATTTTCAGCATACCCCCTGCTCGAGTTCAGGTGGTAGTCGAGCGGATAAAGCGGTAGCGGCGGCGGCGCGAGTGGTAAAGATAAACTCTTCTAATTGTTTTTGCTAACTAAATGGGTATAAATTGACAAACTAATTATGTTTTGCGACAACATGAATAAGTTAATTTGTACTCGTGAACATAAAAATTAAGTATAGTAATAAGCATCTTTTTATGAAAAAATAAGTAGTGTAGGTACATGACGCAAGCATAGATATAACCCAGAAGTATGTTAATTGAAAACAGCGTAAATTTTATAAACGACTTGTACAACATCACCAAACATTTCTCTGTTCATGACAAAAATATCAGCCGCTGTGAAATATAGAGGGCGCTGTGACAAAGCCAACATAAACATTACGATTCTAGCATGTTTTGCTTCCATTAACTCCCACCCGCAGGAGTACATTGCAGTAGACATATCTGTTTCTGCACTCAGTAATAGTTCCCCTCCGAAACAATATATGAACAATGGGATAACACCGGTAACACCCGTCAATATCGTGTTACTTATATTCCAAGCGTTCAATGTTTGCAGTGTCGACACCAATACTAAAGTCATGAAGAAAAAATGGCAGCCGAACACTACTCTGTACAAATCCTTTATCATCGCATGATACTTTAATACGAACTGATGATGTCTTATACAAAATTTTATCTTCTCATAAATGTCATCATTAGATGTATCCTGAGAATTTTCTTTGTCAGATAAAACCTTTTGTATTTGATTCAATGTATCAGTGATTGCGTAAAAATGTCCCAATTCACTGGAAAGTAGATTTACGAATAACACGATGTATCCTGTTTGGTTGATTGCCGAAAATCCTGTAGCTATCACTATCAGAATGAAACATATTTCGTAATATGGAGTATGGTACCTGTCGATTATACCTGAAACAAAAAAATCCAGCTAGAATAAAAAGTACAGAGCGCAATTTTTCACAGACTTAACACGTTTTCGTGTACGTTACGTCCACCCACCACCACTAAATGAGTGCAGAAGGCAGACAAAAGTCCGCGTTAGCGCGAGTTGAAGCCAATGTTCTATTTTTTATGCAGAGTGGCGTGGTCTGGTCTGCCAGAATTACACGGAATTTTATTTGCGCGCCGGACTTTTTGCGCGTTTACAATGACATTGGATCTATTAAGTGCGTCATGGATAGTTTGTCGTTTGTGTTGCTCGTTATGGTTTCATGCCGATATTCCGTGAGAGGATGTTACTTCTCCGATCGAGCTAGCCCATTTGTTATATGCTCTACCATTCCAAACCCTCTTAGGTAGTAAACAAACAGATACATGTGAGAAACACTGACTTACCATAAATTTCTCCAGGCGTTGATGGCAAATATCTCTCGTTTCCAAATATAGTGAATAACAATGGTAAAGTTAAATAAAATATATGTGTAGTAGCAACGTTAAATATTACTAAGTATGACACGTAGCGACCTTTTTCTAAAGCATTGGTAATCTTTGAACGCGCTAGAGGCTCTTGAACAGAATCTAGACCCTCACGGCTCATGTCAAAGATTTTCTTCAATTGATTCCTGAAATTTAAATAAATTCGTTCTAGTAAATAAAAAGTAAGAAGTAGTAAAAAAAAAGTATAACGACAGTTATAACAGTTTTTTTTCTGGCAATGATAATAATTTGTGACGGTGAAAATTGATTAATATTTAGAATTGAGAAATGTGAGACCAATACTGCAAAAAATCAATAATACTACAAAAGACAGGACACAGGTGTTGAACTACAGAAACTTGTATTGAATTCAATTAGTACCTCGAAGTCCACATGAAAATATACTTAGAGAGCGGAATACAAGTGGAACTAATGCAGTTAACAGCTTTGAAACATTCCAGCTTGTCTGGTAACACATTTATTAAGTACAACGTCTGGCTAATCGTGCCGACATAGATGAACGCGCCTGCAAACACGAGCACTCCCAACAAAGAAAATGGTGTTATTTCTGAAATGTTAAACGTGTTTCATTTAATCCGTTCAGCGCCATGTGTATCGTTTTCGATACATATATGTATCGTTTACGACGCCAACTAGGCGTTGAGCGTGTTAAATGGGCGCCAGACACAGTTTTCATAACTCTTTTTGGACACTGCCACGCTGCCGCCGTTTGGATAAGTGAAAGCTTCACTGAAAGGACTTTCCCTTACTCCAATCACACTAGTAATAAAATAAGGGAAGTTGTATCTGGCTCCGGCTTTGTATAAAAACTGTTCTTTTCACTTGTAGACAATTTTTTTTAAAATGTATTTTTTCTAAATCCTTCTTATGTCTTTTTGATTAAATTCGTTGCGAGTTCCAAGACAGATGGGTAGTCTTCCCCATAGGACGCCTTTATCTTTCGTTATTATCCTTTGTAAAAATTACTTGTACATTTTCAAAATTTACTTCAAATTTTATTTATTATTTCATTGTACATTCCAAAACAGCGGTACTTTTCTCTAGGACGTTTTTGTGCGTTATTACCTAAAGAAATCATTTACAAATTGGTTTGCTACTGTTAGACTATACAGAAGAGAAGCAGCCGCTTGAGAATGAAACAAGAATGAATTACATTTAATTCCAACTTTTAAATAATCATATTAATATTATACTTAAATGAGAAAGTGAGTTTGTTTGTTTGTTTGTTATTCCTTCACGGCTTGACTAATCAGCTGATCATTATGAAAATTTGTATACATATTGTAAGGGGTACAGAGCCCAACATAGGCTACTTTTTAAAGTTTGTCATTTCAATGGAAAAATATATTTTCTACTATATAGGCTGTATGTCATGCTATCGGTCAACAGATGGCGCCACAAGTCGCGCTAAGGGTTGTTTTGTTGTCAAACGAGATCTATGTCATAAAATTAACGCGAGCGAAGCCGCGGAGAAAAGCTAGTTTTAAATAAATTACTCATGGCCAGGAGACAGTGTCTTAATTTGCATTGTTCATATTTATTAACACCTTTAACAAATTAAAACATGTAAACTAATGAAACGACGACGACGTGCAAAAATGCTTACTGCGATTAGGATCCCCAAATACATTGTGGATACCAACGAATATTTGTATGCTGCTGACCATATTTTTAGCCGCATTTATGGGATCACTATTATTTTTAGTGCGTTCAGTAATGTATCGTTTTATATATTTTATTAACACCATAACTCTGGATACGTCAGTATAAGTCCATAGATCGAAAACTTATCATTTATTATATTGAAGAAATATTGTTTTATTAAAACGCGAAATAATTACAACGAATTTTAAATGGAAAATATTTAAACAGTGGTCGGCAATTGAGTGTTAATTGTTCTGCTAAATTGACTGTCATAATAATTGACAATAACAATTAGTAATTTTTGTATAGGATGTAGTTACGCAAAATAAGACGGGGTAGATTAAAGAAGTGCTGGCTTGCTTAGCGTCATAAAGAACCTCTGTTTCAAGAGGTTCTACTGTTGGTTCTATTAGTAGAACCTCGTGGAAGTTTTCTTCTAAGAGGTTCTACCTTTAGGTGAAGTAGAACTGTTTGGAAGCCCTCTGCTCCGCCTCTGTGAACACGTGCCATGCCAACGGTATTGAAAGATGCCGAAGGCTGTACAAAGTAGAGGAGTAGGAATGTCTAAAATACACAGCAGACTGAAGGGTAGCCCCCTTCTCACTATATGTATTTATATGAACGAATTCATTATAAACGCGACTTATGTAGGTTTCAGTTTCAAATAACTGGACATGTCCTCCTTGTTGCAGTCGTCATTGTGTGTTCTACACTTATAAGAGAGTGAATTCAATTGTATAGTTTTAAATAAAAACTTTTTTTTTTTAAATCACTAAGGTGGCAAACTAGCGGCCCGCCTGATGGCAGTCACAGTAGCCTTTGGACGCTTGCAATACGGGGCATCACTCTTGCCGACCCTTGCTAAAAAGTGGAACTCTGGAGACATTACTCACCGTAGTCTCGGCCATGTTGTGTACATGGCCCAGACCAATGCCATTTGGCTAATTATTAAATATAAATTTAATTATATAATATAATAAAATATAGCGAATTATCCCCTGTGCCCTCATCATCATCAGCCTACATTCGTCCACTGCTGGACATAGGCCTCCCCAACTGCAGGCCACCGCGCACGATCCCCCGCCACTCTCATCCAGCTCTTGCCCTATCTCTTAAAATCTAACTCACAACTACATAGAAAGTATTTCGAATCTTTAAATTTTTGTTTTGTGTGTGTGGTGTGACACAATATCATACTTTTGTGCGTTACCTTTTGCGTAATAACGACCAACTATTAACTCCTATTTACACTTCAATTTAGCTTACATTATTGTTAGTTACGTACTATTTACTTTGTAAATTTTTAAATACTCAAACTAATTATTTCTTATTGTCAGAAATTTTTGTGTGTATACTTCTAACAAATAATCATTTTTCTTTTTTTCTTTCTTTCCTTTTAAACATATTATATGTAACGCACAACTCTAAACTCTGTATAATACATGACCGCATCTTTAAATAACTAGTATAAAATGAAGTCGCTTCCGCTGTCTGTTTGCTTAGATTTTTTAAACTACTCAACGGATTAAATGAAGTTTTCAGCAATAGAAAGAGTGATTCAAAAGGAAGGTTTAAATGTATACTAACTGTGAAATAGGGTGGTCGGTGAATATGGCGGTAGCAATGGGTCTCACTTCTGGAGTCCACCACTGCTCAACATCAGGGGTGGAGTCAACTTGTTTGGCTAATTAAAAAAACGAAGTTGCGCGTGTTTTGGGCTTTAAAATTCGTAGTACAACGATTACTGGTAAATCCGCAATGGTTTGCAATTTCAGTTTTGTCATCAATACGGGCGACCAAATTTATCCAATGGTAATCGGCTTAGCTTTGATCAATAGGTGCGGTCAGATTGGGGAAATACCTCCGAAGCTCGGAGAAGCACGAGATAATAAAACCCATCCAAACACTTACTAGAGTGAGACATACAGCGATGCCATCCACTTCCTCATTCTTTCTTACAAACTTTTGGATTTATAAATATTTACAGTAGGTTTCCACAATTCGTACAAAACCTTTCGATTAATTTTAAATTCCTGTACCACCCACCAAAAAAAGAATCTTTTTTTTCTTTTTTTGTTTTGCACGATCTAGCTAGTGCATCGTTCACAGACTTGAGTGTAATCGTTTTATTCAAAAGCCACCGCCCACTTGTGATTTTTAATCGGCGGATAGTTCAGTCGCAGTCATTTTCGATAGTTTGATCGGCCGATTTTTAATCGTCAAATGGGCGCACTGCCAAGCTCTATACGAATCCCAGAACGATCAAACTATCGGCCCATTAAAAATCACAAGTGGGCGGTGGCTCTTAAATAAAATGATTACACTCAAGTCTGTGAACGATGCACTAGATCGTGCAAACCAAAAAAGAAAAAAAAAAAAAGATCTTCTAACCACAAAAATTCTTGGCACGTTATAGAAACTTGGCATATTTTAGAATCAACAAGTATACTATCTTGTAGCTCATTTTCTCTCTGATTAGTCCCTTTATTGAGTCACTCTGGCGGGCCTCCCTTGGTATTCATTTACTTTTATGGACTTTTGATCTGCCAAGTTCGACATTGGTTCGGCACGTACGAGATTGGAAAACTTGGAATAGCCTTGTCATTCATTACTATGTAGCATCCAATACTGATGGGTATTTTCACTGGGACAATATAAACAAGTACAGGTACATATTTCAAGTAAGTAAGTATAATAAAGGAAAAAGATATCAGTCTCACTAATATCTAATATATAATCAAGTTAGTTTGTAGATGTGTTGTTGTTTGAGTGGTAGAGTCTAGCTATTATGAACTTGTAGTGGCTCGTAAATGAACAGGAGGGCTACTACGAAACGTTAATCCGATATTTCGGCCGAAGTATCGGAAGAATTTTAACCGTGAAATACCTGTATTTCATGGTTAAAATTCTTCCGATACTTCGTATTCGTAATACCCTGGTATTTCATGGTTATTTTAGTAATTCCTTGAATTCTATCCATGAAATACCTTGTACTTTATGGTTATTTTAGTAGTTCATTGAATTATAATCATGAAATAACTTAGATTTTACGGTTAAAATTCTTCGTTTACGTTTCGTAGTAGCCCTGCTGGATCGACAGACCGGCCGGTGGCCTACAACCCAAGGTGTGACATTAATTCGGAAATTTTCATTTCATTGAAAAGGGTGGGATTACGCTAACCAGTGGTAGCATAGTATAGCTATATAACCCATAACGATTCCCAATTTATCTGAACAACTAGCTTTTTTGACCGCGACTTCGTCCGCGTGAAGTACCGGACCCGTTCCCGTGGGAACCACATAGAATTTCGGGAAAAGCTATAGCCTATGTCACTCCCTGATAATGTATTCTACTAGTGAAAGAATTTTTGAAATCGGTCCAGTAGTTTCGGAGCCTATTCAATGCAAACAAACAATCAAATCTTTCCTCTTTATTTATAATATTAGTATAGACATAGAAGTATAGATTAGTATAGATATGGTAGAATAATGTGACATGCAGTAATTTAGTTTTTTTCACGCAAACAGGTCTAGGTTTAGATAAAGTATTTTTAACTAAAACAGTGAAATAAACACTTTGCACCATTTTCATTAACTCAATTTGTTAATTAAATTAGTGATTATAACACGTGAATTCAATGTGAATACCAGTTAATTCGTTTTCCTAATATTCCGAATAAACTGAGTTCGTTAGCAACATTAGTTAATGTGATTGCTCAATTGGATCGTGACTTTAGGTAAGTTTATTAATCCAACTCTCAAGGTGGCATAACATCATTACCACGCTCAAACCATAGTTAGTTTAGTTGGTATGATAAATCGGTAAATATTTAGATTTTATGTCGGTTTAAACTTAAATAATTTCAGCTAAACATTTTGTTACTTGCAATAATTTATAACAGGTCCAGGTCGCAGAACATTTTCAAATGGAAATTATCAACAAATGTAATAATTTGTTATACTTTTAACGATATCATTCCATTTTTTGGGGTTCCGTAGTAAACTACAAGGAACCCTTATAGATTCGCTATGTCCGTCTGCCTGTCCGTCTGTCCGCGGTCTAGCGCCTAGACGCTTAATGCTAGAAAACTGTAATTTGGTATGTATACGCATATTAACAATGCTAACAAAGTTCTGGATCAAAATTTTGAAAAATATTTTTTTTTGGGGTGCCTCCCCTACATGTAAAGTAAAAATGAATTTTTATTTTCGCGCCTAACCCCTTGTTGTGCGTTTGTGTATCGTTGATATGTATCGTTAGATAGGTCTCTTAAAAACATCGAGGGTGTGGGAGGACCATTTTCCGATACAATGATCCGTTTGCGAATTATTTACATTTAACATGTCAATTTTCGTTATGCACGGTGGTCCCCCCGCTCCGCCCCGTTTAGAAATTTGAAAAATTTCATGGTAGTAGTCCATATAGTGAACCTACAAGGAAAACTATAATGGTTAAGTAGGCACTATTAATTACCGAGTAATACCGACAAACTTACGAAGTAAAATTTTTTTGACGAAAACGTTCAAAATTAAATATCATAGAATATGGCATTGTACTCATCTGCAAGCAAGAAATGCGTAGCCAATACGGAACCCTACATTAATAAATAATAAATAAATATATAGGGACAATTCATACAGATTGAGCTAGCCCCAAAGTAAGTTCGCAACTTGTGTTATGGGATACTAACTCAACGATATTATATTTTATAACAAATACATATCCAAGACCCGAGGCCAATCAGAAAAAGTTCGTTTTTCATCATGATCCGACTGGGGATCGAACCCGGGACCTTCTGGGTGGCGGTCTGGCGTGGTAACCATTACGCCACGGAGGTCGTCATTACATTGTGCGTGGCCCGACACGTACTTGCCCGGTTTTTATAAATGTAGTAATTTTTCAAATAATATTTTTTATTAATTAATTTGTATCTCGATTCGAACTCAGTTCCTTCCAGAGTGACCAAATAAAGGGATACTAACTCGATGCCAAATAATTACGAAAATTGGACTACTGAGCTTATCTTTGTTAATTAAAACTTGTTCGAAAGTTTGCAAGTTCAGAGTGCAGCTGTGTCGACTTAAGGAACCCTCTACAAAATACGTTACATGAATTTTATGATCTTCACTTTGTGTTAGTCTTTTGCCTCTTTGTGTTGGTGTTAGATTTATTTAATTTTCTATTAACGAAATAACTTTTTTAATGAAATGAGCATTTAAGCTATGTTATGTATGATGCATCCCCAGCGCGTTTATTTTTCTATTGTTGTTACTAAAAATCTAAAAAATATTTTTTGTGACTCCGACTCTAAACTACTCTCGATGTTGACCGGGGTTAGGTGAATATGATAGTGTGAGGAGAGCACTTCGTCTGTTCGTCACGTTCGTCGTTTTTAAGGTTAAGTAGTACAAGGAACCCTTATAGTTTCGCCATGTCTGTCTGTCCGTCCGTCCGCGGTCTAGCGCCTAGACGCTTAATGCTAGAAAGCTAGAAAAATATTTTTTTTGGGGTGCCTACATGTAAAGTGAAAATGATTTTTTTCTTGTTGTTGGGTATCGTTAGATAGGTCTCTTCAAAACATAGAGGGTAAAGAAATATCATTTTTCGATACAATGATCCGTTTTGGAATTATCGTGTCAATTTTCGTTTTGCACGGTGGTCCCCCCTCTATCTCCGAAAGCCTTATGTATAGTAATTTGAAAAAAATCATGATAGTAGTCCATATGCTGAAACTTCAATGAAAACTATAACGGTTACGTAGGCTCTACTAGTTACCGAGTAATAGCCGACGAACTTATAAAATAAAATTTCTTTGATGAAAACTTACAAATGTGATAGAATTTTGATATTGGACTCAACTGAAGGCACGCAAAGCACAGCAAATACGGAACCCTACATTGTGCGAGGTCCGACACGTACTTGCTCGGTTTTTCTGTGTCTTAATTAGCCTCGATTATTTCTGCCAGTAGTGTAGAACCGTCGCTAGTAATTGTTGTCTAACTTTTGAAAACAGTGCATATGAGCTAACAAACAATTAACAACCTTGTTAGAGAATGAACAAACTTTGAAAGTTATTCTTTGTTATAATAACGTTATGAGACGATCACTTTCAACAAATAGTAACAAGTGCCCACAAAAGTTATCTAATGATACTTTGTTTCACAAAAGCTCACTTTAACTTAATTGAGGACTGAAAATGACTAAGTAAGTTCGAGACTTGTGTTATAGCCTATAGGACACTAACTAAACGATACTATATTTATAACAAATACATTATACAGATAAACATATAAGACCTAGGCTAATCAGAAAAAGAACGTTTTTTATAATGATTTAACCGGGCCGGGATTCGAACCCGGGACCTTCAGGGTGGTGGTCTGGCATGGTAACCATTACGCCATCTGAGGTCGTTAAATAGTTACCTAATGATAATTTGTTGCACAAAAGTTAAGTGAAGTGTGATGCAGTACCTTGTTGATCTTTCCTTCGCTGAAAGTGTAATGTAAACTATGGATGACCCCTTATTTCAGAATTTCGTTTGCCAAAAGCTTTTAATTTATCACCAAAAACTGCCATCACGAACAGCCCTTTCGGACCATATATGATATTATAGGCAGCTGGTAACATCTGACGGTGTTCAAAATCCATTGACCCGCATAACCGTCCGCCTATTCTACGCTGCTGGCAGTATTCGTATATATGAAAACTACCGGAATATGCATGAAATTGTGTGATAGTCAACTATCAGTTCACTTGTGTGAAGGCAATGATTACAACGTACATTTACCATCGAATCAATTAAATTTTCATTCACGCCAACATTATTGCAATATTAAAATCTCATTTTTTAAAGTCCTTTTCATTGTTATAAAGGTACATTATTCCAAATATATTCTCAGTTTCTGAAACGCATTTTTATAGTTAATGACACATTAAATCATAGCTGTCACTGTCAAAGAAGATAATTTGAGACTTAATTCTAAAGGCCAATCAGAGATCGATTGTTAGATTAGTGTAAAGTCGGCTACTATTTCAAAATATCATTTTTAAAAATAATTTCGAAATATTTTTCAAAGATAAATGTGTTAGTTGAACTGTAACAAACATAAAAACAATCATAATTACGTAATTGTACACATGTAGAGAACGGTGTTTTTCAATCTGCCGTCTAACATTGAATCCTAATTCCACCCATAGTAACACATAGGTATAATTTGTTATACCCATAAAACGAGATGGGTGTGTCACGTAATTAATACTCCATTTCGCCAAGTGGCTTTCAGGGCGGTTATGTTTAGATGAACGCATTAACTAGAACAAGCTAATTAGCAGAGAGGCAAATTCATTATTTTGTTAATGTCATGTCAGGCAGGCAAACAAGCAAGATGAAAAGTGGTTACCGCCGCCTATGAACATCAGTAACACCAGGGACACCATTCGTTGCCCGCTTTATGGAAGATCATCTTCCGGATCAGTCACTCACCGCACCAATTGCTCTTTTTGTGATTGAGGCTATCAGCGAATTTCTGAAACGCATTATAACTTTAATTACCCATTAAACCCCACGCTATCTTTTTTCGTCTGTAGTTTTATTTTTAATAATTAATTAAAACTTTATTGCACAATACACTTTTGAACGGTTACATGAGGGGTGCAACATATAAAATTATTAAAAGATATTATTAATTTTAATGTGTTTTATTTTAATGCCACATTAAGTCTCAAGCCATCTAGAAACTTTTTTCTTCTGTAGTTTCAAAGTGTTAGTTTTATTTTAATGTGACATTGACTTTAAAAATGCGTTTCAAAATACGGTCTGTATGTTCCAATATGTCTATGAACGTATATGACAAATCTTGCTCGACAAGAGACAATATAGACCTATATTCCGTTCCACTCATAGATTTATTATATACGGTATATACTAAATCTATGGTTCCACTATACACTATTATGCAGTAGGCACAAAAGCTCCAGACTATCATCTGATCTGCGGCCCGTCCCGGTATGGCACGGGTTTAAATTATTCCCGTCAGGATAATATGTTTTCCGGGATAAAAAGAAGCCTATGTCACTCTCCAAACCTGACCTTATCTCCAAAAAACATATCAATCCGATCTTTACTTTCGAAGTAAAAGAAGGACAAACAAACACACTTCGCATTTATTATATTAGTGTGTATTCTGTCTGTTCTTTGAACACAAATTATATTATTTGAGACAAGTCCAATGTTTACGAACATTAATTTAGATGCAGTTCAGATGCATTACCTCCATAACATCAATCGTTGGTAGTTAGACCATAAACTGCGCTGAGTAAACTGCTGCGCCCACCCTGTTTTATTACTACTTTGAATATACACTTTCTGTGTTTATTTCCACTATTTGTTTACCATAATGGTAAACTGACGACCTCCGTGGCGTAATGGTTACCACGCCAGACCGCCACCCAGGAGGTCCCGGGTTCGATCCCCGGTCGGGTCATGATGAAAAACGAACTTTTTCTGATTGGCCACGGGTCTTGGATGTTTATCTATATATGTATTTGTTATAAAATATAATATCGTTGAGTTAGTATCCCATAACACAAGTTTCGAACTTACTTTGGGGCTAGCTCAATCTGTATGAATTGTCAAAAAAAAAAAAAAACTCACGTATTACTTTTATTTGTCAGATAAGTATCTGCATGTCGAAATACCATTTATTACATCTTACATTTAGTACCTATTCCATAACAACCCATCATTCCACACTGCAGGGATACGGGTCACCCTTCAATCGAATGGGATTAGAGTGTACTCTGCCACGCTTCTCCAATGCGGACTGGCAGGGGCCAGTGTTTTCAAGCCGCCCGAAGGCCATCGATTTGGCTTATTAACAACAGTCGTGACGGCTTAACGTCCTAGGCACGGAGAAGCTCGACATAATCGATAACAGCAGCATGGTTGCGTGCACATTCTTATTTAGTAACAAGATTAGGAAACTACATTTTTTTATACCACAAAGTTGGCAAACAGGCATACGGCCCGTCTGGTGGTAACATCACCGTAGCTTATAGACGCTTGCAATACCGGGGGTATCACTCACGCGTTGCCAACCCTCCCAACCCCCCAAGTGGAGATCTGGAGACCTTACTAACGGTAGGAACACGGCATGGCCGGGACCAATGCTATTTGGCTACGATCTTCTGTAAGGTGGAGGTCCTTCCCCAGACGGGCTGCTCCGATTTGAGCCGATTATACGATGCGTGCTACCTCTCTTAAAATTACGGCCCCTTTCGAGTTTTTAGGATACGTGCACAGTCAATAAAATGAATAAACACAAATTAAAGTACCATGTCACATTAAAAATCCTAACAACTGACCGTAACTTTCCGTATCAGCGCACACAATGGGTAGTTGAATAAGGTACTAAAGCTCTAATATATCTTTTGATCGTGTAATAATGCATCAAACTACTAGTGTTTTGCTTTGATAACTTTTAATGTTTGAAAGTTTACTGTCGTATAGTATACCTTTATAGACGCTATAACTCTTTATGTCCTTATATACACCTTACTATTGTCATACTTTTGTATAGAAATTCATTCACAATGTCGAGTGACTACATTAACGTTGATGTAAATTAATTAGATATTGGATTTTAACATCGGATTAGAATATAACTCTTTCTACAGTTTCTGTTATGATATTTGGTATTTGGTTCTTTTATGCGGCTTTATTAAGCTAATGGCGACCACGTACCGGAAAGCGCAGCGTAGGACGCCCACCTACAAGGTGGTCATACGACCTAAAGAAAGTCGCAGGAAGCCGCTGGATGCAGGCCGCTGCCAGCAGGTCGCATTGGAGGCGTTTGGGGGAGACCTATGTCCAGCAGTGGACTTTTTGTGGCTGAGATGGTGATGATGATGATTAAGCTACTAAGTATCACAGAGTACCACTAAGTATAGTAAGTATTAAGTATGTACTATTACTTAATAGTTCATACTATACTAGTACTTATAGTAAGTATTATTTTTCAAAAACTGTGATAGTTTTACTTTCTATTAGAGAAACCCGCGCAACTTCGTTTGCTTGTTTTCCGCTTTCCCGTGGGAATATCGAAAGATCCTTTCTTACCGGATGCCTACGTCGTACAAAGAACCCATCCTACAAGTTTCAGTTCTCTACGATCAGCGGTTTAGGCTGTGCGTTGATCCATCATTCGGGACAAAGCATTTTATATATATACACTGGGCGTCAAAAATAAGTAGTACAGTTTTAAAATTGCAATTACTCTTAAACTATAGAAGTTAGAGTTTTGAAATAAAAGTCATTTTATAGCAAATTTAACAAAGTTTTCTAAAAATAATATTTTATTTAGCATTAGTAAAGTTTTACACTGAAAATTAAGAAAAAACTAAAAAGCTAACCATTTTGAAGTAACTATCAAGAACTTAATTTTTAAGTTTTGGGCCTTGTTCCCACTTTAGTAACTTGTATTGCCGCCTCGGGCTCTGATGACATCTTTGAGCCGGTTTGGCATGCTGAACACTAAGTTTCGGAGGCGGTGTTAGGGAATATTCACCCATTCTTCTATCAGGGCCTGTTTTAGAGCCCTGAGGGTGGCGGGGGGTGGTCGGCGTCTTCTGACTAGCCTCCCAAGCTCATCCCAAGTGTGTTCAATCGGGTTAAGATCTGGGCTTCTTGATGGCCAAGCCATCAAGCTGATGCCAACCTCCTGAATGTGTGTGGCCGGGCGTTATCATGCATTAGTATCGCTCCATCACCCATATTTACTAAATATGGCCCTGCATACTCGATAAGGATCTCTAATGCATATCTTTCACCAGTCAGACTGCCATTTTCTGTGACCACTAGCTCTGTGCGACCCTCTGAAGAGATGCCAGGCCATACGTGTACAGAGCCCCCGCCGTATTGAACTCTTTCCGAGATGCAACCTTGAATGTATCGCTCACCAGGTCGCCTGTATACTCTCCGCGTTCCATCGGAAGTGAATAAAGAAAACCAAGACTCATCTGTGAACAAAACTCTTGTCCATTCTTCTTCGTCCCATTGTACGTGTTGACGGGCGTAGCGTAGTCTTGCTACTCGATGCCCTGTCTCAAGTTTGGGGCCATTTGCTGGCCTGTACGACTTCAGGTTGGCTTCAGCAAGGTCTTCTCCTCACTGTACTCTCACTAACGTAGTCTCTTCGGGTCTGAAGAAGCTGTTGCTGGACCTTAACTGCATTAAGGTGACGATTTCTTAACACAGTAGAGACAATTAAGCGGTCTCTCCGGTACTAGTGCACCTGGGTCTGCCATTACTTGGTCTCCTTAGATGGTTTCCAGTCTCTTAGTACCTTCGCTTTACTTGCTGGATCGTTCTTAGAGTTACACCCACCGTTCTTGCAGTATGACGCATACTGATGCCTACTTCGAGAAAAGTTATGATTCTTGCACATTCTTCTGGTGAAAGAGGCATGATTAGTGACGTTTACTCGCTGAAGACACATTTGCTTTTGAATTGCAATTGATTTATCAGAAATAAAGAAAACAATAAAAAACAAAAGTACAAGCCAACAGTTTAAAAAAGAGTGTTTTTGTTTATTAAGTTTTTTTTTCAGTCAATTTTAAAAAAATGATATTATGCATGACGTTTTTATTAAATGAAATGAAATTGTCTTTTAACTTTTTTTTATTTGAAAGGTCTAGCTTCTGTAGTTTAGGAGATATTGCAATTTTAAAACTGTACTACTTACTTTTGACGCCCAGTGTAGATAGATTAAAATTGATTGAACAACCATTTTGTGTTTTTTTTACTAGTTGGCCATCTACATAAGTGTACATTTAAACAATTCATTCATCATTATTTATAATTAACATGATGAATCAATTTAAATCTGGTTATTGAACAACGTTGACAACAATTTAAGTATGAAACACACAGGAAATAATATCAGTTTAGGGCGTGGATCGGCGCTAATTTAATTGAACTCGCATACCTACCTCATCTGCTGAGTTCAGTGTGTTGCCGAATATAAAGGTAGAAGTTTCATAGCCGAATCCAGGTAGAAACAGCCGACGAGGAGTTCTCGTGACACTACTCGTTTCTATGTATTTCTAATGTGGCTCTACACTCTCGCGAAGTTGACCGAAAAAAGTGTGTTCGAGCTCTTCGTCTTTACTTATCCTTTGTCTTTTAATGTGCCTTACTTCACTTCGGTCATCTTCGCGAGTATGTCCGCATACGATATAGGTAGGTACCATACGTCAATAGTTATCAACATGTCGTTAACGACGGACCCTATGGATTTTGTTCGTCCTTACCATTTTTAGATGTTTATATAAGTATGTTATTATTACGCATACGCATTTTATTACACTATCTAGTACCTATCCCTTTTGGGAAAAGGCACATAGAAACACTTAGAAGTAGAATCGCAACGACACGTCATCTGCTGTTACTCGTGCAGTTGGCTACAAACTTCTACCTAGAAGACGAATGGAATGCAGATCCGGTCGCCTCTCCCGACTCGCTTACGTCCTATATGTGTTTTAGGTTTTAAAGCTCCAATCAATAAGCATTCTATTTGAATGCTGTCACGTCATCTCCAGTGTATCGGCAGAACACTATTAATAGCTTGATTGTCTTGAACATAATTGTATTAGTGAAGCATAGCATACGAAGTTATGACTGCTGTGTGGTTTTAATACAATTATGAGATACAAACGCTGGAATTTCTATATTAAACTTCATCTCTTGTAACGTTAAATTCGTATTATTACACGAAGTTATGATAAAATTGATAAAAAGAATGCTTTACGTTCTTTGAAACTGGCTGGACTGTGAAAAAAACGCGTTTTTTAAAAATTTGTATAGTTGGTTGCATAGTCGGGGGCTTAAAAAGATAAAACTAAATCGTTTCGTATGTACAAAAGTTAATTACGTCGAAACACTCCAAATTAGACTTCAAGTTAGTTTCAATTAAGCCAAAAACGAGATAAATTCCAAATCGAAATAGATTAAAATACACGCCAATTTGCGGATAAAGTTGCTTATTCAGGAACCACGGTCATTTTGTTGATTAATCGAATTATATGAAACTTTTAGTGGACGATTAATAAATGTCCGAACCATTTTAACAGATTATTGGTGATGTATTAGGCCAAAATATAAGTTAATTAGCTTGCTATCAAAGCATTTCTTAGTCTGATATTAATGCCGTTACGAAGATACAATTTAATTATTTCTGATAACAATGCTGATACAATTTTGTACTGATTGCATTCTCTACCATTACTAGTACAAATATTTGCGAATGCGGTTTCTGTAGGCAAATAAAATAATATTCTAAGCATACGTCTTGGATAAATATTGGTATGTCCAAATTATTATCAAATACACTTACAATATATTAGCTTTTGCCAGCGGCTTCGCTCGCGTTAAATCGGAGCAGCCCGTCTGGGGAAGGACCTCCATCTTACAGAAGATCGTAGCCAAATAGCATTGGTATTGGCCATGTTGTGTTCCTATGGTGAGTAAGGTCTCCAGAGCTCCACTTGGGGTTGGGTTATTGCAAGCGTCTATAAGCTACGGTGACGGCTTACCACCAGGCCGACCGTTACTTGTTTGCCACCTTTGTGGTATTAAAAAAAGGTACCACTTAATTCAATAAATAAATAATAAATACACACAATAAAATATTAAACGTTCGTCAAAACGTACAAAAAGCGACTTATTTGATTATTATCTTGACATAATTGATTACAAGTAACAAATTGATAAGATTAAGCTTTAATTAATTTGATTTTAAGAGATGTAAACCGTTATTTCCTGCACATAAAATTCGAATTAAACTGCTTACAATCTCAAATGAGTTTTACATTTGTATAGAGCTCATAAACTGAAGTGATCAAACAAATTGATGGCACCGTAAACCAATGTCAATAAAGATGGAATCTTTTAAATATCTTAAATTGGGATTTCTCTTACCTACTTTAACTTTGCGGAAGTTTGAATTACTTTTGTGCTGAGCACATTCCTATCTAACTTTTAGCGGTTTAATTACATACATTTGACGACCTCCGTGGCGTAATGGTTACCACGCCAGACCGCCACCCAGGAGGTCCCGGGTTCGATCCCCGGTCGGGTCATGATGAAAAACGAACTTTTTCTGATTGGCCTCGGGTCTTGGATGTTTATCTATGTATGTATTTGTTATAAAATATAATATCGTTGAGTTGGTATCCCATAACACAAGTTTCGAACTTACTTTGGGGCTAGCTCAATCTGTATGAATTGTCCCTATATATTTATTTATTTATCTATATATTTATTTATTTACATATTATTAAAAATATATATTGTAAGAACGTAAACTCAAATACATTTCAAACTATGTTGATATATGCAGTTGATATTGCAAATATAAAATTGGAGTACGTAACGGTCTGCAAATATGGAGTTCGTTGACCAGTTTTGAGTAGTTTGCTGACAAATATTGGTCTGGATAGAAAATTGAAAAAGTAGCGGTTTCAAAAAGCATCCATCGAATAGATCCAACATATTAATTCATAAATCAACAAAAAGTTTGCTTTAAAACGAAAATTCAATTTTGATATTGAAATTCATTTCTAAAACAAATTAATGAAATTAATCGTTTACTCAGAGTATAGGCTCTCACAGTACAGATCATATTATTATCAAGCCTGTAGACCAAGACTTTGCGTCATCCCATCGTCGTGAAATCTCCGATCGTCTTTTGTATCGGACGTTTTGTTGTATTGACGGTCTAATGTTTACAAACATCACCCTTTGTTCCCAGAAGTCCCTTAATTAGTTCCTTTAAAAGATCTACAACCCTTACCGAGAGTTGGTATCGAAAATATTGGCTCGACGGTGTAATAATATCTATGTAAAAATTTAGTTCTTGAAGTGACCGCTATGCACTGTTAATTTTTGTATAAAAATCTTTTTATTTGTTATTCACCTGCGTGATTTCGAAATTGGTCCCATAGTAAATATTGTTCGTATTGAAGAGTAGAATCACCTCCTAGGAGGTCTTCAATGTTTTAAAAATTACCCCTTTATAGTAACCAACCAGTAACGTCTTTTTTATTGGTGATAGTAAAGATAGACTCTAGACTTACTAGAGAGGTTTTATATCCTCTCTAGTAAAGCAAAAACTCGTAAAGCGCGGATTAAAAACGAGAAGTTACGTAAATGTTTTAATACGAATAAACAGTTACTTAGACTGTACAATGTTTGGATTAGGGAGTCACAGTATATTTACTACGTACTTTCTGGTGGCAGTAAACTTAATCTCATAATCTTGTTTTAGTATACGATCGTAACACTCAACTTATGTACGTAAGTAGTCGATGGTAGTCCGTATCTTTATTGTATAGCAAATTTTTTTCAAACTATATTTATGATATAATAGATATTTTGCTTTAAAATTAATTCTTTTATGACTATGTTTTGTTTATACGTTTAAAATATCAAGTAATACTTTATATGTACCACTTGTCACAAGTGAGCAAGTTACATAATATACCGTAGAAGCTGCGTAGAACATACGGTGAAACAAATTTGTGCTACGAAATGCTACGAATGCGTAGCGATCGTAGCGGTTGTAGCGTAGTTACAAGCGTAGCTGTTGAAGCGAGCGTAGCTATTGAAGTGAAGCCGTAGCAATATAGAATTCAACTACTCATTCAACCTGATTGAAATAGTTTTAGTTACACAGATCCACAAAATCCCTATATTGCAGCAGCTCCCTTGCGTTAATTAAATTAATGAACGTGATCTTATCATTACAGTATGCTTTATTTTTTTTAATTTTTAAATATAAAACAGAAATTTCATGTAAAATAAAATTTTCTCAAGTTGTCATTGAAAAATAATGTGGTTTAACGTACTTGTAAGGCGCGAAGCGATTTCGTCTTGCAAAAGCCTAAGGCTTGTATCTGTTGATAAACATGACATCAATCAACCTGTCTACCACTTTGTTTCGGTACTACAAACAGAGGAACATAATAAATGTCTTTGTTGAAGTAATACTTTTGTTACGAAGAAAACGCTTTATATTTATTTCGGATTTCACAATCTGCTGTACAGTAATAAATACGCTGTCATAATTATAAATGGAATCCACGACAGAACACTCTCTGAAAGAAAACATCGAATCTTTATTTTTTTGATAATCCTCTCCTACGATGTTTTTCCTTCACAAAATATTGCCCAAACTCGCAACTTTGCGCCTCTAACTTTGCCAACTTGAGAAAAACATCACTGATTTATTCAAAATACGAATTGCCAAATGAGACAAACAACCTTATTCTATTCCATTACTATTTTTTTGACAAACACGATAAGGTTACTGTTTTTACCATTACATTTGTATTAGTAAAAAAAAAACACACCCACTGAGTTTCAGGTCTCAATCACGATCAGCAATTTAGTCTGTGAGTCATTCAGTCATTCAGGACAAAGAATTTTATATTATATCTTTAGATAACATCAAATATAGCTATGGTAAAAAGTCTAATTAAAAATAGCAAAGAAATTGTTATGATACCTAATTTCGTAAGTTAAATATATTTTATGATAATATTTTTATGAATGAGAGTTATTACTCTATTGACATTTTATTACATAAACATAACATCAGGTAGAAAATAAGACAGAGAAATGTATTTGGTTTGGTAAATTTCCTTCCAAATGAGGAGTTTTACGGTCTAGTTTTATATCTACTTTAATAATAAAATTTGAAGAAATGGCCGTCCTAATAGTCCCATTATATTGAGAATATCCACCCATCTCGTTTTCCCGCCCTTTATTAAGGGTAGGCACAATATTTTCACTGCGGCCTTAGCTTTTTGAATATATAATGAAATGACTACAAAATGAAAGAGGAACTCAAACAATGTAATGTAAGTGGAGATTTTTGTTACCTGTGCTTGAATGCATAGAAATTAATTTGATGTAAAATTATGTTGCTACCAAGTCCAATCTACATTTTTTTCATTTTGATGTCAATGATGTTGCTTACCCCTCGGTGCCACTAACCGGTATCACAAACTCTTATAGCGAGATTCTGCAGGCAGATATAAGTAATATATGATTCAAGTTTTTAAAATATTGCGTGAAGGGAACTCGAAATTTTATTTATCAATAGCATTCATATTGTACTATGTAGTTAATTACAAAGTTTCCTAACGATATTTAAATTATTAGCATGAAAATCTTTATTCTTCATTCAACTTCGGGTTCACTGTACCATTACAAATTAAGCTTACTTTCAGAATGTTTTCCCAGTTGTTTTGAAATGTCACTCGTATACACAGAGCACCCCCAATAGAGACCACATATCAGGGCCCCCGCTTCTGCCAAGCTTATGCAGTACAACTACTAATATTGATGACACGCCCACCAATCAAATTGCACCAATTTGATTTACGACATGACGTGTCCTTGACACTGCCCAATCAGAACACTGTTCGTTCTCCCTGCACCCGCACTTGTGGCGATGTCATTTTCAAACAATAAATGGTCATTGCGGACTCTATTAGGGGTGCTCTGTGCTCGTATATAACATACTAGCGCCCTGCCCCGGCTTCGCACGGGTAATTGTAATTGTAATAAGTATCATTAATTTACAACCAACGGTAAAAGAATTTTTGAAATTGGTCCAGTAGTTTTGGAGTTTATTCGTTACAAACAATAATACAAATCTTAAGGCGTTGTCCTAATAGGAAGCGAATGCGCGGTCATCGTTGGTTCGCGTGAATTTTACTCGTACGAACTCGCGATCAAACATATTGAACTCGAATAGGTGTTCTAACTGACAATCGCGCGACGCTTAGGCGCACGCTTATGAACACGCGATGGTCGCATCGCTTACTTGCGCGATGATCGCGGATTCGCGTCCTATTAGGACAATGCCTTACTCATAGATTTGAGGTAGATTTGAGAAAATTTATTATGTTTTTAATCTACAGTCGTAGATACCTATCTCCTCTGTTACCTGTACAAAGTCATAAAAAGTGATTTTACATCAGTCAACTTGTAAAAGGAGGAAATCATTATAATTTTCACTTCCACTCGAACTCTCGTCGTTTATAAATTCGTGATAGCTTTTGTCATGGCTTTTAGACGACGATCTGTCTGTTTGATTAAAGTTACTTAACTTAAAAGGTTTCGACTTGAAACTGGATCGTATCGTATTTAGATTTAAAACTTAACAGAAAACCTTAGAGCGACGAACTTTTGAAGTTATTTTTAGAATTAATAAAGAGAGTACATTGGTATTGTTTTATCTTACGTATTAAAATTTATTAAGTTTTAACATAAATGTAGCGTAAGTAATCCACGCTAAGCCAACCACGGTACAAATTTGCCGCCCGCGCCTTTCCTAAGACACCTGTCTTCACGTCACTTGGGTTCTGCCTGATTAATAATGCAAACCTTCTTAACCAACTTAATTTGAATTTCCAGTCTTTAGATTTACTATTTGTACTCGCAAAATGTTTATACATATATTCAAGACAATCAAATACATTTCGCAGTGTTAACTCTACGAATTTTATTTTTACTAAAGAACTTAGAATTGAATCTTATTTATACTTAATTGAAATAAACTCGAATTGATTCTAGATCTGATAATGGCAAATTACATTCAAAGTATAGTTAGTTAGAACTTAATTCTGCTTTCGATTAAATGATAGAATAGATTGGCGATCAGAATACTATTCTATGATCTTACATTATGTGATCAATGAATAGTAAGACTGAATAGGATTTGGATTGCCGCTATTTTCTAATACAATAGAGAAGGACTGTACTTCGTCTGTAGGTACTTTATTATAGTAATCTCCTAGGTTGGGTGTCTTGTCTTTTGTGTCATTGTGATCGTCTTTGGCATTGTATACCCGGCTTGAGTGCAATGTCAACGGGTGACGCAGTGCACTAATATAATGTAAATACGCTATTATTCTGTGTTTTTTGTTATAATTATATTGTGGGCTCTCAGCGATCGTTTGATACAGACTACAGACGAGTAATTTCCCATTACCCAAGATTATATTACTGCTATGTATTCGTTATTGTTAACTTGATAAAGGAAACAATCTTGATTCAAAGATTAAGTGCCGTTTATTTGAGAATAATGTCTAGTTATACTCAGGTAACGTAATTTTAATTGCAAATGCTGTAAGTTGATCGAAATATTTTTTTTCTCATTTGATACCTATTGATTTAGGCTTACTGATACTGATACCTATTGATTTAGGCTTACTGTTACTGACAGTTCCTACATAATGAATGTCATCGCTGTTAATCACAAAGGCGTTCTTTTTTTTCATTATAAATTCTTGCATTCTGAAATTTTGCTTACCACCAGAGAAGTGGGAGATTTTGTCGATAGAAATTTTGTTTGGAACAATTAATAAACAAATTATGCAAACACGGGACATTTACAAGTTTTCGTTGATATTTAAATACTGTTGCGATAGCAGTTACCAATCCTACTAATAAAATAAAGGCGAAAGTTATGAGTATGTTTGTTACATTTTCACACTCAAAAGGCTGGGTCAATATTTGGTATGTAGGTAGCTAATATTAACACATTGGGTACTTTTTATCCGGAAAAGTACGCGATTCCCATAGAATTCATCAGAAGTCTGATATAGGTAGATGGCGCTACTGTGCATAAATTTCTGTGGAAATTGCGTTTCTGTGGAAATAAATACATTATTATTATATTACGAGCTGTTACCCGCGACTTCGTCCGCGTGAAATGTTAAAATAAGGATAATTCCTTTTCCTGACATGCGATTTAAATGAAACAAAGCCTATAATCTGCTCCATCCTAAGCTCTATCTTCCTGTGAAAACAGCATTAAAATCCGTTCAGTAACTTAGAAGATGTGCGCGTTCAGACAGATAGACAGACAAAAAAAAAAATTTTTTTGCTTTTATTACGTTAACTAACTGTTCCCTCTCCATTTTTGCCAAATATGTCCAATGTACAGACATATCGGGGTCTACTGTTTTATTATATGTATAGATAGATAGATATAGATAAATAAATACACGCAAAGAAAGTTGCGCGGGTTTTACTAGTGTTACCACATTCCAAACAATTTGAGCATGTTTACACTCGAACAAATTACTGCTGTACAAATTCCCTTTTTTTTTCTTTATTTCCCTTTTACTCCTACTTGTTTTATACCATTTGAAATCAAGGTCGCCTGATGGTAACCTCAGCCCATCGACATTATTAACAAGGTCAACATGCTCGTTGCCAACCCTGTAAAAAATCCTTCATTCTCGTTTTGAATTTCTCATGAACACAAAAAAGGTATTATTTTCCGTTGGCTTGGATCCCTTAAAGATGAAACAATGGGGAGTGGTGCAAAAATGTGAAATATTAATGAATGTCCTACATATTTTCAACGGAAAAATATCACAATATCTGCTAGCTTCTGAATTTTAAGGACGCATTATGTATCTTTTAACCACTCACGCAGAAAGTACTTACGTATTTATTGAGTGGTAGAGCCGTAGAGCATTTACGACTTCGGTTTAATTTAACCAAAGATTTAAATAGAAATAATAAACGGCAAGATTCGAGCGTTGTCGAGACGTTTCAAACGGTCGATAACGCTCAAATACTTAGCTTCACTTGGACAATCACAAAATTTATTCATAATTTTTATATTGTACAAATATTCGAATGGTTACTGAATATTTTACAAATGGTGCGTCGAGACGAATGCAAATATATTTCTTAGAAGCGACAAGATACAAATTTACATTTTCGTTTTTTTTTATACAAGTTATCACTACTATCTGTATGTATAAATGTTTTACTCTCTTTAGTAACATGAACTTTACGAATTTTTATTTTAACACATAGATCGTTAACTTATATTAGAATAATTTTATTTGAAAGTACATATTTTTTATTATAGTAATAAAGTAATATTACAATCTTAAAAGTAAATACATCTTTACAAGTTACCTTATATGTATAACCAGAAACCTGCTTGATTACCTTAAACAAAACATTATGAGTGGGACAGAATTCTGCTGAACCAAAACAGATCGGCTTGCTTGCATTTGCGGTTGTAAACCAAAACGGTATTCCATTAACATTATGTTTACAGCTAAAACGCAAACGGTTGGTTAATGTTTTGCACTAGAGCCGATTACGGTGTTGCCATGTTTAGTTGTGTGTACATTGCTCCTTTTGTAAAATATTTTCAAGATTTTTGGCTGTATGACTTGAGTACCTTTGCTCATTAACA
Source organism: Endotricha flammealis (assembly GCA_905163395.2). Lineage (NCBI taxonomy): Eukaryota > Metazoa > Arthropoda > Insecta > Lepidoptera > Pyralidae > Endotricha > Endotricha flammealis. The sequence continues at coordinate 7,544,958 of LR990870.1, read as the reverse complement.
AAAAAAGGATTACAAACCATTCGGTCTTCATAGCGGATTACTACAACCAATGCGTTCCGGCTGCCCAACCAATGAGTATCGGCTCAGTTTCAACCAGAGTTAGCAGAATACAAAAATGTCGATTCCAATGCGTTTCAGACGCGTTTTGGCTTAAAAAAAATAGCAGAATTGGGGGGCTGGTCTCCATCGTGAATTCGTGATTGTAATTTTGAGACCATTTCCTGAACTAAACAAAAAGTGAGTATTTCAGTGCATCGGTTTAAAAAAAAAGCGGTGAGCTCTAACAAATCTCTAACAAAAAAAAATCATGTGGCGATCACAATAGACCAGTCCTGGTCTTGTCCTGGGAATAAAATAAATTAACAATGATTTTTATTTATTGTTGTTATGCAACTAGTCATTTATATTTTGAAATTGATTTAATGAAATTTGATGAAATTGATTTTAAATTAACTAAGTTTTTAACCTACATCACAAGGGTATCCGCGGTTAATATAATATCTACTTAAAAGTATATAAATAGTAATTTAAATACGTTTTGTTAAATTGTTTAATTTAAATAATAATGAGGAAAATTCGATCCCATGGGATTGTAATGACAAAGACAAGGGTCTTGCGCGACCGATCTGAATTAAGAAGGTCCCATGGTATCTTGTAATAAAATATAGATAAAAAATGTATATTTTTTTGTCTGCAAGGGTTTGCGATCGAGAATGTTCTTTGGCTAGGTTGAATCATAATTTCAAAATTTTAAAAAGTGTATTTTTCTAGATTTTTTAATTTTTAGTTCTAGGTGAAAGTCGTGTTATTACAAAGTAAATCTTCAAATAAAATTATTCTAATGTACAATAAAGCCAACGTTAATAATTAATCACATCTATATGTAAAATTTACGATATGACAAAATTTTATAATACAAGTAGCGCTTTGTTTCCCAATCATTTTCTTATTTCTACATTTACAATAAAAATTACCAATTACACACAAATTATGACTGAATCAATTAGGTGCCATTTAAGTCCACTTATGGTATCAGTAGTTTTGTTAACCCACTAATGTTAATTAAAGTTAATAAATATATTAAAACATTTGTCCAAAAAGGTGCGAATTCGCGCATTGCTTGTGAACGAAATATATACCTCGCCAACGAAGCTGTAAAGCGTAGGCCACAAGGCCAGCTAGCGAGCGAGCGAACTGGAAGACGCGATGTGACGGAAACTATACAAATTAAGCGAAGTTCTTGTGAGCTAAACTATGAGGGTCACAAACTATATATTAGTAGAGGTGAGCGATCTTCGACTAGTCCAAACAAAATCGCCAAATAAGGAATAGACGGGTAGGCGATCCGACAGAATATTGTGTTATGACGAAGTGACCGAATAGCATCGTTGCCAACGTCAGATATTTTAATATCGGATCGCTCTTCCGCTAGCAGTGTGATCTGCTCTTTAAAGACTAGGTATTATTACAATAATTATAGTACGATAAGCCAATGAGCTGATTAATTGATCAAATTTCGTCCACTCCACGCAATCTTGGTCCTTGATATTAGCTGCATGCATAACAGTTCTGGTAATTCATTTGGGTTAATTGTACTTAATTGCAAATACTATTTTGACAATATGTAGCCAATTATTATTATTATGAATCATTTATTTCAGACCATAAAAATTAGTAACATTGAAACTTAACTATGCATACTGTATACCTCTTGCGAAAGAGGGCTCTTGTTTGATCCCCCATAAATGATAAACATTTTGTGTTTGTTTTAAGTATCGGTGTTTTCTTTAAATTTTTGTTATACCACAAAGGTGGCAAACAAGCATAAATTTGTTTTCACAATAATGTATCCATATTTTGGTACAAATAACGCAAGCAAATTAACTACTAGTTACTTAGTTACTTAAGGGTCTAAATATCGGTAACATAAAAATTATTATTAATTTTGCATAAATAAATACATGTACTTATTGTAAACCATTTCGTCGAGTTAAATCTTAAATGATTAATAGGTATCATTATAATTGTATGTAATTGGTTTCACATTATAATAGCTTTAAAGTTAACCCGACATTATATTTAAAGTCATGACCTATGATAACTTTGGCATCATTTATGTTATTTAACGATATAATGATAACGGCAAATACATATTATTTTACAAGCATATTATTATAATAATTATATATTTAATACAAACTATTAAGTAAGCTGATTGTAAGCTCAAGTTTGCTATACAATATCTATGTCGCTTTAAATACAAAAACCATTTAAATTTAAACAGTCAGTTAAGTTTATAAAAGATTATTAGATAAATATAATTTAGAAATTATATCTATATCATAATTCGTTTTTGTTATTTTTTTAAACGAAAAGCAAATATCTGAGTAGCTGTACTAACAAATCTCATTTTCCTTAAAGCCATCGTACACTATGCGGCTTGCCACTGCGACTGAGGCGGATAAAGCTGGTGCCAATATTATTAACATATATTCAAACTCTATACACTCTAGGCACGTTATGTTGCAGCTAAGACAAAACGCAGCGATAAGACGCATAGTGGTGCTAATTCTGTTGTACATTTAAACTAAACTTAACCAATTTTGACAGGACTAGAAGTGTTGCTATCCTTGTCACTAATTGTAAACCAAAGAAGGACAACAAGTCCTTTGGTCCTGTCAAAATTAGTTTAGTCTAGTTAAATGTACAACAGAATTAGCACCAGTGTGCAAGTTTCTAATATTATCTAAATATACATTACACGAAACTTCAATTCGCCGAGTTACCTGAAACCATATCAGCACCGTTCACCATAGATAATCCATTTGAAGATTTATAGACACTATCAGTCAAGTTCTTGAAGTCCAAAGTCACAGTGGATGAGTCTTGAAAGTTGGGGTTCAGATCGATAGTTGATCTATACACACTATCTTGAAAGTTAGGGTTGTCGATAGTAGAAGGGTAGGCGGGAGAAGCCGACGCCTCAGTAGCGTCCTCCTCAGGCAAGGTGCGCAGGCGCGAGAGCCTCCCCCGCCCCCCGCCTCAGACTGGAGACTGGTCCCCGCTGGCGCTGCCGCTTGTGAAGTACTCCTGCGCATAATGCATATCATTAAACGAAGGCCATTTCAAGGTCAAAGAATTTATGGTATTTATGATGAGAAGTACAGAATATCTATATCGATACATTATCTACTCTTTTTTAAGACCATTCAAGTACTGGCTGAGGTAGCAGTTGCTTAACTTAAAATTGCTCGTTATCACGCCATCGAGCTACTATTACTATCGGTATTTCTATAGTAGGTAAATGGAAAATAGAAATTAAGTTATCTATAAATAGATAATTAAATAAAAACATCTTTGATATATTATGTGAACTCGTATCTAGCTTGTTTTGTACGTCATCAATATTGTGACTTTCATAAACGCGAATGTTTGCATGAATGTGTGGATTTTTCTCATTCTTTCAAGGCCAAAAACGGCTTGACATATTTGATTGAAATTTGGAACACAGGTAATTTATAGTCTGGCTTACCACATAGAATAAGTTCTTTTAATATAGTAGTCGGAATGAGAAAGGTAAAACTGCGGACATGTGCTAGTAAGTCTATAAAAATGTATTGTTACACTCACAGCATGAAGATGCCTTCCATCATAATGCAGAGCCAGTGAAGTCCTTGGCACTAGTAGCGTGGTCGTGGTAGTCTCTGATGCTGCTGACTCCCTCTTTGATGGATGGCTGTACAACCTGCCCCATAGCTTTACTTAAAATATTATTCTGGACATAATCTTGTTTGGCTATGACATTTCTTCTGGAATTTCAATGTGCTATATTGCTATTTATCATCGTGCATCCACAAGTTACTTTTTGTGGATCAACAGAACCATGCATCCACACCGTAGTTACTTTTTGTGAAGCAACGTGTCCAGGTGTTAGTTGGAAACATCCGATATCAAAAAGTTATTTGGATGCAATATAATAACATTAGGTAACATTTTACAGCTTTGACGAATTTTCAACATGCGGTGTGGATGCACGGTTAGAGAACAAATTATCGTTGTCAATGAGAGGGTTTTTGCTCAAATAGTCAACTACCAAAAACATTATTTTTGAGGCATAAATTGCGTGAATTATGCGCGCGATTTCGCTCTAATTAACTTCATTACCACAAATATTCTGTAACATTACATCGTAGGATTCATTTTCCCAAGATCTGAAGCGGTTTATATTGTCATGAACGACTTCAAACTTGTAAATTCCTGTGTGGGCAACACTTTGTAAATGTAGTAAGCTTTATTAATGTAGGAGATTTCCGAGAAAATATTTTAAACATGATCGTGGGTTATGTAAAACAACAAAATAGTTATAATTTGACAAATATAATACCTACACATACCCACAGGGGAATGTTTAGAATACATAATTATTTTAAACGATGTAAAGCTAGAAATAGACTTCTGTGATGTGTTTGTGGCAAAGAGATTTGACGTAACGTGATGACGCGGCCGACATCATCATCATTAGCATGCGCGCTCTAATAGCCAGGCCACGAATTCGCCGCTATCAGCGATAGCCGAACTTGACTTTAGCGGGAAGCGGCGGTGACGACGCGACGACGCGTCTGCGAGCGCTGTGGCGACAACGATCGCTGCTCTGTGTCGTGACAGCACTGGGCCGTCGCTGGTAACACCGACTTCGTGAATGGAGCTGAAGTCGTGCATGGAGATGGCTTAACACTAGGCAGCGAGACGTAAGAACAAATATACTAAAATGTTGAATGACGCTACGGGAAACGGCGCGACGCGAGAAGTGCCCCGCCCGCCGAGAGGGAACAAATATATGCGAGTGAGACCGAATGCGATGCCACGACAGAGCGTCGCTCTTCTGTTCGCTGTGTCGCCGCTTGTAACTAAACTCCAAGTCGTGCACTAGCTGTCGCGACACACAGCCACGACAGAAACGTATCCACGAGTTCACGACACAGCGCAGATATATCTGTCAAGCTTTAGTTTTTATTCATTCCTTTTTACGAAAGCACTCCAAATTGCCATGGAGATAGGGATAACAAGATATATATAGTATTGAACTTGATAGCGACATAACATAGATATGCAAATACGTCGACAAATTGCTGAAAAGATAGCATTTACATTGGAATACTTGACAGATTCTCAATAGACACGCGACATGAATCCAATATAAAGTGTACTATTGAGATGTTAAAATTTTAGCAAAATTCTTACCTTTTTTGGGACTACATTTACACAAGAAAATAGACATATTACCATAAGTAAACAACTTCTTTTTATGTATACCTACTTATATAAAAACGCCCACGTGTATTTGTTGGCGTTCAGGGCCTAACTGCGTTGGTTAATAGGTCAAATTTATCTAAGGTATGTTCATAAGGTCATCTACATCAGTAAAACCCAACGAATATACATTTATCCCTTATTTATCCCAACACAACTTTAAAATTCCTCTGAAAACACTATTAATGAGTTGCGCAAATATTTAAAAGTAAATGACATTAAATAATTATGGTTGTCACTGGCAAACTCAAGAAGAAAGAAAGAGATAGTCTGCAATGTTTCTGCAACTGGCTGTATGTATGTTTGTAGGTGTGGGTGAGATTGCTTTAACCCTGATGAAGATTAAAGAATATAATTTTCACCTCACAAGCTCGGAAAGAGTCTGTTTGTCATTCGAAATCTGAGCGCAAAAGTGCATTTTGTGCCCTAGCGTGGAAAGTATTTTTAAAATTCGAACCTTTCTATTCTTAAATTTTTTATACCGCCAGTCCTCTGAAAATGCATTAATACTTATTTCATGCCAGTGCGCCAACCTTATTTTTAGAATAATCGAACTAGCCAGCAAGACACCGCATGAAAAAAATAAACACTTATTTAATTTATTATTTGCGTTTTTCTTGCACCTAGGATTTTCCTCGCTGTAGTGAGGTGAAAAATTTTGTGTTTCGCTCGGCAGCAAAGTTATTCTGCGTCTCGTACCTTTGAAACCCTCGCTACGCTCAGGTTTCAATTTAAGTACTCGCGCCAAAAAAACACTTTGCAGCCTTGCATAACAAATAACTATTTCACCTCACAAGCTCGAAAAGAATCTGTTTGTCATTCGAAATCTGAGCGCAAAAGTGCATTTTGTGCCCTAGCGTGGAAAGATTTTTAAAAATTCGAACCTTTCTATTCTATAATTTTTTATACCGCCACTCCTCTGAAAATGCATTAATACTTATTTCATGCCAGTGCGCCAACCTTATTTTTAGAATAATCGAACTGGCCAGCACGACACCGCATGAAAAAAATAAACACTTATTTAATATATTATTTGCGTTTTTCTTGCACCTAGCATTATCCTCGCTGTAGTGAGGTGAAAAATTCGGCAGCAAAGATATTCTGCGTCTCGTACCTTTGAAACCCTCGCTACGCTCAGGATTCTCCTTCGCTAGCTCAGGTTTCAATATAAGTACCTACTCGCGCCAAAAAACAACTTTGCAGCCTTACATAACAAATAACGATTGTTCAGTAATATTCTTTTTATTGTTATTAAACCTTTTTTAAACTGCAATCTATCAGCCAGCCTGTTTCACATCATTGCTGTATAAAAATAAGAATTTTCTACGCTATTTTCTAAAGAGCGTAGCAAATACCCTTGCAATTAGATTTCTTATACATTCTAACCGCATTTTATATAACATTCTGATGCAGACAGGCAAAAGGATTATGCAGCTTTAAACACAAAATAAAGTATGCAAGAAGGTATTTGAAAGTGTACTGTGGCGGGAAAAAATGTACATTCTTTCACATTTGTATTTCATCGTAGTCCTTTATAAAGCCCGCATACGTTTCAACTTAGATTATTCCAGAGAAATATTGTTAGCCAGAAAGGCTTCTGGAAAGCCTTGTTCGGGAATGTGTTTACGATACCATTTATGTATCTCTGGATCTTATCTATCTCTTAAACTGTGATAACTTAGTAAATTTTTGGAAGCAAAGTAATATTCAGGTTATAAACGTAGTTTAGCGAGTGCTTAATTTGTTTATTCTGTCATTTTTGCACTTCATTTAACTTTTTTCATTTCTAGCCAATAATGACAGTGACAAAAGAGTTTTTTTTTTACAAATTATTCATTCAACTTTTTAGTACGTCGCGCCGCGCCGCGCCGTTATAGAATAAAAAATGGCTGAGCTGTTCGAGGTTATAGGAGACCATAGCCTAATGGAAACTTTCGCTAAACTACATTTATCGATAAAGGACGGGAGTAATTGAATACACAAAAAGCTTTAGCGTAAGAATGAAAATAATAAACAGTTAAATAAAGCGAAGTAAACATTAATTTATTAAGGTAACAAAAAAAAATACATCCAAATCCACATTACATCCTTGTCTTTAATAAGTTTCTTCGTAAATGCAATAAGTCCATTCCAGTTCATTGGATTATCCAGAACCGAACCTTCCTTTTCGTTTCTTCATACTGTGAGCCTAATGGGGAATAAAAATTGAAGATCAAATATGGATTTGGAAATAGGGGAGAAAGTAAGCGAAAAGATTGAAGCGTGGCCTTTGATCTCTAATGCAAGGACAGTGCGAGGATATATTGAACCAACAAAACTGATTTTTATTAAATAAACAAACTTTGTAAATCATGCAACATTCAAACATAACAATGGATAAGATTTTCATATGAGTTTCGAAATGCGTTATCGTATCTTTTTCATTTGTGAGAAAATATTCGAAGCTTACGTTATGATTTATGATCTTTTTGCATTTAGACATCATAATTCATGAGGGCTAAAGAACATTCTTTAAGTTAACATTATAATGAAATTTGGAAAATTTAAATGCCTGACATGCCATTCAAGTTAAACCCCAAGTCTTAGAGAAGTTATAAAGACCCGAAGTAACCTTTTTATAGATATTTACACGTTTTTGATTGTTCATAACATTTTTTACCTGCAGCATAAGATTCACTCTATTTAATACCTACATTCCACCCGTTTATAAACAAAATATTTAACACTACAACAAACAGGCCACTGCGGCCCAGGTTTTGTAACAAATCGCAGTAAACTCCTTTGAAACTATTAATTTTATGGTTAAAACAAGGTCGAACAATTAAGACTTTAATTATAATAAAAAAAGCTTTAATTCCTATTAAGACACAGGACAAGTAAAGTTTGTAACAAGTATAATTTTTAAAAAGTATTACTTTTATTTTTATTACTTAAGGTAGACAAGTAAGGGCGATATTACACCGATGAATTCAATGATAAATTAAAAATAAAATGTAATCTGTCTTCAGTTCCGTTAATTCGGAAATAGTCGGCGATGGACTCTATTGCCCAATTATTAAATGATAAAGTTTAGATTTTTGGTAATCAACAACAAAAATTGGTTGCGCCCTAACAAGTTATTGAACCCTGTGAATTATTTTTAAACAGTTTTGGAAATCCCTTTAGAACAACCCTTCTTTTTGGAGGACCCAACGCTGTCATTCTGTCTCAGATAATTAAAATTAAATTTTGTGGGTTGCCAGGTCATATAAAAATAGTGTTATGTACTATATTACGCACGTCTTTGTATACTACGTGATTGAGATGCGACACAATATTTTTATTTAAAAAAACAACTAATAATTACCTAATGCTTTCTGTCCGGGACCTGGGCGACCAATCTTTGGAGTAGGAGGCTCCCCTCCGTCGTCCACCACCAATAGTTCTTCCGGTCTTCCATCGCTCCACGTGATATCTGATTGCGTGACGCACTTCGGTATTCATGAAGCAGTAGAACAGAGCTACTGTGAATCCCTGGGAAATATAAATAATATTTTGTTTAATGAAAGAGGCCGGAAATTCGATAGTGTCGTATTTCCTAAGACATGCGACATGAGAGATACGTTATTGAACAAATTGTAACATTACTTAACATTTTAAAACATTACTTTTGCTCCCAACACAATGACATGAATGTTACAATTTATTCAATAACATTATATAACACCGGTGTGGGAGCAGACAACGATATAAGATGTTGCAAGGTGCATTGATGGCAAGGTGTACATTTTAATAGAAAATTGTACAGTTTCTTGATTAAACCACATTTTTATTAAACGCGGAATGAAGGTTGTCTCATCTTTCGTCGTTCCTACAGCACAGACTTAAATCTAAAAGAGATACCGCGATATCCTATTTAATTGTTTTCAAATGTAGAAGAAACGGTTTCAAATATTTCAGTTTGTTTGTTATAACAATAGTTCATTTCTCAACCAAATTCTGTTCCTATATTCAGAAACAATCTACTATTTTAAGATAATTAAATAAAACTATTATGATTATTAAAGATTATGAGGATGTATGCTTATGCTTTCACTCAAATAAAACTGGACGGAATTGCTTGTAATTTGGTACACATCTATACTCTATACTTATATTATAAAGAGGAAAGATTTGATTGTTTGTTTGTTTGTTTGAATTGAACAGGCTCCGAAACTACTAGACCGATTTCAAAAATTCTTTCACCAGTAGAAAGCTACATTATCAGGGAGTGACATAGCTTTTCCCAAAATTCAATGTGATTCCCACGGGAACGGGCCCGGAACTTCACGCGGACGAAGTCTTGGGCAAAAAAGCTAGTGTAGTATAATTTGGATTAAGACGCAGAATAAACAGCAGTTATCCTGGCAAAACTAGGACAAGATATCTGAGCGAACTAAAGCTTACTGTCCACAGAGGCGTCATTTGACGAATGCATGCAACCTACAAACGAACGCATGACGAGCGGTTGACGCGACGTTGCCGCTTCGTGGACACAGATTTCATTGTTTCTACGCAAGATGCAAGCATTCGTCTTGCAATCGTCAATTGTCGAAAGCGTGCGTATGACGTGCGGTTACGTGGACAATGAGCCTAAATGAAAATATTTTCTTATAAAAATAAAAAATAAATTTTCGTAAGTGGCGTTATCTATTTATATTTTTGTCTCGCTCGATCATACCACGTATGGTGTACAGGATATAATCCCTTTAGGTTGGAGGATGATCCCTAATGTAAGCACTTTTATGAAAACTTTCCTAAGGCTTACATTCCCTTTTCTTACAAGGCTAATATAAAATGTTAGTATACATTATGTCGTAGTATTAATGGCTAGCGCTCAGCAGGATAAATGGACTGTTGCAAATTCCAACGCATCGTGTAACAAAAATAATATATTAAACTTTAGTAGGTACGTTAGATTTTTTTTGTTATAAATCAATGAATTTTTTTTATACCGCACAGGTGGCAAACAAGCACGGTCGGCCTGATGGTATGAATAAATAAACGATGATTTGATTTAAGATACGTTAAAGAAGCGATTTGTAATGAATCTTGGGATTTTGTTGGAAAAAAAAATGAAAGATTTTTCAAATAATAATTTTTAATATTGTTCGTTGTGACCTTTTGACCGATATCATCATCATCATCTCACCCACAAGAAGTCCACGACTGAACATAGGCCTATGTTCAACAGTGGATTTTCATATATATACGACCTCCGTGGCGTAATGGTTACCACGCCAGACCGCCACCTAGGAGGTCCCGGGTTCGATCCCCGGTCGGGTCATGATGAAAAACGAACTTTTTCTGATTGGCCTCGGGTCTTGGATGTTTATCTATATATGTATTTGTTATAAAATATAATATTGTTGAGTTAGTATCCCATAACACAAGTTTTGAACTTACTTTGGGGCTAGCTCAATCTGTATGAATTGTCCCTATATATTTATTTATTTATATAATGAGCCTCGAAAAATAGAATAGTGAAAATTTTCCTCAGTAATATGACCGTTTAGTTGCGAATACACCAGTAATAGTAGAAGACGGTAGCGCGATGATTGTGCACTTTGGTATAGAAGCATGAAATTTCTACCATGGATAGAGTGTCCCACGGTGATCGTTTTAAGATGTGGAGGGAAGTCAGATTCTTCCTCTGTGAGTGGGGGGAGGGGGGCAAAGGGGGTGAATTCCACGTCTTGATGATTATTTTTTTACTGATCCGTTAATGTTACTAGGGCTTGTATGGTGTCGTTTTCATATAAACCGAATACAAGGAATTCATTTTTAACAATAAAAATGTATGGTCCCATACAAAAAAATTAAAAATACTGCCAAAAAGTAAAAAGTTCCGCTAGGTTTTTTTTGTAAGCACGTTATTTTTACTTTCAAATCTTAATTATTATGATATTAAAAAAATACTGTGTTATAGCTTATTTAATGTAGTTTACAAATATATATAATTGTAGTATACTTGTCATACAAAAACTATTTAAAAAAAAAGAAGAACGTGCAAATTCCAGAATATGCGCGCGGTGATTCGGTGAGATGTAGGTACGCGTAGCGACAAATTTTCATAATGTACTATGGTCATTTGTTATAAATATTTATAGCAATGCTACTAGCCATTATGCGACGTAGTTTTAATGTAATCAAATGTAAGAAATGCGTTTTTATTGCTTCCACGGAAAAAAACATTTCATAATTTTGACATAGAGAAGGTTACTAATAAAACGTCAGAAATAAAAGTAAAATGATGTTTCTGAAATTGATTTTTTGAAAGAAAAATTTCACCTCCTCCCCCAGGTGGGATTCGAACCCACGACCCCTCGATATCCGGCCGTGGGTTCGAATCCCACCTGGGGGGAGTAGGTGAAATTTTTCTTTCAAAAAATCAATTTCAGAAATATGAATGGCTAGTTGCCTAACAACTATAAATAAAAAATCATAAAATGATGTTTAACCAGCAGTCACCAGTACAAAAGCAAAGTGCTGTACATTTGAGTGCAGCTTTGTTACATTTACATCTTCCAGTACACCCTTTTTTAACGCTGCACCTAATTAACTCAGTACATAAAGTTGCTACTTCAAGTAGCGTTGTCCAGACTGGCTGCCATTCGTTCGAATCTTTAATCCAACCCCAGTTAGATGGAACTTTTGTTAAAGATTGCATCCAAATGTAAGCCTGATAAGAAGCGCGTTTTATATATTGCTAGAGTGCCTTTTTTGTGGGGGGTATGTTCTCTATGGCTCGGGATTTTTGGGTAAAGAGTTTTTTTTCTGGCTTAATTTATAGTCAGCATTTCACTAATGCGGTCATACATTAAAACCACAAATCTGCAATGAGTCGTCGCTTATTTGTTGTGGCATTGTTGTCATTTCTTCAAAGGCGCTGTTTACTTCTGGAAAAGATCGCCATGTTTCCCATGCTGTTTTTTCCCTATAACAACAAAAGTGAACTCCGTATCACACCCTGTGAACGCATGAAAGACGGGAACGTACTCACATTGTGACAAACTCATTGACGCTACCAGGTCGTGTAGCGGAAACTTGAGCCAACACCAAATGCAACCTGTAGTTCAGATAAATATATCTTTCTGAAGAATGCCACAGCCAGTACTAATACATCTGTGTCTACGGTGCGTATTGTCACTCTGCTAAATCCTTTCTTTACTGCACCAGCTAAATGCAAAAACATTCGGGTGTCAGCTTCATCGTGAAAACATGGGGCTATGTCACGTATATCTGAGATATTGATAGAACAGAGAACTTCGATTCAATGTGTCGCGTATATTTCTTTTTCTCCTGCCTGTAAAGAACAAGTTGTTGTGATAAAAATAAAAACAATTCGGTCTTGTTCTCATTCACTGAAAGGAAACTCTTCCAGTTCTTAGGCATCGCATGCGTGGGAAGCCACTCTTTTCCTTGTGCTTTTTTCTCGTAAAGCAGCTTTAAAGCTCAACTCAAACAACTTGCGCCGATAGCTAGATAGATAGATGTTTTCACGATGAAGCTGACTGAATGTTTTTACATTTAGCTGATGCAGTAAAGAAAGGATTTAGCAGAGTGACAATACGCACCGTCTGTAGACACAGATGTATTAGTACTGGCTGTGGCATTCTTCAGAAAGTTATCTTTATCTGTACTATGGGTTGCATTTGGCGTTGCCTCCAGTTTCCGCAAGACCTGGTAGTGTCAATGAGTTTGTCACAATGTGAGAACGTTCCCGTCTTTCATGCGTTCACAGGGTGTGATACGGAGTTCACTTTTGTTGTTATAGGGAAAAAACAGCATGGGAAACATGGCGATCTTTTCCAGAAGTAAACAGCGCCTTTGAAGAAATGACAACAATGCCACAACAAATAAGCGACGACGCATTGCAGATTTGTGGTTTTAATGTATGACCGCATTAGTGAAATGCTGACTATAAATGAAGCCAGAAAAAAAACTCTTTACCCAAAAATCCCGAGCCATAGAGAACATACCCCCCCACAAAAAAGGCACTCTAGCAATATATAAAACGCGCTTCCTATCAGGCTTACAATTGGATGCAATCTTTAACAAAAGTTCCAGATATTCCTGAACCATCTAACTGGGGTTGGATTAAAAATTCGAACGAATGGCAGCCAGCCTGGACAACACTATCCCCACTATCACTATGTTAATTACGTGCAGTGCAGCGTTAAAAAAGGGTGTACTGGAAGATGCAAATGTAACAAAGCTGCACTCAAATGTACAGCACTTTGCTTTTGTACTGGTGACTGCTGGTTAAACGTCATTTTACTTTTATTTCTGATGTTTTATTAGTAACCTTCTCTATGTCAAAATTATTAAATGTTTTTCTCCGTGGAAGCAATAAAAACGCATTTCTTTCATTTGTTTACATTAAAACTATGTCGCAAAATGGCTAGTAGCATTGCTATAAAATATTAATAACAAATGACTATAGTACATTATGAAAATTTGTCGCTACGCGTACCTACATCTCACCGAATCACCGCGCGCATCTTCTGGAATTTGCACGTTCTTCTTTTTTTTAAAATAGTTTTTGTATAACAAGTATACTACAATTATATATATTTGTAAACTACATTAAATAAGCTTTATCACAGTATTTTTTAATATCATAATAATTAAGAATTGAAAGTAAAAATAACGTGCTAACAAAAAAAAAGTAGCGGCACTTTTCACTTTTTGGCAGTATTTTTATTTTTTTGTATGGGACCATACATTTTTATTGTTAAAAATGAATTCCTTGTATTCGGTTTATATGAAAACGACACCATACAAGCCCTAGTAACATTAACGGATCAGTAAAAAAATAATCATCAAGACGTGGAATTCACCCCCTTTGCCCCCCTCCCCCCACTCACAGAGGAAGAATCTGACTTCCCTCCACATCTTAAAACGATCATTGTGAGACACTCTATCCATGGTAGAAATTTCATGCTTCTATACCAAAGTGCACAATAAGGCTCAAATATGGCACAACCGTCTTCTACTATAAGACATGTCTTTGTGTGTGTAAAAAAGTATATTGATTAGTTACCAGTACCTAATACCTATATCATATAAACAAAAAAAACTTTCTTATTTTATTTATCTATAAAAGTTACGATTGTCTATACTTTCGGTGATAAAGTTACCAACTGGGAATAACCCAGAGAAAGGGTTCATTGTTCTATCTACGTTTGTCTTTAGTGTGTTTTATTTATAACAGTACACTGACACAAAGGTTGAACATCAAAATAGAATTATTTATACCTGCAATGCTGGCAAATAAATATTTTTTCTGGGGTTGTCAAATAAAAAAGAAATATTCATATGCTTCCAAGGTTACTTTCAGTTTTTTTTATTTTATTTATGCGGAAGATTTCTTGTTTTTCATAAAATTGCGATTAAAGACGCTGCTTCATCGGAAGCTTCGTTTGCTAAGTTTTTTAAGTATGTTCTGTTCACCTCTCTAAAAAATTGTAACATCAATACGATAACGAAGTAACTAAGTAATCTGTGACGTTTAGATACACTCATTGAAGTTACAATTTGTTCGTGTTGGTTTTGCAGTTGCTAAAGTACCTGCAACTATACCGTAGATACTTCTAAGTTTGTACTGAACCTTCAGTGTGCGAATAGGAATCGCATTTGCCAAGATTTTATTAACAACCATAGTAAAGTCTCAATTAAGTTCTATAACTATAAATCATTGAATCGGAAATGGCGTTCACAAGCAATTTAGTTTTGTATTTGAAATTCCGTTTGAAACCAGCAGCTGTAATTGTTTGGTTATTCAGAGCGACGTCTGTACACGGAGATGTTTCTTTAGAAATGACCTTTTGGAATATTAAAACAGGCGCATGCGGTCAAATGTCTGTGAGATGGGTACTTTGGTTTAAACTACTATTTTGCATCAGAACTAATACGAATTCTACAGCTAAAGACGTCTAAAATACATTTTGACATTTGGGGTAGTTTACGTAATATCCCTAATATAATATATCAGTTCTAGATAGCTAATCTTTTAGATAAATTGTCGAGATCATTATTTCAAATGAGATAGACTAATTAGGACTTCTTTGAAAACTTTCGCTAGCAACGGCACAAAAATGTCTGTGTAAAAATATAGTTCTTCGAGTGACTGCTAGAGGCATGGCACTTTTTTCATAGACACTTTATTCACTTTGATTTCATCGAATTCCGGAGTTTTAACGTTCCCTTCCCGCCCTTTCCCAGTTCGATTGCTGCATATCATATTTTCGACACAAAAAATAGTTAATTGTAATAAAAGTTTTATGCCTACATATATGGTTAAACTATTAATTACTCAACAAAATATCAGATAAAAAATATAGGTATAGATTTCCAATCACCTATCTAATTTGTCAAAATGATATAACAGCAACGGATACCACTATTATTGTGATTATTACAGATATCGCCCAGGGGATTATTCGTATGATTATTGTTTAATCAAGCCACCCCGTTGTGTGGATGACATTCTCCTACTGAATATGCAATCAACTGATCTTGTAAGCCACCAATCAAATGTGTTTGTATTGCCTATTTACATTATTTGATTGGTATCTAATTCGACAATGTTATTGTATAGTTGCAAAATGTCGAATGCACAACATTGGCAAATAGACTTGATCTTCAGTATGTGAACCATTGCTCGATGATTCAATTATTGAAGAATAATAAAATTTGAATTTATGCTTGTATTTTTCATGTTTTGTAAACTAAAAATAGGATTAAGGGATTATGTATTAAACCCATGATCTGAGTTAGTCGAAATAAGAATATTATTATCATATGGGATGAACCAATGTTCTCGCGACCCTGCCACATACAAGACCGACAAGTCAGTTAAGTTTTTAGTCCGTATGTCCCCCTCAAGTGTGGCTTTAGTAAGGGAGAATTTACGCCCAAAAGTCAGGACATGCAGTATCTAATGTATTTTCCTGATTCCAAACAATAAAAGACTATAGGGAGAGTGAGTTTTTGTATTTTTTGTATTTTTATACTACTAAGGTGGCAAACAAGCATACGGCGCGCCTGATGGTAAGCATCACCGTAACTTATAGACGCTTGCAATACCGGGGGTATCACTCACGCGTTGCCAACCCTCCCAACCCCTCCAAGTGGAGCTCTGGAGACCTTACCGTAGGAACACAGCATAGCCGAGACCAATGCTATTTGACTACGATCTTCTGTAAGGTGGAGGTCCTTCCCCAGACGGGCTGCTCCGATTTGAGCGGATAATTCGCTATGCCCTTCCTCTCGTGAGTGTCAGATACAGATAGAAATTAATGTATAAAAGAAGATAAATCTGTTTTCTCAATGTCATTCTTAAGAAGACTTAATTGAAGTGCGGAAATGACAACGTTAAACCTTAGTTGATATTTGTTTAAGAATATTATTTTATAAAAAAGAAGTTTGGTTTGTCACACAACCTTTAATAATTAATCTGTAATTACCTGTGTAGATAACATTAGCGCCCGAGTGTAGTCGAATGCGTGGGCAAACCACGAGTCGTCACTAGGCCCACACAGCACCAGTAGGTTCGTGATGCCCAAAAGTGGAATCAAGACTAATAGCGCCTTCGTTGCTTTTCTATACTGTTCTGTTTCTAATGTGTTCGCCGATCGAAGTTTGGTTATCAGTACCTGTGGGTAAAAATGGTATTAATACACAGGATATTTATTAGGCGCACTGTTTTAAATCTCGGTTCCAAACCATTCATTGTTTTAAATAGTGCAAGCTTGTGTTACATTTCAGATTTGTAAAATTCTATTTAATATTTTTTGTCCATCTTATTTTACTGGTCGCCATCCAACCTACGGATCTTTTATGCTAGATTTTGCACATTATTATTTTATTACGTTACGGACATTATTGTAGTGTATTCATCCAGGAACGACGGTCTAAGAATCTGTAGGAAATATGCACCGCTCATAAAACTGGCCCGAGGATATAAATCAACTATTTTGATGGGTAGGCAACTTGGTGTTGTATAAAGAATAGTCCTTTTACCCTAAACTAAGATGTTTTGGTCATAGGTGGTATTGTATTAATTATTTATTTCTAATTTACTATTCTGTCTTATTATTGAGTGCTATAAATAACAGTCGTTTCCTAAATGCGATAGTTCAGACAAAGTCAGTAAGGTTATTCATCTTCCCTACCGTTAACACAAAATAGAATTTGTATAAACACTAAAGGTAAACCCGGCACGGGAAAGTACAACAAAACTTAGGAAACTTCAAAATCGGGAGACCCTTACAAGCCAATTAGTCGTCTAGACTGCCCGGAGCGGTAAAAAGTCAGTGCCGTATCAGGCTTCCGTAGGTATACTAACTTTTAAAGCAATCTTTGGATCAAATCAAAATCACAACTGTCTTTTAACTCATAAAGAATTTAATCACACTGAAATTAGAAGAGATAGAAATGATTAAAATGGCTTGACACCCCAAAATTCTTGAGTTTTGACTTAAACTTTTTTGGGGTTGAAACTAGCAGAGTTTTAGTTTAAAATGCGAGGCGGATTTAAGTAGATTATTGTTTGTCAACTGAAATAACATCAAAATAATTGATTGAGAGTGCTTTACCATAAGAATAAATTACAAATTGGTACACGCAGTACAACATCAATAAAATTATTAAAAGCCACTCCTCATTATACGAAGGAAAGTCTTTCGTCATTAAAAGTTACCAACAACTTAGAATCTGATCAGACTTTTCCGTATTGCATTTAAATTGTAAGCAATACTGCTCCTTTTGTGGAAGGGAAATCTTTAATATAAATTAAACAAGTTCTCACGCCGCCTTAATTGGGAGGAGCGAGTTTATTATTTCAATGAAGTGTAATTTTAAAAGGGGTAACTTCGTGAGGAAAAAGGTTTAATGAAGAATTTAAAATATGGAACATTTTAACAGGATGGGTCGTCATTTGTTTTTAAAATGTTTTATTTATTTTGAATCCCTGAATTTTTTTTTAATTTATATTCAGTATCTTTCAATATTCGGTTATTAAGTAACACGCTATTATTTTTAACACCTAATTAGGTATTTGATACGCAGATGAACTGAGATCAAATCAAGACTGAATTATAAATATACAGAAAACCGTTATTCTTTCGAATCAAAATTGTAATCTCAAATGAAGTATCATCTTCTATGACTTAATTTTCTTCATTATAATTTTAATTAAAATGCCTGATATAACTATTCTCGCACGTTGAGATAATTTCGATTAAGGCAAAATATTCACGAAAAATACCTGCTATGACGTAAGTGACACTTAGAATCGAGTCTGAATTTAATGTTACATAATAGACTTGATGTAACCAACGTCACTCGTACGTAACTTACAAGAGCTGTTGAAGCGCTGCCAACTTTTTGTTAAGCCTGGGCTTAAATGCCCTGAGGATTTGGATTTTCCATTTACGTGATTATACACACCCACATTATCCTAATGAGGAAGAATAGGTTAAGAGCCAATCCTGCGAGGGCTGGCGCCTTGTGTATCCAGTCCACTTGGTGTTCGTGCATCCAAATACACATTTTAGTTTCACTCGAGAGCGCCAACTGTTAATAAAAAATAAAAATATATTAAATGTCAACAGAAAACAGTGCTTTTTATCTAAAGATATCTAGATATGTTTATTTTTTATTATTTTGTTTTGTGCGGCTTAATAAGCACTGCGACCAGGACTGGTCTATTGTGATCGCCACATGATTTGTTAGAGCTCACCGCTAAACCCTGCAGCTGTGATGAACCGCAGGATTTGCTTAGGGGGGAACTCCTTTAACTCATCTGGGATTAATAAGTGTTTCCCTAGATGAGTGCTGCGCTTGTGTATAAGTGGCCCACATTCCCCCAGAAGATGCAGTGGTGTTTCATCAGCCTCCTTACATCGTCTGCAGGTGCGTGTGTCACTCAGCCCCAAGTTGGACATGTGCTTATTAAGGCAACAATGTCCTGTTAAGGCTCTGACCACAATTCGTAGGTTGCTTCTACTGAGCGCTAGGACAAGGTTGCTGTACCTATCTAGATCTAAATATGTAATGTTTTTATCTAAAGATATCTAAATATATAGATATGTAAACATAGTATAAAATTAAATCCCGCTGTCTGTCTGTCAGTCTATGTATGCTTAGATCTTTAAAACTACGCAACGGATTTTGATGCGGTTTTTTAAATAGATAGAGTGATTCAAGATGAAGGTTTTTAAGTATAATACAATCCAAAATTCCAACGGGAAAGCGGGATACACTATTCGTTTGCTATTTTACTAAGGTGCTCCTTCACCGGGAGCATTCGCGTGTAATGTAACGCTCAGATTCGAGCATTACAGCAGTGAGGGAGGCGAACGCTCGTCAGTCAGGGAGGTAGTATTGTAATGCAACGCTCAGATTCGAGCATTACAGCAGTGAGGGAGGCGAACGCTCGTCAGTCAGGGAGGTAGTATTGTAATGCAATGCTCAGATTCGAGCATTACAGCAGTGAGGGAGGCGAACGCTCGTCAGTCAGGGAGGTAGTATTGTAATGCAACGCTCAGATTCGAGCATTACAGCAGTGAGGGAGGCGAACGCTCGTCAGTCAGGGACGTAGTATTTTAATGCTCAAAGTCGAATCTAAAATGTTACATTACACGCGAATGCTCGCGGTGAAGGAGCACCTTTAAAGTAATGTTATAAAGCATTCCACATGACAAACACAATATAGAGGTACGCAGATAATTTAAAAAATAATATGAAAACGTACCCCGTCTGGATCTGTAGTGGGCACAACGTTGACGAAACACCTCGATATCATCCATATAGTTATAAATACAGCTGGGGCACCTGTAAATGTAATCGTTAATTAATAAGACTAATGACTAGTAATGACAAAATATAAAAACAATAATAGATAAAAAGTATGAGTTTAGAATTAACTTTCATAAAGTGTTTACAGTATAATACATATTATTTAGTGCGTGCTTGCTGTCCACTATTACCTCAAAACTTCCGAGGTTTAGAGTAATTAAAATCGTAGAATAAAATAAATAAAATATACTTTTTGGCCACCGCCATTTTTGGCATCCGCATTGGAGCAGAGTGGCAGGCAGAGTCGTTCTAATAAAAACCCCCTATCTCTGCTTCGGTTAAAGAAAGGCGCATTCCTGCAGAGTGATTTTTAAGGGTTGATATGGAAGTTCTATTTTAAACCTTACCCCAACCGATAGTTGTGTAGACTTTTAATTTTATATTTTCAGCCGTGAAAGTCTCCACGACCAACATGTAAAGGTATAAACCTGAAATAAAAAGCTTATATAATTTTGGAAAAATATCATATTCATATTTATTTATGTACAGAAAAAATGGGTTAGTAACATATGATTTTATAATTAGTGTTAGTAGGTACAGCCATTTTCGCCTGTTGGCATATGAAATATTAATATAAATTGTATTAAAAATCGAAGTAGGTGAAAGACAATTGCATAAAATATCGGTTAAAAAGTAATTTATAAAAGCTAGTATTGTAAGCTATCTGGTTAGAAACTTATTAAATAATCTGCAGATCCGAATAACATTTATATTATTTTTGATTCATATAAGTTTAGTACTATTAATAAATTTATCTGTAGGACCATTAACGTGATTTAACTGTCGCGTCTATGCCAAGCTCGGGAAGTAGGGCAGTGATATAAGCCCTAATTCACAGATCAAAGAATTTAATATTGTCACATTAAGTTAGCCTATCACGTAATAGGCTAACTGGAACTTATCAGGAACCTGCAAAAACGGATAAACGGAAAAACAGTTTATAAAGATTTACCGAAAATTATCTGACATATAGCCTAACTTCAACTTATCAGAAACATAATAAAACCGGCCGTAAACTTTTTCAAAAACGTTTCATCTTCAAACCTTACATTTTGATTGATGTTACATGACTATGCTTTTGTTTTGAATGTCGTAAACCATGGGTCGCCAAACTTTTCAACCTAAGGGCCAGACTTACTCCTCCACGAAGTCCTAAGGGCCAGGACCTAGCTAGCTCATCGTACCAACATACTGTAATTTTAAATTATGCGCCAATTGTCATTTACGGTCCGCTTACGCGGGCCGGATTGTTGGTGCTCGCGGGCCGCAGCTGGGCTGTGGGCCGTAGTTTGGGGACCCATGTCGTTAACAATAATAAATAATCTAATGATATTATGTCATTACTTTACCATGTTTGTTCCATTTTATTATGGAATGCGATAATATGAATGTCCTGCTTTTATTGTCTAAAATGTATTGCGTTTTATGTCTAGTATTGTGCTATTGAAATACTAAAACGCATTTACGATTGATTACCGTATATTTATGTACATAGAACGTAATAATAATACCTACGTAGTCTACAGAAATATCACCCCAAAGTACGCGCCAACAACGCAACTCACAGCTTATAAAACAATTGAAAATCGATTTTGTTATGCACTAAGTAATAAGTGTCAGTTTTGTACTTCGTTAAACATCAGCGCGAGCCAGCCTTGTTTGTGAGTAGTAAATTATTGTACGTGTCTAGTGTAAAATAAGGTAAACTCTTTGGTCAATAGTGAAAATGAACGTTGAATGTGAAGTTGGCTTACTCTGTGACATATCACCATTCGAATGGTGGACATTTTATCGTGTGGGAATAATGTATCTTTATTTATATTACTATAAAAAGTGTTACTTCTATTGTAATTATTTAGAATGCTGATAAATTGGATAGGTGGATGTAATAGCATTTTTATTTTATAGTAATGGATATCGGCTTTTTTTAAAATCCATAGGGGCTTAAAATCTGACCAAATAGAGAAGAACTCTCCCGTTGCGAACTTATAAGACGCGTGTAACCTATCAAAATTATGTGGCTTACTTTCTCACCTTTGAAAGTGAGCAACCCAGTTAATTTGGAATGCAACACGCGTCTGATTGATAAAATAATTTGTATGTAACTTATTTTCAATTTGATCGGCTTGTACACGTCGCGTTCGAATGTGACGAAAAAATATAATGTCTAATATAATTTATTTACTGTGTGTATTGTAATTTATTATAAAACACTTCCCAGAGGTTGACTAGTAGATCTTCTTAGCGTTTAGTCCGCCTTTTGTACCCAAATATTGTGGTCAATAAGTTTAAATAAACAAAAAACTCGTAGGTACTAAATGCTCAGGTATTTTCTCTAGTCATAGTTTTTTTTCGACTTACAAAACAAATTCTTTTGTAGGTTTATTTATTAGGTATATTTATTTGTGTAACGTCTGCGATTGTCAGCTTTGAAATAAGGGCTTTGTGCCCGATGTCTCTTATTGTTGTCAAAGAAAGGATAGAAAATTGGTTTCTAAACGAATAAGCTAATTTGACGTGTAAAAGACATTAATTTATTTTATTGACATAGATATAAGTAATTTATTTTATACATTGAAACTATTTATTTTATATGTAGAAAAAATGTATTTGTAGATAGTATCGATAAAATAAAATAAAAAGATTTAGACAAAAATGACTATTCATATTATTTATTTCCCATAAAAGAATTACAATTTACTTAAAATGAGAAATTATATAAAATAATAAAACGACACAAACAAAACAAATTAACAATACTAATACAATATAAAAAATACTTTGTGAAATCCGTCCATACTAATATTATAAATGGGAAAGTGTGTTTGTTTGTTTGTCCTCCCTTCACGCCGAAAGTAATGAACGGATTGATATGATTTTTTATTGGGGATAGTAGAGTGACATAGGCTTTATCCCGGAAAAACGTCTGATTCCCACGGTAAAAAAAAAAAAATATATTATTTTTTCATAAAATTTTAACGGGGACAATTTAAGGTCTGGAGAGTGACATAAGGCTACCTTGTTCCCACGGGATAAAGAGATTCCCATGGGAAATTGTCAATTTCCATTGAGCACGCGGGCGGAGCCGCGGGCAACAGCTAGTTAATAAATAAATGTGACATACGGGTACTTATGTTGTTACATCGCAACAGCCTCCACACTTTGGATATTATTCTGTGCTTTGGATTAACCAAACCGAAAGTGACACTTGAGTTATTAATTTACTGGCAAACTAAACTACCTACTACCTACACAAATGTATTGTGATTGTGACATTCATTGTCGTTTTAAAGTACCTAGTTAGTCGCGGGTTCAGCATCATTCGAGATTACTTATGCGAGGAATCGCGAATTTACTTATGCGAAACACTTGTTTTGTCGAAACTTAGTTATGCCGATGTAGTGATCGGGAACTGCCTACTGACACGCACTAAAAAGTTAATACAGCGTGTACAGAATTCGTGTGCTAGATTTTGCTTCCCAATTCCTCGTAGAGCTCACATAACTCCTTATTTAAACAGAAGCAAACTCATGAACATGGATTCTCGGCGCGCGCTTCACTTTTCGGTACTTCTGTTCGGCATAATTAGGAAAAAAGGTCCAACTTATTTGTATAATAAATTGAAGTTTACTGATCGTGCAAGAGTGCCTGATCGTCTTATTTGTCCCAGACATAGGTCTGCAGCTTTCCGTGGTGGTTTCAGATATGCTGCATCCAAATGTTGGAACAACATCCCTCCGCCCATTAGGAATCTGACATCTATTAAATCTTTTAAGTGTAAACTCAAAGAGCGGATTTTGTGTAATCAAATGTTGCAGTAATTCTTTAATTTGTAATATTCACCTTTACTTTTCGTTAATAATGTTGTGTTAAAAATGTAAGGTTCAAATTGTTTGCTAAATAAGTTCAAAATTGTTTGTTAAATTAAGGATAATTTCAATTGTTTCTCATGTTTGGTAATGTTTATTTTTCTATTAAGTATTATTATTTTTTATATATCGGCATACCGCGGAAGACCAGCGTTGTGGATCATCACTTGATCCATGACACATGCTGAGCGGAGGCCCTTTTGGTGCATTTATATGTAGTATGTAGTGTCTATTGTATATTATTTTATTTGTGAAATAATGTAACCAAATAAACGATTTTTCTTTCTTCTTTCTTTCTTTCATCAACTTGGTCAATCTACGTTTAAGTACGGCAAGGAATTTTTGACCAAAATTATTATGTAGTTTTTTTCCGGAAAGTTTGTGAACTTTGTTTCGTTCTTTTGAAAAGGGAAAATATAATAAGTTTTTAGGATCTTTCATGAAATGATTACGCATAGTCGTAATAATATTACCTATTACTAAAATATACTAATAAGTTTATCCTAGCTTGTAAATGTTGTTGCTAAACTAATTTATTTATTTTTATTTATTTATTTTCATCTCACACACAGTCGTATTACAAAAAAGATATTAGAATTTGGTGTGTGTGAGAAGCTGGAGCCTGAAATAGGTTTCTAAAGAAGCCTGTAGTACAGGTCTCCAGGCTCCCAACCCACGGATGAAGCCAAACAAAAATATGTAGATGCAGTGTAACATAAGAAACTTAAATATTAGATAACAGGCACATGATGCAACTGCTGCAAGCCAGTTTCCTATTGAATTAAGTAAGACTAAACTATAACTAAACTATAAACAAAACAAGAGGAATAAAGATATTGCAAAGATAGTGGGACTCAGCGATTAAACATGTGTTTAGTGTGTGTGTGTGTAAGAGTGCCTGCATGCATGTGCGTGCGTGCATCTGGATGTGTGCGGTATGAGTGACATATGCCATATAACCTGGACAGAAGTAATTCGGTTTGTTCATAATTTAAAGAATATAACCATGTTTTAACCATTCGCTTACAGTTGAATCTATTACTGGAGTAGATGTCCAGTGAGCTGTTAGTTTTATTATATAGGTAGCCACCCAGATAGCAAAAGTAATTTCTGGTAAAAGATTTATTGGTCTTGTATGTGTCGCAGACTTTTTGCTTACGTCTCCTTTGGGAAGCATCTTGTGGTCTATATACTATCTCTGAGTGTTGTTTAAGCACTAGTCGGAGAATAAATAATTGCCGAACCGATAAAACCTTCCAGTGTTGGTATAAAAGTTCGGTTGAGTAAGTGAAGGGAAGAAAACGAGCTACCTTCAAAATAGACCTCTGAGCTACTTCGACTTTTTTGACGGTCGTTTTGTGTACACCTCCCCAAGATGTGATACAATATGAGATCAGACTCTCCACAATAGCGTAGTAGACCTTTCTGAGAGAATTAAGGTCCATCACATGTCTGAGATGTTTGAAAATGTATATAAGTTTACGAATTCTTGTTGTCAGTAGGTCAATGTGGTTTTTAAATGATAAATTTTCATCTATAATTACACCGAGATATCTAATAGAGGCCACTAATTCAATACTACGGCAAGAACAAGGATTCATAACGTTTAAGCAGGTGTGTGAGATGAGGGGTTTTATATGTGGTCTGTTTAAGGATTGGTTACGCATCGAAAAAATCATAAATTTTGTTTTGTCTGAATTTAATGTTAATTTGTTTATTTGTAGCCACTTGCAAATTTTATTAAAACCCATTTGAGCAGCACTAATGTGACTTTATAAATAGTAAATATTAAAAAAACTCACCTTCGACTAGCATCCAGAAGAAATTCGTTAGATAAAAATAATGCATACATATCACCAATACCATACATGAAGTTTGGTCCTGTTGAGCTTCGTCTGACCAATTCTAAAACAAAATAACATAAATCAGTTAGAAGAAAAATCTCACGAATTAACAAACATGTTTTTGTCACGCAATAAATAATTGAAAATATCCTTGGACGATTAATTTCCTGCAGTGGTAACCAATTTATATCAGGTCGCCAGTTTTCTTGTTTGTTTGCGGTACGACAGATGTGAACACTGAGAGCTACAGCACGCCCTGTGCTGTGGTATTTAAAAGGCACAGAGGACGCGCGTTTCATGCTACATTGATCTCTTTGTACGTTAGACCTCACGATGAAATGACTGCAACTCCGCGATGGATAAATCATACGCGCGTCATCTGCGCGTTTAAGTAAAATATGCCGTGTGCTGTAAGCTCTATGAGAGAATACAAGAATCGTAGATCACAGATCAAAATATAGAGAGCCAGATAAATAAAAATATATATAAGGACAAATCACACAGATTGAGCTAGCCCCAAAGTAAGTTCGAAACTTGTGTTATGGGATACTAACCCAACGATACAATTTTATAACAAATACATAATATATATATATAAACATCTTAGATCCGAGGCCAATCAGAAAGTTCGTTTTTCATCATGACCCGACCGGGATTCGAAACCGGGACCTCCTGGGTGGCGGCGGTCCGTTTCCATTAAGCCACGAAGGTCGTCAAATAAAATACGAAAATAAAGATGTATTATACTAAAATACGATACGTTATAATAAAATCCAATTCCTAATACTTTTGTATCTAACTTTATACACCGAAGTTTTGTTTTTATTGAACAAAATATGAATTTATATCATGGTACCAGGTTTCACCCGGTGTAAATTCTATTCAACTCAATAGTTTTCTGTCTGCGGTAAACGAACTCTGTAGTGTCCGATGGTGCATCCACACCGAAACCGATGAAGATTGCGAGACGTGCGGTATTTATAAGCATTGAAAATGCTAGCTGTTTTATTTTCATCCTGAACGCGTATGTCCACAGTTTTATATTTTGTGGCTTTACTACTTTCGCACAAAATTAAAAATAGTTTTTTAGGGACAATTCACACAGATTGAACTAGCCCCAAAGTAAGTTCGAAACTTGTGTTATGGGATACTAACTCAACGGTATTATATTTTTAACAAATACATATTTAGATAAACATCCAAGACCCAAGGCCAATCAGAAAAAAAACGTTTTTCATCATGACCCGACCGGGATTCGAACCCGGGACCTCCTGGGTGGCGGTCTGGCATGATAACCATTACGCCACGGAGTTCGTCAGACACAAGGCTTATTCAGATTTTTCTAGCCAATGACGATTCTAAATTGAATCGTATTAAACTGACGAAACGAAATAAATGTTTATTAAATCGTAAAATTCTATAACAGGTAGGTATAACATGCGCCTTGCTTATTTGAATCTGACAAAATATTATAAAATACTAGCTTTTCCCCGCGGCTTCGCTTGCGTAATTTTATGACATAGATCTCGTTTGACAACAAAACAACCCATAGCGCGACTTGTGGCGGCATCTGTTGGCGCTCTCTATACTTAGTAGAAAAAATATTTTCCCATTGGAACGACATACTTTCGTATATATCAGGGATGAAAAGTAGCCTATGTTGGGCTCTGTACCCCTAACATTATGTAAACAAATTTTCATAATGATCGGCTGCTTAGTCAAGCCGTGAAGGAATAACAAAGAAACAAACAAACTCACTTTCTCATTTATAATATTAGTAAAGATTTTCACGATGGTGAGCAACTAGACTTTAATAAGGTTACGACATGGCAACATTAAATAAACTTTTTAAAATTGTCCAGTGAAAGTTTTATAAACGTTTGCTTCACAAAAGGTAGGTGTGGATGCACCAGAATATTTAAATTCAGAAATAAAAAAACATAAGCGTTTGTTTAATCATTCAAAGTTGTTTACTCATGTAGATTTGAAATATGTTACTAAAACATAGAATTTTAAAACACCAATAAACTTGCTAAAATACTATTAGTATTAAAATTGTTGAACATTTTCAACAGTTGCACAAAACTTAGTGTTCCCCAGAGGCTATAAATTGTATGTTAACGTTATTATAGTTTTACGGGCTATTACTACCAAGATTCTCAACACGGCTTAAATTTTTTGGTAGTATTAGACAAAGGTAATTTGTACTTAAATTGCAAATAACAAAATAAAAATTAAATGAACATCAGAGTTCTAAAAATCAAATCAACTAGGCAAGAGAGAGCTCATTCTATTTATTGGATTATTTTATAATCCTTTAACATTACTCTCGATCAAGTCAACCTTTTTAAAAATTGAATCAGTCGTTAGGAGCTACGATATTACAGACAGATACACAGATACGTCAAATTATAATAGACTTATGCATTGGAGACTATAAGGGCTGAGATGAGTAAAGTATTTTATTGAAATCTGCAACAGATATATGATGCAGATGCATGGATAACCAAAGGGAACCGTTTAAGAAAATTGAAAGAAAATGGATGGTCAAGTGACGACAACGACGATTTGTGTGCATAAACATGTCTGTTTGCCAGGTCTGGGTGTTTTCTATGTATAATAAGTATTTATTTACAAAAAAAGTATTTAAGGATATTTATCGGATTTATCAGCAATCTAGTACACAAGCTTAGTTGCTTAGTTTGGGACTAGATGGCGTTGTGTGATTCGTCTAAGAATATTTATTTATTTATTTATATATACAGTTCTTATTACTTCTTATGCTCTGTGCTATAAATAGTAATAAAAGTTATTTTTCACTAGAATAGACTAGTTAGTAGATGTTATGAGAGAATTATAACAGAATAAATATTTCTTCCTTTACTTTCTTCCTCCCTAAACTTTAGCCAAACTCAGTGCGATCTCCTAATGAATGAAATGAAATATAGATGATTCTGACAATAGATATGTTTTGACGCAGTTTTTTTATTCTATTATGTACACGAAATATTATTATTAGTTTATATATAGCCGTGTCACCCCGGTTGGCTACTGATATAGATTCAACTTACTTGTAACGCTAAATTTAAGATCCAACTGCATGCCGATAATATATATGTAGACATAAGATTAGTATGAATTGTATTCCTTAGACATCTGAGGTCCCTGCAAGAGAAAAGAATGTTAGGATTAGAACATATCGTATTGCTTTATGTAATATAATGCCAATGGAAAACAGAAACTAAGGATGCGTCTATGAATGTACAAGATAAAGCCTTTGAGCAAATACTATAGAAACTCTACGGAGTTAATACGCACAGCTCTTGACGTTTCTCATACAATGACTTGGCAACCTCCGTTCACCTCATGCCGCTAGGGGCGCTATAACATTTTGCATACAAAACGCACAAAAGTTTTGAAATCGTTCACCTCATGCCGCCCTCATGCCGTAGGGGCGCTAGTGTCGCGGTCTTGCTCGAATTCTTCCGAAGCTGTGCGTATTAGAGTTTCTATAGTATTTGCTTTGAGTAACCTCTTTAGGTTATAATAAAACTGGCGGACCGCCCAGCTTTGCGTGGGTTTTGCTAAGGATCCCTAAATTTTCTGGAAATATAAGCTAGCCCATGTTACGTGAGGGTAATGTACATTCCAAACGGGGAAAGTATTTTTGAAATCGGCCCCGTAGTTTTTGACTTTCTTCGTTACAAGCAAAAATACAAATCTCTCCTCATTATAATTTTTGTACTTATAGATGTATCTAGGATAATCTTATGGTGTGCTTCTCCCAATTAGTGTCAACTGAAAATAGCTGGTGCCAGTGTTTTTAAGTCATCTAACGGTTACTAACTTGGCTTTGACGACTGTTATCTATCAATAACAGTTTGATGTGCCTTCCGAAGCACGGATGAGCTCGAGATTTTTGAAACCCATCAAAATATTGACTGGGCTTGTCGTTGCTTAACTTGGGTAATGGTCCCGCTTTGATATAATAATAAAAGTGTACGCTCATATCTACATAGTTTTAAAATATGAAATGATAAAGCGAAAACTATAGCTTGTTTTCATAGTCTGCAGTCGCATTTTCCATCATCGTCTCCATATTTTCTTTGACATTTTTATTCATGATTTTATAACAAGGAATGAAGTGAGCATATAAATATTCAATTAGAGTATGTTGTCATAGTTATATTTGACTTAAGTTCTTCTGTTCTGATAACGTAAGAATTTATGAGAAATAAGATAATGACAATGTACCGGATTTAGTTTTATAACGGTTTTAATCGGAGTTACATTATATTTTTGTCTATAATATGTATTTCGAGATTTATCTTGAAAAACCAAGTTCAATTATTATTTAATCAGTGTGAGTATGACGTGTGATTATTATTTACTACTTTAATGTCCGTTTTCAAAACGGGCATTAGACACTACGGTTAAGAAGAGATAGTAAATAATAAATATACTACTAACTACATCGATCGTAGAAATATCAACGTACAACCCAAACCGCTGGGTCTAGAGATTCCAAATTTGGAATGTAGATTCCTTACGACGACGTCTAGGGGTGTACTAAGAAAGGATTTTTCAAAAATTCCACGGGAAAGCGAGATATATGCAAACGTAGTTGCGAGTATTTTACTAGTTTTATAAATTATCTACGGACTCAACTACAATGTATGTAATATTTATTGGTCGTTTTTTCATTCACCGACACAACGCATGACAATGAGTATTGAGCACAATTTATTATGCATCCAAATGGATTGTTTTTGCGACTATTGTGCCATTAAAACAAATGTAATTGCATTCTGAATTGTTATTGGAAAAAAGTACTGATCGCTTTGGAACGAAGCCTGCCGCACTACGAGATGACGTCGTCATTAGAAAAACATCTTTTATATTTTTGTCGTAGTGTCGTGTCGTCGTTGTTTCGTCATCGGTCGTGTCGGTGAATTAAAAAATCGGTCATTTGTGATACTATAATTTAGTATCTACGACATTATAAACACCACTATCATATCTTTCGGCGATAAAACGCTATTTCACGTTAATAAACTGCACTGACAGGCTGTTTGACATTGTCAAATGGAACTGTTTACATTATTTAAATGAAAGCTAATGCTTGACATGTATTTGTATAGTATTTGCAGATTGTGTTGTGTATTTTGATAAACGTTTTATTTAATTTGTTTTGTAACGTTTTCATTACAACGTAATATTAGCGTATGTTCCATTCGAGTACACTTGACACGAGATTTCTAGTTAAATTGAAAAATTAATTAATTATAAATCGCAATACCGAATACACACAATATCACTAAAACAATAACTGAGAAAGTACATAAATACACCGATTTGAAAGACGAAGTTGAAAGGATCTGGAAGCAAGATAAACTGTATAATCCCGATAGTTCTGTCTACGACTGGCGTTATACCCAATCACCTGCATAATTATTTAAAATTAATAGATTTCAAGCCCACAACGTACATAAACATGCAATAGGCTGCAATCCTAAACACCTGCCGAATTGTAAGAAAGTTTATGGATATAACAGTAGATACGGTGGACTTAACAACCCAACCGGCTAATCATTCAATTTTATATTTCCTCCCAATGGCATTCACTTGGCTTTGGCCCGTGAATGTCATATATAAATATAAAACCTGAGAAAACCTTACAAACCTACAACCTTACAAAAGTAAAAACAAGAATTATATTAATGAAAACGTTTATTTTTCTTCACAAGGACAAAGGCAGACTTAAATATACCTAACTTAGGTAACAAACAATGTGCAGGCTATATTTAAACATACAATAAACATTTACAACAATTATGTATAAATTAGCTGTTATACCTTATTGTAGTAACATTAAGTCAAATCGATCATGTTTATTTCATATCACATTTTATATTTTAAATGAAACAAATTGTTTGCAGGTTTCTGTCAAGTATAGTAAAATGGAATATAAATAGGTATACCTAGTATACTTACTAACACTATAAATGGGACTTGAACGCGCACATAAACTTACATCCTTTTGTTTTTACATCCGACATTTCGACACAGTTGCACGAGTTCACGGGGAGACTGGAGTACTCCAGTGCCCAAGTTGATGACGGTAGAACGATGTTAAGCTCCCATTATATTATTAATAAAAATGATTTATTAGATATACTTACTTAAAATATAAAAAAACGAAGACAGCCAGCGAGAGGACAGCGAGGCTGAGAGAGTATCCGGCCAGGTATATTAGACTGGTGACGTCGGTGGGGGACACGTTTACTATTCGCTCCGAGCAATTCCCGTAATTAGTGTGGTTGAACCACAATCCTCCTTCCAGACACGCCCGGGACGCGTTCTCTGTAGAAAGTAAAAATATTATTAGTATTTTTTTATTAAGCTATTGCATATCTTTTTATCGCGGGCTTTGAGCGCGGCGACCGAATCAAGAAATTCCGTAACGAAAATAAAACCTAACACCCCCCACTCCGCGCAACGTTGGAAGCCGTGCATCGTCTAGAGTCGTTTAAGTTCGGCAGACTTCGGCAAGGTGTTTGTGTGCGTGCGACAAGACGTATGCGTGTAGACGAACATTCCATATCAGAAATCGCGGCAAAAACGCACACTATCAAATGTCAGTCACACAGACACAAATGGGTACTTTTGTACTGCTTGCTTCGCTGCTTTTGTACGACGAGTTTTCAAAATGTATTACACAGCACTTTACATCCATATTTTTGTTTATTTGATACTAGCTGTACCCGCGGCTTCGCCCGCGTGGATACTGCCTTTCCCGTGGGAATTCTATAAATTGCCGTCTTTATCCTTGTCAACATCATAAAGGGAACCCATAAACAAAATTCGAGCTTTCTAGGTTGAGCGACTGCGATATTACACTCATAGTCCAATTACTCCCTTTCCCGTGGGAATTCTATAAAACCCCATCTTTATTTTTGTTAACATCATAAAGGGGACCTCTATACAAAATTTCCAGCTTTCTAGGTTGAGCGCCTGCGATAATACACTTACAGTCCTCGTACTCCCTTTCCCGAGGGAATTCTATAAATTGCCGTCTTTCTCTTTATCAACATCATAAAGGGAACCTCTATACAAAATTCCAGCTTTTTAGGTTGTGCACCTGCGATAATACACTTATAGTCATATTACTGCCTTTCCCGTGGGAATTCTATAAAACCCCATCTTTATTTTTGTCCAAAGAACCTCTATTCAAAATTCCAGCTTTCTAGGTTGAGCGCCATACATATTTTTTGGGTAACTTGAACCGTTTATGCAGCGCACGCAACGGAAGCCCTAATAATTTTCCCCGTTTTTGCAACATTTTTCACTGATGCTTCGCTTCTATTGATCGCAGCGTAATGTTATATAGCCTAAAGCCTTCCTCGATAAATGGACTATCCAACACAAAACATTTTTTTAATTCGAACCAGTAGTTCCTGAGATTAGCGTGTTCAAATAAACAAACAAACAAAATTTTCAGCTTTATATATTAGTATAGATTTTTAAACAGCACCACCTAGCGTAATAGATTTAAAGTGCTTTAATTTTCGCGCGATATTTATAATTTGATGAAAACGTAACCATAACGGCGCGATGTAACTTTTGAATAGCGCCATCTAGCGTAGAATAGAAAGAACTTGAATTAATTTCGGCAAGCGCGTAATTTTTTTGCTTTAACTTCTAAAGTATCTATTTAAATTATATGGTGTAAAGATTATAATAATGTACATGAAATGCTTAAGGTAACTAACGTAGTTAACTAGATAAGGATTAATGCTGTATACGTCAAAATCGGTTTCCAATTTCCGCATTATTACTCGGAAATCGCTTTTTATTTTATAGTAAGTTATCCGTAAACGATAAATATATGCTATCGCGGACTTTTTTGGAGACCTAAATAAGAGGAATATCCTATAACTTTTGTTTTGTTATATCTCAAAGGGTTTAGACAGCGTTTTCGTCTACAGCTCCCAAGCGGGTTGATTTTTTCCGACACTCTTCACTTATGTTTAGTCTGATAAGTCTGTGGTGTAGAGTAGCTGCTAACTGCTCATAACTGATTCTATCTCTTTTAAACACGATGCTAGGTGAGACAGTGTGCTTTTTGGCCACGTCCACAAGTGAGTTCGAGCCCGCGACTATGCAATAGCTTTAGTGCCACACGTTTTTATATATAAACTAGCTTCCGCCCGCGGCTTCGCCCGCGTGGCCTAGTAACAATTAGCATATCTATCTTCAGAAACAAATTCCGGTCCGGCACGGCCCGGTACGGTACAGTTCCATCCGGTCCGGTCGATCCGGTCCGGTCCGGTCCGGTCCGGTCGGTCCGGTCCTTATAAAGACCCTACATGACAAATTTGGCATCTCTAGACCCAGCGGTTTAGGCTGTGCGTCCCTTCTCAACTTCGTTTGCGTATATCTCGCTTTCCCGTGGGAATTTTGAAAAATCGTTTCTTAGTACATAGCTAGATGTCGTAAGGAATCTACATGCCAAATTTGATATACCATCGCAACTTCGTTTGCGTATATCTCGGTTTCCCGTGGGAATTTTGAAATATCCTTTCTTAGTACACCCCTAGACGTTGCCGTCGTAAGGAACCTACAGTCCAAATTTGGAATCTCTAGACCCACCGGTTTGGGCTGTGCGTTGATATATAGTTAAGTCAGTCAGTCAGTCAGGACTTTGAATTTTATCTATGAAAAAAAATCCGGTCCGGTCCGGTTCGATCCGGTCCGGCACGGCCCGGTACGGTGCGGTTCCTTCCAGACCGATCAGGTCTGATACGTTCCGATCCGGTCCGGTCCGTTCCGGTCCGGTCCGGTCCGGTCGGTCTGGACCTTATAAGGACCCTACATGTCAAATTTGGCATCTCTAGACCCAGCGGTTTGGGCTGTGCGTCCCCTCGCAACTTCGTTTGCGTATATCTCGGTTTCCCGTAGGAATTTTGAAAAATCCTTTCTTAGTACATCCCTAGACGTCGTAAGGAACCTACAGTTCAAATTTGAAATCTCTAGACTCATTAGTTTGGGCTGTGCGTTGATATATAGTTAAGTCAGTCAGTCAGGACTTTGAATTTAATTTATGAAAAAAAATCCGGTCCGGTCCGGTTCGATCCGATCTGGCACGGCCCGGTACGGTGCGGTTCCTTCCAGACCGATCAGATCTGGTCCGTTCCGGTCCGGTCCGGTCCGGTCCGGTCCGGTCAGTCTGGACCTTATAAGGACACTACATGTCAAATTTGGCATCTCTAGACCCAGCGGTTTGGGCTGTGCGTCCCCTCGCAACTTCGTATGCGTATATCTCGCTTTCCCGTGGGAATTTTGAAAAATCCTTTCTTAGTACATTCCTAGACGTCGTAAGAAACCTACATGCTAAATTTGGAATCTCTAGACCCAGCGGTTTGGGCTGTGTGTGGATATACCCTTGCAACTTCGTTTGCGTATATCTCGGTTTCCCGTAGGAATTTTGAAAAATCCTTTCTTAGTACACCCCTAGACGTCGTAAGGAACCTACAGTCCGAATTTGGAATCTCTAGACCCACCTGTTTGGGCTGTGCGTTGATATATAATTAAGTCAGTCAGTCAGTCAGGACTTTGAATTTTATATATATAGATGAAAAAAAAACCGGTCCGGTCCGGTTCGATCCGGTCCGGCACGGCCCGGTACGGTGCGGTTCCTTCCAGATCGATCAGGTCTGATACGTTCCGGTCCGGTCCGGTCGGTCTGGACCTTATAAGGACCCTACATGTCAAATTTGGCATCTCTAGACCCAGCGGTTTGGGCTGTGCGTCCCCTCGCAATTTCGAATGCGTATATCTCGCTTTCCCGTGGGAATTTAAAAAAATCCTTTCTTAGTACATTCCTAGACGTCGTAAGAAACCTACATGCTAAATTTGGAATCTCTAGACCCAGCGGTTTGGGCTGTGTGTGGATATACCCTTGCAACTTCGTTTGCGTATATCTCGGTTTTCCGTGCGAATTTTGAAAAATCGTTTCTTAGTACACCCCTAGACGTCGTAAGGAACCTACAGTCCGAATTTGGAATCTCTAGACCCACCTGTTTGGGCTGTGCGTTGATATATAATTAAGTCAGTCAGGACTTTGAATTTTATATATATAGATGAAAAAAAAAACGGTCCGGTCC
Organism: Endotricha flammealis; assembly: GCA_905163395.2. Taxonomy (NCBI): domain Eukaryota; kingdom Metazoa; phylum Arthropoda; class Insecta; order Lepidoptera; family Pyralidae; genus Endotricha; species Endotricha flammealis. The sequence continues at coordinate 7,508,886 of LR990870.1, read as the reverse complement.
GGTTCGATCCGGTCCGGCACGGCCCGGTACGGTGCGGTTCCTTCCAGATCGATCAGGTCTGATACGTTCCGGTCCGGTCCGGTCGGTCTGGACCTTATAAGGACCCTACATGTCAAATTTGGCATCTCTAGACCCAGCGGTTTGGGCTGTGCGTCCCCTCGCAATTTCGAATGCGTATATCTCGCTTTCCCGTGGGAATTTTAAAAAATCCTTTCTTAGTACATCCCTAGACGTCGTAAGGAACCTACGTGCCAAATTTGGAATCTCTAGACCCAGCGGTTTGGGCTGTGCGTTGATATACCCTCGCAACTTCGTTTGCGTATATCTAGGTTTTCCGTGGGAATTTTGTAAAATCGTTTCTTAGTACACCCCTAGATATCGTAAGGAACCTACAGTTCAAATTTTAAATCTCTAGACTCATTGGTTTGGGCTGTGCGTTGATATATAGTTAAGTCAGTCAGTCAGTCAGTCAGGACTATTTTATCTATGAAAAAAAATCCGGTCCGGCACGGCCCGGTACGGTGCGGTTCCCTCCAGACCGAACAGGTCTGATCCGTTCCGGTCCGGTCCGGTCCGTTCCGGTTCGGTCCGGTCCGGTTCGGTCGGTCTGGACCTTATAAGGACCCTACATGTCAAATTTGGCATCTCTAGACCCAGCTGTTTGGGCTGTGCGTCCCCTCGCAACTTCGTATGCGTATATCTCGCTTTCCCGTGGGAATTTTGAAAAATCCTTTCTTAGTACATTCCTAGACGTCGTAAGGAACCTACGGTCCAAATTTGGAATCTCTAGACCCACCGGTTTGGGCTGTGCGTTGATATATAGTTAAGTCAGTCAGTCAGGACTTTGAATTTTATATATATAGATGAAAAAAAAACCGGTCCGGTCCGGTTCGATCCGGTCCGGCACGACCCGGTACGGTGCGGTTCCTTCCAGACCGATCAGGTCTGATACGTTCCGATCCGGTCCGGTCCGTTCCGGTCCGGTCCGGTCCGGTCGGTCTGGACCTTATAAGGACCCTACATGTCAAATTTGGCATCTCTAGACCCAGCGGTTTGGGCTGTGCGTCTCCTCGCAATTTCGTATGCGTATATCTCGCTTTCCCGTGGGAATTTTGGAAAATCCTTTCTTAGTACATCCCTAGACGTCGTAAGGAACCTACATGCCAAATTTGGAATCTCTAGACGCAGCGGTTTTGGCTGTGCGTTGATACACCCTCGCAACTTCGTTTGCGTATATCTCGGTTTCCCGTAGGAATTTTGAAAAATCCTTTCTTAGTACACCCCTAGACGTCGTAAGGAACCTACAGTCCAAATTTGGAGTCTCTAGACCCACCGGTTTGGGCTGTGCGTTGATATATAGTTAAGTCAGTCAGTCAGGACTTTGAATTTTATATATATATAGATACTACACTTTAGCTGTATACAACTGTAATACTATACAAATTTTCATAATGATCGGCTGCTTAGTCAAGCTGTGAAGGAATAACAAACAAAATCACTTTCTCATTTATAATATGATAGAATACATTATAAACGGAAACTAAAGGGTGGAGAAATAAAAAAAATAATATGCATCCGCAACATCTGCATACGAAATCCGCGTCTAAGTGAACTCGATTTGAAGTTGATACACAGTTATAGGAAACTACATGATTTTCATAAACTGGAGTCGTAACAGCAAAAGCTCTACCTTACGTCAAGTAAAATAAACGTTATTATTCAAAAAAGGTTAAGCAGAAAGTACTGGCAGTGAAACGTATTTCATGCCAATCATAAGTTGATATTTAAAAAAACAATTTCCTACTCGTAGAAAATCTTTTCCGATGTTTGGCATCCAAGTCACCCATATCCCATATTTTCCATGGACTAGTTAATGGAAGTGTCAAATGAATATCGAAAAGTAGAAGATCAGATCAGTGTATTTTGTTTGGCACTTTATTTATGGTAATAACTTAGATAGACCTTGCATTGACTAACTATCATGAATGAAAAGTTTGCCACAATTTTATATTGTATTACGAGCATGTAGGTATCCGATAAAAATGTTATAAGTACCAAATTTCACACCATCAAGCATGTGAAAGATATAAAGGCTTTACTTAGCAAGACATACAAACATTACGGTTCGCTAGCGTTAATGAAAGTATTTTTAAATTCGATTACTGCGAGCAATAGTCAACAGGAATTTGGCGGCCTTATTTTCAAATACAATTATTAACATATCTCCTCTTTCTTGCCATTATCGTCAAAGCCCGTATACGTCGCCCTTTATGCCAAGTTTGGTTCTAAAGAGACTTGCAAAATAGGGATATTTAATTCACTTCGACGATTTTCTTTTGTTTTTTGAATGCCAAATAGGGCAAATAGTGACGTACGTGCGTCGTTGTTACTAAGCGCGCTACCGTCGATATTCGCCGGCATTTGCCAACAGCCTCTACGTGAAATTATGAGAATTTGTCGAGCGAACCGACTAAATTGCCAAACGACTGCTGCCCTCAGAACATTTGCTATGGAAATGAGCTCACTTAGCGGCTGAGAGCGGGGTTTATCATACTGTCAATTTAGTTTACCTCTTTATGGGGCATTTATGTCTCTACTAATGAAGTTATTCTGTCGCAAAGTCACAAAAACCTAAGGTTATGACTCTGGCCATAAAAAGTGAGATTTATGCTTCAAATGGTGCACCAATGTAATAGAGTTGGCGGCAATAATAATACTGCATGAATAAAAAATCATTACCTATAGCTATAGATTGTGGTATCCAAAACTAGGGTTTGTATTATTTAAAAGTAGCTTTTGCCCGCGGCTTCGCTCGCGTTAATTTTATGACATAGATCTCGTTTGACGCGCGACTTGTGGCGTCATCTGTTGGCCGATAGCATCCCATACAGCGCCCTCTATAGTTGAAAAAATATTTTCCCATTGGAATGCCATAAGTACTTTCACGGGATAAAAAGTAGCCTATGTTGGGCTCTGTACCCCTGACAATATACAAATTTTCATAATGATTAGTCAAGACGTGAAAGAATAACAAACAATCAAACTCACTTTCTCAAATATAAAATTAGTATGAAGTATGATAAAAATGAAAAATGTATGTCTATATTAGATTTTTGGATTTGGCTAAAGTTATGACAAAGGGTCCTTTTAATATGTAGACTGGATAAGGGCTAAGACGGGAGTTTTCAAAATTCAAGACAGTATACCCCCAAATAAAGACGCTCGGGTTTTGATAGCATTAAAAATAAAACAAATGAAAGTATAAAAAAACTGGTTAATAACAAAAATATTATTATTTAAAATTGTACGAATAAAATCTGTTTAAAAGTGTAACGGCTTACGAAATCCATCGATATAGCTTTCGTGTCATGACATTAATATTTTAGAAGAGAAAGGTAGAATATTTATGCATCGCATTCAACATTGTTTGTCAATTAAAACTAAGTAATTTATTTTGTGTGCTTTATATAATTTGGTTTCTTCTGCGGTTTAGCTAGAGTCAAAGAAGCCAAGTAATGATCACTTACTGGCATGGCTTAACGACAGTCACATTATATCAAAACAATTGGGACTGACAGTTTAATTTGGCCTGAGAAGCACGAAGAAGTTCAAGATTTTTAAACCCATCCAAATATTGGTTCAGGGTCGTACCTTTACAGTGTTCACTCAGTAGATTACATTATAATGTAATAAAACAGACATTCTAAAGATAAGTGAGATTTATGAATTCATTTTACATTCAAATTACATGAGCAAGTCATAATACTAAACAATATTTCAGTGTTTTCAGCTGGTTTTCAGCTGTGTAATGTAAAAACTGCAATTATTTTAATTAGAGATTGGACGACTCTTTGAGTAATCAATATTGTAAGAATATTGTAGCAAATAAAATGAAACCAATGTTTAATTATTAATTTAAACAAAATTTCTTCGACTCAAAAACCTCTATTTATTAGAAAAGAACTTACTATCTTAAAACTAGTTTTCTTAGTAAATACATTCTGGATTATGTATTTCATTCAAACAACAAAAAGACATTAAAATCAGATCATTCGTTTGGATACTACGATGACACAGACAGACACGTCAGACACAGATGCACACTTTTTAGGTCGAGGGTTAAAAAAAATGGGTCGGAATAAATTTTTTGTAAAGAAATAAATGCTTCTGAATGTAAAAAAAAAAGATTTAGATTAAATAATACGTATTCAGCCAGTGCCAGAATCGTGTTTTAATCTTAATTAAGTATGTTACGTTCATATTTCTATATCAACATGACAGAACTTAAGAATCTTTTTATATTATTTAACTGTTACACAGTGACAGCCATCATTCAATGTGTAATTACCTATATTTGAAATAAAACAACGATTACTGCTTACTAATTTGTAAATAGGAATAATGTACTATGTAGCTTCGGAAATTCATTCAGAATTTCCTCTTACAAAATCTTCGCAATGACGTTTCATTTTGATAAGGCAATTTATATTTAATCTTTGGTTTAACCTAGATAAGAAAGGCGTTAAATACACATTTCCGAGAAAATTATATAGCAATACAATATTATTTGGGTTTAGTATAAAAGTTAATAATAAAAAGGAACATACCTACTTTATAACAGGGACCTGGGATATTTATTATGGAGGACGAATCTTGAGGGACGACTGAGGCCTAAATCAGGGGACGGTTGGAAGTTGGATGAGGGAGGCACAGAGCCTCAGTATCGGATTGGTTGGCATGTCTTTTTATTGGACGTCAGCTTCTAGTCGGTAGACTGATCTTTTTTAAATACCATTTTGATTGGCCTACGATATATTTAAGTTTTAAGTTTCACTTTACTTTCACCCTTACACTATAAAATTCCTTCTCCCATACAACGATATATTAAAACAAATAACATATTCTATGTTTTATTTAAAACATGGATTTGACGACAGAAATAGTCTAGAATACCGTAAGTATTATAATATCTGTGGTCTAGAATAAAACAATCGTAAATTTAAACAGAGAAGCAAGTTATTGTTTGATATAACAATAGAATCTTTATTTAACTGTCTTAATTAACGTTATTTCTTTAGAGAACAGTTTTTTTTAATCCAAACTCTTATTTTATACAAAATAATAAAACAATTTCTATGAATACAGCTCTAATGAAGATGGGTCCCAAGGTACAAATTAAAGCTTTTGTTTTTGATAATAAATAAACAGGAGATTGTTGAAATTCCGACATTCATCATTTTTAAAGTTTTATCTCGTTTTTAGACTATAATGTTCAATATAAAGGAGACTAACATAAAACAATGAACCGTTCAAGTCTAGAATTAAGTCTAGAGTTGTCTGGGTATTACTGATATTTAAATTTAAGAATTTTTTTAGTAAAAAAAAAGAGTTTGATGGCGTTGTCGTTGCACGTACCACACCGAGTGAACCTCGAATGAACACGCACGTTTAAAAAGTCAAGTTCCCTACGTGCTTTGAACCGTCTAGTTTACAATTGTCATGTCAGTGACATGATTAGTTATATAACCTCTGAGATCCTCCGTCGACTAATAAAAAAAAAAACTCTGAGCAGTAAGCAGCTGTTGCAGCTTTAATCTATACATAATAATAAAACAGTAGACTGTATATGTGATATGTCTGTACTTTGAACATTGTTTTTTTTTATTTGGCAAAAATGGAGAGGGAACAGTTAGAGTAAGGTAATAAAAGCGAAAATTTTTATTTATTTATTTATTGTCTGTCTGTTTGAACGCGCACATCTTCTAAGTTACTGAACGGATTTTAATCCTGTTTCCATAGGGAGATAGAGCTCGGCTTGGAGCAGAATATAGGCTTTGTTTCATTTAAATCGCATGACTGGAACAGGAGTTATCCTTATTTGAACATTTCACGCGGACGAAGTCGCGGGTAACAGCTCGTATACTCTAAAGTCCCTTTGATTGAAATATGGTCTATATGTGATGATTACTGAGATTTTATAATGGCCATGATAGTCTTTGATGATGACGATAAAAGGCGATACATAGATTGATCTTCACCTACATAGGTACTATGTAGATAATTCTTTGAACTAGGTTTAATGCTTATACCGTAGACTTCCACACGCCATAATATTTTCCTAGAATTTAGTTGATAGCAAAAGTCGTAAACTATTCACAAGGAACTTAAACGAAATTCCGTGATGAAAATAGTTTAGACTAAAGGCTTCTTTCAAGTTTTTCTATTCAGAAATAGATAACATAAGGTAACCCAATAATCATAGTATTAACTTTATAACTAGGGGTCTCGAATAGTTCTTGAAATTGGGCATAGTTTGATTACACTGTGTCTGTTCTTTCCGCTTTTAATTATGTGTTTCTTATTTCTAATCCCATAGGAACCGCTGTTTTTATAGGTATAATAGCTATTATATGAGCAAATTCGGGCTATATTATTGTCTGCGTTCCATATTTCATACAAGTATTCAAACATTTTTAGCAGTTTGAGTAAGAAATTCAAACTAATACTTTATTATATTTAGTAGGATCGTATTCCGAGGTTAGTACTGAGATATTCAGAGAAATGTTTCTAATTAACTCTAACGCGTACAGTCAGGAGCACGTCGACCTTTTTTTTTTCCTTTGTGCGGCTTTAATACACTTGCAGTAAAATTTTGGCACTTATGACATAGAACTTAATAAGTCCGATATGTAAAGGTCGACCTGCTTTTGACTGTACTATATTTTAGCGTTCTAAAATAAACCAAGCACAATTACTTAGACAAGACGTTAACATTTTTAGAATTAAGTTACAGAGCAATAACAGGAAATGTATTAAAATATACTGCTTAATATTTATTTTATGTTCTACATAGTATAATGTATCTTTTAGAAAATTACAGTCATGATTTCAAATTATTTCGGTAAGTGGACAGATAGAAAAACTTTTATAGAAAGCTTTTAGACTATCTCTTTATGGACGTCTTTATCAACATTACGTAGTAATCAAATTTCCTTTTCCTGTCTAGTTAACGTTGTCTCTTTCTAAATAACACAATTAACGTGATCGTTGCCAATTTCTACATTAAATGAGGTTGAAGTTCTTAATTTTATAAGGTTAATGTCATAGATTTAAAAAAAATATTATATTGATTCGTAATTTTTGTTATTAAACTCAGCGGATTTCATTTCTATATAGTATCTGTTGAATAGGGTTGTATCTTTTGCAAAACATGCAGGCTTTAGATAATATGACCATGTGTCTAAAAATCTCAGGGCTTCGACCTATAGTTGAAATGAATTGAATGATTGGAGGTAAGAATGAATGAACGAATGAAATCGTTAATTCCGAGAGTAGCCTTCACAGGCACGTTCTCTAGTCAAGTTCTAGGTACATATTATTATTCGTGATCCAATAAATACTTTCTAAATTACTACCATTTCAGAAACAAATCAAAATGATCACTGAGACAAGAAATGACGAAAGGAACTAGTTTCGGCCTTTTTTATCTGTTTTGTGGCAATTGAGATTAGTAGCTTCTCCTCAGGTTTTATTTTGTTAATATAGTACCTACATACGTGTTATTAGTATCATTATATAGAAGAGTAAGGAGACAGTACGTACTATTAATAATTTAAAAGATATGAAACTTACGTGTGTCGTCATAATGAACGCCCTGGAAGAAGCTGAAGCACCTCTGTATCGAGATTGTGTTTTCCGGCGCGGGGTCCCAGCAGAGCAGCCCATCGTAGTAAGCAGCGCAATAGTTTCCCGGCAGGTCATGGTTTCTATCTTCACAGTTCAGCTTTGCTGTCTCGTTAAATGCTGACTCCTCAGGAAATGTGTCTAAGTCCTCCAGTTTGCCGTCTATTCAAATCCTCTCAACCAGGAATGTAAGCTTCTTAGCTTTGGTAACTTCTTTGGTTATTAACACATATAATCACATCAACACGACACTATCACTTATATCAAATACAAGTTCTTCCATCACTAATTATAAAAAATCTCAAGTGTTTTGCGCGTCTCGCCTTTCCGTAGCGGAGTCTGCGTAGTGCTTCAATGACTTCAGTAAGAATGTTACCATGATAAGGTTGTTTGCAAACGGCTTGTGATCTAACTTATCGAGTGATAACGCTCGGAGAGCAAACATCGGCAGACTATAGGAGTATTTGCGTGTCGTGCAAGGAACTCTTACTTTTTTAATTACCGTCCCCTTTGCAATGCTGTTCGTACCTGCAACAAGATAATTTATGTTTTTATATTGATAAATGAATGTACATACGGATTGCAGGATTTAATGTGTATAAATATGTTATACAAAAGCCTGACGGACTGATCGATGTTCAGCCCAAACCCTTGCACCTAGAGTTAAAATTTTTACACAGAGGTTTCCTTTATGATAAGGTAAAATGAAATTTCCACAGATTTTGACATTGGAAATGTCTTTTCGTTCGCTTCAGTATAGGCTTCGATTTCACGAAAAAGTGCGATTCCCTTATATCTCGGAGAGTTGTGAAGATATGATATTCATAAAAAGCTCAAAAGACGCGTATTCACGAGAGCTGTAAGGTGCAAAAAGAAATATTTGAGAAAGTCAAAAACGAAAAAAGTTATAGCCGAAATTGTGAAAATAAAAATCATTTCTTTCCGAATTTTTGATTTTGGCGCTCGATATTTTGGAAACGAAGAATGATATCAAAAATTTGAGAAAAACTCGTCTGGACAATTTAGTCAGCTATAATTTGAGCCTAAAACAAAGATGATCGGGTTAAGGGCTTGCCCTGTAGCTTAACCTTTTTGAACAAAGTCAAAAACGTTGTAGTTTTATTTTGTAACCTTTTCCTTATCCCGACTTTATCGTCGCTCATCATCATCATCATATCAACTCATAATCATCCTATCACTGGGATACGGGTCTCCCTTTAGTCGAAGGTGATTAGAGCGTACTCTGCCACGCTGCTCCAATGAGGATTGGCAGAGGCCGGTGTTTTCAAACCGCCCTAAGGCCACCGACTTGGCCTAACGACTGTCATCCATCGATAACAGCCGGGACCGATGGCTTAACCCTTTATAGGGCATAAGCATCTAGGGTAGATAAAAAAACTATGTTTTTAGATTGTTTTTTTATGTTTTTCAAAAAATAAAAATAAAAACACGGTGGTAAAAATATTCCCTCTGCCCGTGTGGCTTGAGGTTCTGAGGTCTGCTGAGTACCAGATATATTGGGTAAAATTTCAAATCTTGCTGCCCGCCTAGAATGATCGCGTTGGGATGGGACGATGGAGGACGGAGGGCTAGATGAAAAATCAACAGATGAACTGCTAGGTTCGACTTTCGAGAGGTATTATGCTGCTAGGTGGATCAGGTGTCGGTGCCATAGGCCCGTCATTAGGCTCGTCATAGTTTTTTAGGATCGTTCAATACAGTACGTATTGTACGAACCTCGTCTTCAACAGATTCAAAACCATCATCAGATACATCGGGAAGACAAAATATGTCTTCCAATTCGTTGACTATTTGTAAATCTATATACATATAATAAAACAGTAAACCCTGATGTCTGAACATAATTTGGCAAAAATGGAGAGGGAACAGTTAGAGGAAGGTAATAAAAGCAAAAAAAATTTATTTTTATTTTTTTGTCTGTCTGTCTCTCTGTTTGAACGCGCATATCTTCTAAATTACTGAATGGATTTTAATGCTGTTTTCACAGGAAGATAGAGTTCCGCTTGGACCAGAATATAGGCTTTGTCGCATATAAATAGGATATCAGGAAAATAAGTTATGGTCATTTAAAGGTCTCTACCCTGTCTATGTAAGAAGAAAAATATTTCTCGCACTTACAAACTTGAGACTTGGTACACCATAACTACCGACAACAGACTAGACCGAACCGGACCGAACCGGACCGAACCGAACCGAACCGGACCGAACCGAATCGAACCGGACCGGATGTCAGGAATAGAAGTTACTTCATTTAAATTTTCAACAGCCTAAGAATTTTTAAATTGTCACTTACTGCTGAGTCGGAATCGCCCGATATCTCATAACGACCATTTTTAAAATCAGTAGCACTATGTTTGAAAGTTTTTTTTTACTTTTTTTTAAAATTATGTTCCTCTAAAATTCACTAGATGGCACTGTTAGATTCTGAATCGCGCTATGATAGTTTTTTAGTATAACTGAGCTGACCATTTCAATTTAAATTAAATTTTAATTTTTCATACTAATTTTACATTTAGGTATTTTGATTAGGTACGATAAAATTAAATAAAACACAGCGGCGAGTAAATAGACAATGAGCAATAAAGAACACTGACGTCTCGGGGAAAAACTATAGCAGTAGTAATAGGAGACTGTTAAATCCGTCTATACTAATATAGTCATAAGCCCAATTCCACTCGGGCGAAGCCGCGGGCACAGTATTTTTCTACTCCTACTCATTTGCCAGATAGTCTGTAATAAGCAAAAAAGGAAATAGGCTTAACGTGGTCCGAGAGTCTCTTCGCGAGTTTTTCAAAAGCACTAATATTCTCACGGTGGTTCACAGTGCATTCTTGACAGCATCATGTTTGTTCGTAAGAACATTCATGACTATAACCAGGTGTGGAAATTCATAATTTCAATACGCGTAACAGAAATAAATAAGCTGTTCCTAAATTCAGGCTTAGGAAAGCGGGCAAGTTATTTATGATTCAAAGTTTGCATTATCTATACTAATATTATAAAGAAGTAAAGTTTGTGTGTTTGTATAGTTTGTGTGTGTGTGGTAGTGCCCTTGCGCTCCGCTTGGCTCGTCTCGTGCGAGATTTATACAAATCATTTATTACAACTGTATACTCTGACAAGAGAACGTGTTTGTGAAAGCTTATTCTCTAAATAAAAGATTTGAATTTGGTCACCCCACGGGCAAAGGGAATATTTTTACCACCACAAAAAAAGCGTGTAAGAAAAGCCTCGTAAATACATAATGAAAAATTAAACTTATTCCAAATGCAATATACATTAGACATTAAGTTTAATAACAACTTATCTTTCGAAAGTCGCAAAATTTGAAGATGCATAAAGATTTAACAGCAGGTGTCGAAATTAAGTTGTTTTTAACCCCCCACGCGAAAGGAGGGGTGTTATAAGTTTGACGTGTGTATCTGTGTATTTGTGTACTTGTGTATTTGTGTATCTGTCTGTGGCATCGTAGCAACCAAACGGATAGTCCGATTTTGATGCAGTTTTTTTTGTTTGAAAGGTGACCGGTGCGGGAGTGTTCTTAGCTATGATTCATGAAAATCTGTTCAGCCGTTTGAAGATCACCAGCTCTTTTCTATTTGATGAAGGGAAATGAGCAACTTCCACTAGTTAGATCGATTTGAAATTTGGTATACTATTACTGTCATGATATTGCAAGAATATGATAAACTTGATCTGATGCTGCAGCATCATCCGGAACCTGCAGCATACTCAACTCCTCGTTAAATTACAGCAGATGTATCTTGTTTGGGCTCATTGGAATGGTCTCATTGAATAGTTCATATATAGGTATAATTCACTAGCTGGGCTCGCGGCTTCGCTCGTCATACTTAATGTTTATTGCTATCGCGCTGTATTTTTATCCCCGACCAAAAAAGAGGGATGTTATAAATTTTGCATGTGTATCTGTGTACTTTGGTGCTAGATGGTAACCAGGGTAAAAACTTATGGAGCTGAAAGGTGGCCATAGGAACTTGGTAATTAAACGACATAACCCCATCTAGTTTAGGCTCGTTTGATCCGTCTTGACGAGTACTTTGGTGCCAGATGGTAACCAGGGTCTCATGATGGAGCTGGAAGGTGGCCATGAGAACTTAGTAACTACACAACATAACCCCATCTAGTTTGGGCTCGTTTGATTCGTATTGACGAGTTCTTTGGTGAAGGATGGTAACCAGGGTTTGATGATGAAGCTAGATGACTATCTATGATATTCCGCTATTGCTGGGTTAGGTAGGCTTGTGACCATCAAAAACCGAGCGAGCGAAGCGAGCGAGGCTCGATCTACTTTTGGTCACACACCTTTGTTAAAACAGTTATGGAGCTGATCTGATGATGGAGCTGGAAGATAGTCATGGGTACTAAGTAATTAAACGACATAACCACATCGAGTTTGGGCTCGTTTGATCCGTCTTTATGAGCACTTTGGTGCCAGATGGTAACCAGGGTCTGATGATGGAGCTGGAAGGAGGCCATAGGAACCTAGTAATTAAACGACATAGCCCCATCGCGTTTGGGCTCGTTTGATCCGTTTTGTCTCATACATATTTCGCAATACCCTAATACCGTATTTCGCAATAACTCGCATAGATATTTCGCAATACCTCTCATACATATTTCGTAATACCATTCATACATATTTCACAATACCTCTCATACATAATTCGCAATACCCTAATACATAGTTCGCAATACCTCTCGTACATATTTCGCTCTCATACATATTTCGCAATACCTCTCATACATATTTTGCAGTCCCTCTCACACATATATCGCAATACCCTCATACATATTCCGCAATAACTCTCATACATATTTCGCAATACACTCATTCATATTTCGCAATACCTCTTACACATATCTAAAATACAAATGAAACGGATAGAGATTAGAATAGAATAGGAACGAAACTATAAAAAACGTCAAATAAAACTTAAATTTAAAATTTTAAAAACCCCCGACTCGAAACCTCTAAAAAGTAAATAAATAATAATTATGTACCCCCTACTATTCGACCTTTTAATTTTATGATATAATATTTATATTAGTTAATAGTAGTTAGTCATAATACTTCCAAAGCGTCATCACGTCGGGGGACCGCTAAGTTATTAAACTTGTAACTGTCACAAATAAAAAAAATATTATGACGTCCGTTCTTAACTCCTAGATAAAAAATGTTAATATGAAATCCACAATTTGTTGCCATAGGAATATTTTCGATCACTAGTTTCGTTTAAAAAAAAAAACAAAAAAATATGTTGGGAAATATTATATTCCCGCTGCCTTATAAAGAAAGGGTCGTGCCCACGGGTCGTGCCCTCCGAAGCACGGAGAAGCTCAAGATAACAAAACCCATCCAAACGCTGGCTAGGGTCGATGTCGCTTAACTTGAGTGTTCATATTAGAGTGCGACAGACCACACAGCGACGCCATCGAGCTCCTCCGACGCCATCGAGCTCCTCGTCGCTCAGCGACAATATTTTTTCGAATTCCGTAGATTCATTTCCAATGTGCACGATAGTCGTGTGAGGCACGAAATCTGTGAATTTTTTCTTCATATTTACTGAGTAAATTAAGATTATGTGTTGAATGAATACTATCTTCGAATTGTGAAACAAAAGTTGTTTGTGTAAACGGCAGTCTAATTGTCAGGTTAAGGTCATATAGTGCAATTGGAAGATTTTTAACATTTACAGTATGTTACATGAAATTTTCAATGTCAAATTGTTTACAATTTTTAATCTGATACTGATTAAAACGAAATAATTTATTCAGAGATCTTACTATGCTTTCACAGGCGGTAGCGTTTAGTTCATATTGTGTTTTGACCGTCACAAAAGATAGACTTTTTTAATACACCAGGCCGAAAGCTATACTTAACGCCAAAGCTACTGGCTCACATTTTATAAAACAATTGAAAATAGATTGTCGTTATGCACTGAGTAACAAGTATGAGTTACGAACTTCGTTTAATGACTGCACGCGCCAGGAGGATTGGCGTTCAGTATAAGTAGTTTTTCCCATGTATATTCCCATTTATTAAAAGAGAAATTCGGGAATCAAAAAGTTATATTAAAATCCCAAAACTGGCAAAAAAAAAATCTTTTTCTATTCCACATGTTTCTCTTCAAGTTATTGAGAAAATTAAAAAGTTTAGTAGATTTTTTATAAATAACATTTGGAGCTGTTCCGCAGAAAATATTCGTTTTAAAATGTTTGTGCATGCCGCGCATACAGACTTCTTTGAACAAAGAATTTCTCAGTGCAACGTGGTTTATTTTTAAAAAGAATTTCCGAGTCTCATTTATTTTTTATTTTAAAAACTAGATAAGTATCTCGAAGCGTTAGGAAGAAAGAAAATATAAAAAGAAAAGATAAAAGACTTTGAAAAGTGAATTTTTCCTTTTTTGCTTACCTCATGGCGTGAATAGTTTTTTTCCAGCAATAACTTAACCGTTTTTACAATACATTAATTCGACACGGTTCACACAGCGCCAACTGATTCCATTGTAGGCCAACTGGTCGCTATACAATGTTTTTTATTTCAAATTGGAGAAGTAATGAATAACAAAGATTATACGCGTGGATAATTTTGTGTGTGACACGAAACTTTGCACTTATACAGTTTCTCAAAGTTATCGAATATTTTAAATGAAATGAAATGAATTTATTTTCTGTAAAGCGATATAGGTACATATAACATGATGATAATTTTACAAAAAACTGTGTCTGGTGTTGGAAAAATAGTTTAATAAATTGAATATTATGCTGTAGATAAGACATTCAAAACAAAACCAGATATTCGTTCTTAAGACAAGTACCATATGGTCTATGATGTGTTGCATATTTTTTTAATACCACAAAGTTGGCAAACAAGCATACGGCTCGCCTGATGGTAAGCATCACCGTAGCCTATAGACGCTTGCAATACCGGGGGTATCACTCACGCGTTGCCAACCCTCCCAACCAATGACCAATGTTATTTGGCTACGATCTTCTGTGAGCCCACACATTCCCACCACTGTGTCTCCTGTGTAGCCAGGATCAACAACGGCGACCTAAGATAGACATTAAGCAATGAAGCTTATTGACGTCCCGGGGAAGAAAACTACAGGTGTCTTGGAACTCACAACGAATTTAATCAGAAAGAAGATAGTCGGAGTAGGAAGTATTGAAAGGACTTCCCTCCTTAACAACTACGTGAGAAACAGCAATTTAAAGCAAAAGGCATTATACCCTAGAGAGATGGCAAATCAAGTGAGGCTCGATTGAAGAGCACCACGGTCTATTGTTACATTACTATTGGGACCTAATGCTATGAGCTGTTGTTTACTATTTTGATTCCAATAATATGTATTGCAAAACCTTCTAAATGCCTGATAATTCTCTCTGCTTGCTACGAGATCAGAATAATAAACTACGCCCGAAGGACATGTAAAGAATCCAACATGATTACGCGTTCGTCATGCCAAAGATCTCACTCCCACAGAACGTGATGAGCTGTTTAATCTACTCTGGTATTCGCGGTAGAACACTCACAGAACGGAGAAGGTACAACCTTGAAATAAAATAACTTGGCCTTAAAGTTTCCGTGTCCCGTTAAAAATTGAGCTACTTGATGGTCGACCTCTAGCCAGGTTTTCTTTAATCTGTTTCTCACCGAGAGAAAGAACAGATAGATACAGATGACGGCCTTTTACGGAAGTCTCCCTTTCCTGCCATCCGATAGAAGAATCTGTAATACGTCATCTAACGGGTTAAATAGTATATTTATTTTGTCACGATCACGTGTCTTAAGGAACGCGGGGGTAATTTCTTTTGATCTATAGTACATCGACGCGCGACGCTGTATCTCGAAATCGACGGGTATTACGCCAGCCAGCACAGGAAGTGCGATCTTCTGTAAGGTGGAGGTCCTTCCCCAGTCGGGCTGCTCCGATTGAGCGGATTGTCCGCTGTGCCCTACCTCTCTTATACATACGTACAAAAGACCACATGAATTAGTTTCCATTCACAATAAGTATTTCAATATTATGTTATGTATAGTATGTTCCATTTTTTATTAATAACAAACAATTATAGATTTCCGCAGCAAGTTTAATGAAAATTCGACCAAAATGCATTGGTTTTAAAGTAGAAAATAACTTGTAATCTGAAATGTTGGTTAATATGGAGTTATAAATTTTAAAGTAAAATATCATGTTTGCATAGTTAATTATTGTAAACAAAGATAATTAATTACTGGCCAGTAGTAAACGGGTTTTACTAAGAGTCCCTAGGCTTAAAAAGAAAATATAGCCTGTGTTACCCGGGGGTAATGAACCTTCCCCACGGTGAAAGAATTGTTATAATATTAGTGTAGACTAGTTAAACTATCCGGAATTATTAAATTTCATTGTAGTCGAGTAGTGAAAGAAAATACTAAGGATGGTATTTCAACTGACGGCTTTTACCTAAGAATGCCCTCCGGACGTAAAAAAGAAAAAAAAAATCTCTATAGAAGTGTCCCATTCAATTATTTTCTAAAGACGGCAACAAAGCATTCGTCAGCAACTCAAATATTTTCCTATTCAAGAAGTTTGGGTACTTAAAGTAATCTTAAGTAATGGGCTGAAATGCTTCTAAATTTAAAAACGAGCATTCAACATTTTAGTATTTTTTTTGTTACCGCTTGCGCTGCGCTGAGTCGGCTCTGTTATCCGTGAGTTCTTTTTCTGACTGTAAGGGTTAATACACAAAACTGCTGATGCTGTAAAAATAAATACTTACATACAGCTGGCAAGAACTTGCGAATTAATTCACATGTTTGTTGTTCGCATGAACCGTGGTACGGAAAAGACTTGCTACGAATTTGCAGCGAGTCACGTTGCAGTTTTCTGTGTTGCGAATTTGCATCACAACGATTCGCAGTTTTGTGTGTTCAGAAGTTTAAACATGAAAAGTTAACAGAGTTACTTTCGCATCTAATATTAGTATGTATTGCGTTTGTTATATTCATAAACTGCGTCCCGTTTTCTTTATTTCCAGCGGAAATTACCTTTTGGCAAACATGAATATTATAAATGAACCATTTTTATTATTCTTTTTGGCTTCTTTTTATTATTCTGCATTGTCATAACTGTTCTATATGACATAAAGTATTACTATTCGTTCAGTAATTAAAATACATTAAAAATAGAAACAGTTGTTGTATGATTTTTAACAGACTTGTGACAAATAAAAATAAATAAGTAAATATATAGGGACAAATCACACAGATTGAGCTAGCCCCAAAGTAAGTTCGAAACTTGTGTTATGGGATACTAGCTCAACGATACTATATTTTATAACAAATACATGTATAGATAAACATCCAAGACCCGAGGCCAATCAGAAAAAGTTAGTTTTTCATCATGACCCGACCGGGATTCGAACCCGGGACCTCCTGGGTGGCGGTCTGGCGGGCGTGGTAACCATTACGCCACGGAGGTCGTCACAGTCAGTCAGAGTTGTGACAGTTTTTATCTAAAAGATCCTCATCAAAAAATTTAAAAACAAAAGTGAATTATGTGTCATAATTATGTTGCTTAGTAACTTATACCATTTCGGTTTAAAGATTATTTATTCTCAAAAGACACAAAAAGAAGCCACTTACAAGAGAGAAACAATAAATAAATGGCTGGCGAGGCAATACACATCACTAAACTTACCTACACTACGATGAACATATCAAATTAATAGTATCAAGTACATTTTACTACTACGTTTGAGCTAAACTTCCAAGAAATTCAAAGCAGAAGATATTCTTTGTATAATTAGCTGGGATGTAACAGAGATAAGCTAATTGGCTTTATATGCATTTAATATTATCCCACTAATATGTATTTAAAGGCGAAAATTTGTGTATATGTTTGTTACGTCTTCACGCTTTAATGGCAGGGACAATATTTATGTTATTTCGTATGTAGCTAATGCGATACCTTTATTTTTTTTACGCAGATATTTTTGTTTAAAAAATGTTATACAATAACTTTTTTACTCGTTTGGGATCGGCACTTCGGCAGTGAGTGATGTTGTATCATCATATCAACCCATAATCATCCCACTGCAGGGATACGGGTCTCCCTTCAATCGTTGATTAGAGCGTACTCTGCCACGCGGCTGCAATGCGGATTGGCAGAGGCCGGTGTTTTCAAGCCGCCCGAAGGCCACCGACTGTCATTCATCGACAATAGCCGGGACCGACGGCTTATCGTGTCCTCCGAAGCACGGAGAAGCTCGAGATAACGTAACCCATCCAAACACTGGCAAGTGTCAACGTCGCTTATCTTGCGTGTTCGATTTGGAGTGCGACACACAGCGACGCCATCGAGCTCCTCATCTACTGTTGTATGTTTTTTTTTTAACATCCAATTTTTTTCTATTTATAATGGTATCATTAAAAGACCCTATTTATGAAAAAAAAATGTAGGTCAAATTTTAAAAACTATAATATTTTCCCGGGTTGCGCGAATGAAACGAATGAATGAAAATGACACTGCCCATGAACGCCAATGTGTTTTAGATAACTTTGTGATGCTGTTCATATTTTAATAGGTACCTAATATGTATAATTATCATGATTTTCACAACAGAAAAATATATTGAAATTTAGATGGTGAAATTAATGCAAATAACGACGGTTACTATAGCCAAACTTCACGTCGATAAACTAATGCTAATTTCCGTACGCCACATCGATAGTAAAGGCGCGGTCCCACTGCTGCGCACGCTGTGCACGAACGAGTGGGCCACGTGGCACATTACAGCTGCGTGGGTGACTACGTGGGTCTACGTTTCCACAGCGTGCGCAGCGATGTGCACGCTTTGTGGAACAAGTTGTGTATCGCATTCACTGCGTGCATGGCGTTGACAGCGCTGAGCTATGTTGAGCAAGCCACGCGTGTATCAATGACGTCACTTGATGGTTAACGTGTCCGTGGGTTGCAGTGGAAACAATCACGTACATCCTCTTGCAAAGCAAAGCTTAACACACGTGCGTAGCCTCTTCGTGCGCAGCAGTGGGACAGCGCCTTTATGGTAGCTCCCAGATACAATGATTAACGAGACGGTGATTAAATGCTCTCGTGGCAACAGACAAATAAAAAAGTTAACTGAGACCGCCGAGGGAAGACCGTAATTGTGGATTTTGTATCGTAAATTGTCGGCTTCGTTGGCACTAGCTCGTTTGCTTTCAGTCTACGTTTTTCCTTTTTCACAATAAAAGCAACAACTGTTCCAGGATAATCGTATGCAGCTGCACCTGTATTGAAGTGGCGTTGTTTTTATTAAATAATTTAGCAAAACAGCTTATCTCATGTGAAGTGGGAATATTATTTACCACTGTAAAACTGTGGTGTTTCCCTGTTTGATATCAGGTAATAAATAAATAAAAATATATTTATTTTCTCTTCTTAATGTCTAGTATACTAATTTACAATTGTTTAACTTACCTAGGAGTTACATGATAATTATATTATATTTATGTTATGGTAATACATTTGTTTTCAAAAAACATAACCTTGTGAAGAGACTAGATCATTGTTCATGTGCTGCCATCTTACTCTTTCATAAAAACGTTAGTTTTATCCTATAATAGTTGTACACAATTCACACAGCACCACATGCACCCAAAGTAAGCTAGGCAACTTGCTTGTGTACCAGACAACTCATTTATTATTCTCTGGTACTGGTGAAAACATCCAGACTTAAGACAAACACTAATGTTGGCCCTAGGCGGTGACCTCGGGTTATTACTTATTCTATGGCGGTGATCTAATCCCTCGAGCCCTTTGGTGCGTTCACTACCAAAGCGCCACCGAGCTGTTAAGATGTCTCTTCCATCATTTTCTTTAAAGTATTCTTAAGTCTTCATTTTTTCTTTTTTTCATTTCTTTAGTGTATCTGATTCCCTTGTACTTAAACCAAATGCCATCCTCGTTGCAGGAATTGTATGCGCAAAAAAGCTGTATATGAGCGACCAGCCGGCACTCGGATAAGCCCTGCGCGGCTTTTGCAGTGCGGTATATTTGTTGTAATATTTTTTGTTTACCTTGAATAAATAATAAAAAAAAATGTATTATACTATCTTTATTTCACTGAACGAGGGGTTAATGCAGTATATACAATTCTTACAATTAAGTCAAAAGAAAGTTAAAATGAATAAAAGATATCAAAATATAGGTCTGTTATTATATCCTAAGTTTAACGGTTCATAAGTTTAACGGTTGTAAAACGCTACTGGGAAATATTGACCTATCGTTACTTCAATTCAAGTCTACCTAGAAATGATTTAAACGGCTTATAAATTATAATAGCAACAATTCTTGGAAATATCGTTTACCGGGAAAGGAAATGTTTCGGCTTGGTCGGGTCTAATGGATCGACCTTTTAGGCCTTAAGGTGCGGTGACGGAACTAATGTATGATCATATGTATGTTATGTTTACTTAAGTACAAGTAACGTACTAAAGTAACGCTCTCAGAGCTATTTTGTTAATACTCAAATGACTCCTTGGGATATGACATCTGCATAATTAATATTTAGGTTGCAGACTCGTAAAAACAAACGGTCATTTTCTGAGTACAGTAATCCTCAATTCGCTATTTCGACTTCAACGACTATAGAATTACTATAGTCTCAAAGTAATAATGAAATTTCTTCCATTGCAAAGTTTTGCAGTTGCTGTGGAAGAAATTTCATTGCGTACTCGAAAGCCTGTTAATATCTATCAGAATCTCTTGACCATGTGTAATTCTGTATTGTTTTGTTTTTGTATTTAGCTTCTAATAATGCATTTTTTATAGAAATTTTAGTAGAATTTGGATAATTGTCTTGAATTAATCTTTTAAGGAAAAAGTGTTAAACGTTTGCTATATTCAGGGCCTCAGGTTTTATAACAAGACGAATTCTTGCCTGCACGCTAAAGATCCACTTATGTGTATCATCGAGCATTTTGAAGCTCAATACCAGGACTATAAAATACCAGCTAGTAATTGAATCGTAGCTTGCCTCTGTCCATAAACTTAAAACTGCTACAGTGTTATTTTACGACCTATCTGCAGCGAAAAGATAGTCTGAAACATCTGAGCCTTAAGTTGATATTAATAGTTTTCCAGTTTTTACGATAATTTTTTCAGTAAAATTGAAATAAACAGTTAGTACATTTTTAAACCTTTTAGCGAAAATCCAATATAGCCTTAATTGATGCTTCACCCTTGTGGAATCCTTTACCATCGGAATTTTGGCATAAAAAGTATTTAAGGGTATCCGTGAGGTACATAAATTATATCCTAGAATAAGTGAGTTCTACCGTTTACAATTCGTTAAGACGTACAAGTCGTTACGACATTTATACGTATTGTACACTATTTAAATCCTCCCTTAACCCTAAACCTGGCTGTGAATTATTTTATGTACAAAAAATAATACTTATAGTTGCTTTTGTCCGGTTAAAGAATTGACATACGTGCGATAATCATCTTTTTCTTGTTGTTAAATTTTTCAATTCGAGATCGCCGCCTTGTCAACGAAGGTCGTCAAGATGGCTACCTCGGATCCTCACCGTACCACGTTGCCTTTTTAAAGTGTACTTTTTAGTCAAAAAGTGTTCATTTAAAATACTCGACATTGGCGAAATTGTCTATGTGTCGTTATGACACAACAGAAACGCCTTTAATTATCCTTAATTAAAGGCGTTTCTGTTGAAGAAGAAGAATAAGAATATAATTTTTCATCTATAAACCTATTTTACATAACAGTAGCTTTCGGCTTTTTGTATTCCGTGGTTTTATTCTTGGGTCATAGAACGTCATACTCATACCTACGTTAGATATCTACTTATATGACCCATTTTTATGATATTCGCACGAATAAAACTCACACCCCTGGGCCGACAAGTATAATAATGTTTATCCCAGTAAATTAACGAGTTTCGGTGAAAGAAATATTCCTTCCTGATACTATTCTATTCAGTTAGATAAATGATCTTTTCAATTTAAACCGATTCATCGAAGTAATAATATCCTACTAATATTATAAAGGCGAAAGTTTTTGTGTGTGTTTGTTACCTCTTTACGGTCAATGGCTGGGCCAATTTTCATAATATTTGGTATGTAGGTAGCTGATATCTTGGATTCACACATAGGGTACTTTTTATCCCGAAAAGTACGCGATTCCTGTAGTAGGATTTGGTCAAAAATATGATATAGATGGCGCTGCTGTGCATAAAATTAATCGCGGGTAACACTGCGGCCAACAGCTAGTATTATATAATTCGTGATCCTTTAGACTTCTTTATACAGGGAAATTAATATTGGTTAAAGATACGCTTACCTACTTTACAAAGTAATCGATAAGTACTCATTATACGTAGTTACGTGGAAAATACCTCGTCACAATTCGAGCGAGTACGGTCCTAACCCCACCTGAGGAATTTCATTTATGTTCGGCATAGAATATTCAACCAACCGGAGAAGTCACTTATAAAAAAAAAACAAACATTCTGTAAAGGTCTTTAAAAAAAAGTTAAATCGCAAGCCACATAGCAGACGAGTGCGAGTCGAGCACCCGAGCTCTATTCCGTTTATTTATGTGAATGTCAGACGACCCGCACTACTCCTGTATGTTTTGGGTTTCATAGTGATTACGCCTATCAAGGCGTAATCACTATGAAACCCAAAACATCAGTCTGTATTTTTCGTGCTTGATTTTTTATTAGTTTCAGAATCATCTGAAACCAATAAAAAATCAAGCACGAAAAATACAGACGCGGCGGTAATCCGTGGTGATCATGTGGCGTACCGGTCTTTGATACATTTTGCGTACTGTTCTTTTGATTTATATTTCATCAACCCTAGTCGCCGGGAAGAGATTGCATTTGAATATTGTCACATGAGTAAATAAAACCACATCATAATGAGGACTCACTTCACTGCTACGGGCTGATGATGATGTTGAGATAGAGAATTTAAATGGTTGAATGCTGAATGCTTTAATTATGATCGTAACCTCTAAGAAAACCAAACATTTTTTCTTATAAAACTACGTCATTAGCGTGCAATCTTTGAGACACTTGTAGGTTATCAGACAAGCCTTTATGATTTATGATACTTGGGAAACTAACTTGCACTAATCTATTGACTCACCTCGCTTGTATTTTGTGGTTTCTTTGTAATTTTATAGATATATCAACATGTATACCACGTTGAGTTCAATGGCGCCGAGGATTTACTTACACGAATGGACAAATAAATGACATCCGGAACGCTCTTTGGATAAAATGTAATGCGTCAAAATTATCATACTTTGTTAAAAAATTAAACATTCATTATCATATTAAGCCTTATAGTAATTCTTTGAGTATGTAGCATCTGATATCTATAGGCGAGCACAGCTGATAACATATACAAACCGTGCGGTTCGAAGAACCTTAGTACCCCCTTTTATTTTACGTCAGAAAAATGCTTTGTGGCAGCCCCACCGCCCGGGGAGCACGCGGTGGGGACTGTGGAACTTACCACTAAAAAACTGACGGGATGCATCTTGCTCTGTGTGCGGGGCACGGGAAACTGGGACACAACCGCGACGCCGCAGCCGTACCCGCTCGCCCCCGATACGCTCCGTCGGCAGTACACCGCATCCAGGTGCACTGCCGACACCGAGGACCGTCGCCCCCTCAAGACGACGGGCCTTTCCCGGCCCGCCGTCTCGGCTGGGCTATGGTCCCCGTCCACTCGGCGATCGCACCCACTGTGCTGACCGCCAGCCAACGGCCACACCACACTTATTCAGCGTGGCGCAGCTGTCGGCTCCTTTCGTGATTTTTATAGAGGTTGTCTTCCTCGCGGCCCGGGCGGTACCCACGGGTTACGGTATGCGCCGCAAAACCTTAGTACCCTAGGACGAGTTCGCGAGCGGTTCGCGAATAGACAGTCCGGTGGCGTTGGTAGTGATCCTATTTTTGGCCAGTGGACGCGGGTTTTTGTATACTTGACTAACAGCCAGTTTCTGAAACTTGTCATTAACTTTGAAAATGCGTTTCGGAAACTGTCTTTTACTGCCCCTTTAATGCGTATTATAAATAGAACGAATGCAATGACTTCCAATACCGGAAACTATGCTAATATGAAAATTGATGTCAGCGATCTGGACTTAATTAAATCTTATGAACTGAGTGCATCGAAGCGTCCTCTGAGCAAGGCTTTCATAATCTTATCAGTGACGTCAGTGGCCGCATACCGCAAATAGATATCATAATCTATGTAATGGACAGGGCACCTACAATGAATATGTAATTACAAGTTTTTTTTAAGAGGATGGCAAACGAGCATGCCGGTTTATCTGATGTTAAGTGATCATCGCCCACCCATGGAGCACAGAGATACCGGAGGACCGGACCGGACCCACGGGTCACCGAGCCGTTGCCGGCCTTTAGTAGTTACACAACATACGCTCGCTTCTTGAAGGCCCTCAAGTCATAGTTCTTCGGAGACACCACCGCTCGGAGTTAGTTCCAAATTTTCGCTTTGAGAAAAATTTAATGTAAAGATTTTATGTGAAATTAGGTCGCGGGACATACAAAGCGGCGTAGGGCGCGGGCGCGGTGACGGCGAGGCGCGGGCGATGCGATTCGTATACGCGCCACGCCGCTTCCCGCGCTTTGCCGCTTCTATACAATTTATATGAAACACAGAATGAGCCGCCTCGCCCGCGCCTCGCCTGCACCGCGCCCACGCCCGACGCCACTTGTGTTTGTCCTGCGCCTAAGATTTAAATGCGTTTCTACTGACTGATAAATTATTAGGTCAGCAAAAGGTAAGTGATTTTCCTGGTAATTGATGTACATCATGTTTTCTAATCATCGACATAAGTAAGGACCAGCAAAAAACGATCTGTTGAATAATAATTCACAATTGGATACCACTGCTTCTCTCGCTCGCTCGCTCGCAACTGACTGTTAGTGATGGTGTCAATATGCATCATCGTAATGCTGCAAAATCTCAGTACCGGACAGCCTGTCTTTACTTTTATAAGGAAACATTATCATAATATCTAAAAAGTTTTTAACATATTCCAACTTAATTCCCTTTATGCAGCTTCCAAAGCTTAGGTACAAGCTTATTTTTCAATCAATATTAATTATGTTCTATGACGTCATGTAACAGCAACTTTATTATCAGGCGGCGATAATTAAATTTGCAATCAAGTGTCGTCGTATCGAACGCAATAGAGCTCCAAGAATTTATCTATTAGAATGACGTGATAAGACTACGAATACACCTATATATAGGCAACGGGAGACAACATTCAGGCTTGGAACCCAAAAAATATGACCTTGAAAAAACAAATTTTCCCTCCGTCTGTTTCTAAACCAGTAAGTTAGAATGGGATAGTAGGTAAAAAAGACTCCTCTTGACGTGCATTCCGACGAACAGAGAAGCGAAGGAGATTTCAACCTATCGAAATACTGACTGGCATCATCGTTTCTTAACTTGCGTGATAATTCAAAACAGTGAAAACTTGCGTGATCATTCAAAACAGTGAAAAATTTGTCTGAAGCAAGAGGCTTCAGTTATTGTTCACAAAATTATGCCAAAAAACGAT
Organism: Endotricha flammealis; assembly: GCA_905163395.2. NCBI lineage: Eukaryota > Metazoa > Arthropoda > Insecta > Lepidoptera > Pyralidae > Endotricha > Endotricha flammealis. Next base: position 7,483,539 of record LR990870.1, on the reverse strand, counting down.
TTATTATTCAGATCCAGTGGGAATTTCGGAATGTATTATAGATATAAACCTTTCTTGAATCGTAGTTTTAAAGATGTAAGCAGACAGACAGACAGCGGGACTTCATTTTATACTATGTAATGATGTGACACACGCAACAACGCCATCTTTCATTGATTATGTAATAAAATTTGTGGCGACACCTATCGCCATACAGAAGAACTACATAGTGAAGAAAAAGTTCACAATGCGAACACATGACGTCATATACGACGACACTTAGAAATCCTGAATCGCGCTATCGAAGTTTCTACGATATGGAGATATATATACAACCTCCGACACATACATTGTCGGAGCCGCGGTTAATGTTTTACAAATAATTAATATTGAAAGTTCATCTGAATGTTCAACGAGTCTTCATCTAACTTTTTATTAAATTTGCAATAGCAGTATTCAATGACCTGTTAAATAACGATAGCTGCAAAACTTAATAAAATATTCTGCAATACGAGGATAAAAAATTATCTAGTTATTTATTCAGTAAATCATTTCATCGTACCTGAATTTCTGTTTACCATATACTATTTTTATAAAATAGTTTTAAACGATTTGTAAAATTGAATATGTATACAAATAACTATTAATTTCTGTTTCGTCGTAACAATGTTTATGACGAATATGGTATTAACATATATTTGATTAAATTTTCATTTTAGTAAATTGAGACGAAATGCAGCATATAAGATTTTTAATTATTGTAACGGAGGTCTGTAACCAAGGGTCATCAACATTTGAAGGTGATAATAGCTTGCAATGGCTTACTTTATCTCAAAGAGTCTGCATTTGTGTATTATCAGCTACCTATTGTATAAGTATAGTAACTTAGTCTAATGTCTAAACCTAGATACCGTTAGTACCGTCCAAAAAAAAATTTTTTTGGTGCAGCTCTTTGAGATCTTCTTTGGCGAATGTATCTCGTCTGTTCGCCTCCTTTTGTATTTTGATAAATAGGTATAATAATTACAATTGTATAATTATTTATCTCTATTCATCACAAATGAACTATAATGAACTACAATGGAGCTTGTTAATAAAATTTATGGTGAGTTGCACAAAACCATTATAAAATTAATGACACATTTAATTATGTCACTGTTAAGCTAAGTAAGAAAAAAAGAGATAGTTTGTGACTTAATGTAAAATTTTAACTCTATTTATTATTAGTATTTCTGCAACTGGCAGTGAAGTTATATCTATATATATAAAAGAGAAAATCACTGACTGATTCATCACGAAATCTCCGAAACCACAAGTGCCAGGAGTCTCAAATTTTGCATGGGGGTTTCTTTTGGGGCGTAGGTGCTCACTAAGAAAGGATTTTTGGTAATTCATCCCCTAAGGGGGTAAAACGGGGGTGCAAAGTTAGTATGAAACTTTGCCGTTTTTGAAGTTATTCGAATGAAATTCAGCATGAAGGTTCTTTACTGAAAAGCATGAAGCATGAGTAAAATTTTTTTTTAAATTCATTCCTTAGGGGGTTAAAAGGGGGTGCAAAGATAGTATGAAACTTTGCCGATTTTTAAAGTTATTCGAATGAAATTCAGCATGAAGGTTTTTTATTGAAAGACATGAAAAACGAGTAAAATATTTTTCTCAAAAATCATCCCTTAGGGGGTTAAACGGGGGCGCAAATTTCGTATGAAACTTTGCCGTTTTTGAAGTTATTTAAATGAAATTCAGCATTAAGGTTCTTTATTGAAAGGCATGAAACACGAGTAAAATATTTTTTTCAAAATTCATCCCTTGGGGGGTTAAACGGGGGTGCAAAGATAGTATGAAACTTTGCCGTTTTTGAAGTTATTCGAATGAAATTCAGCATGAAGGTTCTTTATTGAAAGGCATGAAACACGAGTAAAATATTTTTCTCAAAAATCATCCCTTAGGGGGTTAAACGGGGGTGCAAAGTTAGTATGAAACTTTGCCGTTTTTGAAGTTATTCAAATGAAATACAGCATTAAGGTTCTTTATTGAAAGGCATGAAACACGAGTAAAATATTTTTCTCAAAAACTATCCCTTAGGGGGTTAAACGGGGGTGCAAAGTTAGTATGAAACATTGCCGTTTTTGAAGTTATTCGAATGAAATTCAGCATGAAGGTTCCATATTAAAAGGCATGAAACACGAGTAAAATATTTTTCTCAAAAATCATCCTTTAGGGGGTTAAACGAGGGTGCAAAGTTAGTATGAAACTTTGCCGTTTTGAAGTTATTCGAATGAAATTCAGCATGAAGGTTCTTTAGGCGATACGAAGTTCGCCGGGTCAGCTAGTAGAATATAACCCCACAAGGATTACTGAAAAATTACTAAAGTAAAAGCAAACGTAGATAAAACAGATTTTGTGTACCAATCAAAAGCTAAACGAGCGAAAAGCGGCCTTTACTGCAACCATGAAATGGCTATTGTGAGCAAATTGAATTTCATCCATGGATTGCTGATACACAGTGTCATGATGTTTCGACTATACATTGACACCAATGTATCATGTTGGAGCAGATACACCACAGTTTGGATCAGTCTTTGTATGTGTGTATCTTAAGTAAAGCGTTGAAAGACACAAAGATAAAAGTGTGCGATTTAATAATAGTCTCTCTCAAGTAGAAGGATGAAAAGATAAGTGTGTGTTACCTTTCGGAGATAGACTGCTACAGACTTTTAGAACTTTTCATGATAATAGAACGATTTCTTTCAGACAATTCAGCCATAGTTATATTAATTTATAATAAATAAATAACGCCGTGGAAAGTGTGAAAACTTTATGATGCATGATTTTTCATAGTTGATGATAACTTCCGTGAGTTTGACATCAGATATTCTGTCCAAAAAAATATTTATACATTAAAGACGTATTGGCTCCAATATGACCAATATAACAGCGGAATAACGTAAAGCAAACTTTACCCAGGTCGGGACTATCAATTCGAGAGTAAAAAGTTTATTTACTTGTTATTATCCGTTCAAGAGGTGATTGATGGCATTAAAGAATAGAGAGAAGGATATATTGAACATGAAATTGATGTGATATCATCGATAGGATTATCGTTAATGGAATCAGAAAATTTGAGAAGCAATTTTATTTTCGTTGTGGATCGTGCAATAACAATTTGAAAATAACGAGAGTATTAAAGTCTCGGAAGAAAGCGACGATGGATGTGAAAGACGAGGTTTTGGACGACATTTTACTAAGTCATCATTATTATCATCATCTCAGCTACAAGAAGTTCACTGCTGGACATAGGCCTTACCTAAACACTTTCAGTATGACCTATTGACAGCGGCCTGCATCCAGACTTTCCCTGGTCGTTTGACCACCGTAGGCGGCCGTCCTACGCTGCACTTTCCGGTACGCGGTCGCCATATCAGAACCTTCCTGCTCCACTGGCCATCGGTTACGGGCTATGTGCCCGCCCACAGCCACTTCAGCCTGCTTATCCGTTGAGCTATGTCGGTTATTTTCGTCCTGCTACGGATCTCCTCAATCTCCTGTGTCGATCTCGTAGGGAAACACCGAGCACAGCTCCAATTTCACTAAGTATGCTTTCTTAATTTTAATAATGAAAAGACAAAAGATTAAGACAATGTTGTTATTTGTGTTTTAGCCAGAAGCAAATTTCAAATATTTTAACAGAAAAACTGTTTTTGTAAAGTAATTTTCCTGTCCTCAGCCATTTAATGGTCACTGACCTTGAAAACCTTAATTATGAGCAGTAAAGAAATTATAACTTCAATTACAAATGATAACGGGGCATACTAATGAGTGTAATTTTATTTCAATTAACGGAGTTCTAAGGGAAATGCTTTTGGGCAGAGGAAAAAGCGGAGGCTTCTTTACGAACTTGCGTTTGGAGATCTGGCGGTCGGCTGTTATGATATTGTGTACAATTTACACTGTGAACTGTTTGCATTTGTGACCGATTCGGTATTCAATTTTCATATAAACAAATAAAGTTGAGGAAAACTTGTAATATAGTTACTAGATTTGCTCAATATATGCTTATTTATGCTACGAGTCGTTTAAATTTAAGTAATTTTAACTGTATACGAATAGTGTACCAAATAATTTTTAGCTTTCTTTCTGAAAATTATGTGATATACAAAGTAAATAAATACTTCATTGGGACGCCCATCATCTTTCAGTTGTCTTAACAACATTTAAGTCGCTTACACGCCGCGGCTTACCAAGTTTTGCGGTGTTAAATGTAATACTAAATGACGTGAATCCCGCCCGTCAAGTTCTCCATGTGATCTTACAGTTGTCAACCCGTTGCCTACTCACTTTATTAAAAGAGGCTTCACGGATCATACAACTAGTAATTACAACAGTTGATTTGTCACTGTACCAACGTTAATCTACTTACTCTACTCCGTTATATATAACTAATTATAGTACTAATAAATGTAATCTAAAATGGAGTAGAGGCATAAAAGCACAAGCCGATATTAATCAGGCGGTCAGTTAGGTAGATAATAAAACACGGCATGACTTTGATCCTTACTTATGAAATATTAAGTAAGGTACCTGGGTGGCATATTACCGTAAAATCTAAATTACTTTTTAGATATTTGGGATTCCGAAGCTTAAGAAGAAAATCCACATAATATACCTCCTTTTCAGACGGATATTATCAAAGAAGTCATAAGTATAAAGTAACCTAGAAGTAGGTATATAGGTAAGAGGGAAAGACCTGGTAAACCCACAAAAAAGAATAAGATTACAAACTCAATTTCCGTCCGTAAACTGACCACGTTTATGTTCGTTTGAAAAATGTTTTTCACTTCTCATGCTCAGAAAATGCTTATTTGCGCAGGATATAGGCTGCACAAAATCGAATTTTGTGCACAAGGGCAAAAACGTATCTACTCATAAATGTATCTATATTAAGGCAAAGGAAATAAGCCATACAGCCAAACACAACAAAAAGTTCAGAGATAGAATTTGTTATTTTATAATATTTACTTTAATTTATTTGCCTAATGTGTTTTTTAAGTCATAAAAGATATTAAAATTTAAATTAAAGTACGGTAGGTTATTTAATTAATTTAGGAAAATTATTTTATTACAAAATTAATTTAATAGTAGGCTGTATAGGTCTGCAGCCCAAGCCTAATTTCAATGTCGTAAGATTTAAAAAAATAAGCGGCGGGAAATGAGAAACAGCTCTTGTTTTTCGTGCGTTTATTTATTTATTTCCTCGCAATCGAAGTGAAAAGCAGAGTTTATAACTCGTCCACAAAACCATTTCTATCCTAGACATTACTATCAGCCCTCGTCCTCGGCTCGGGCTGCTAAAAGTCTCGGATAGAAATGATTCGTTTTGTGCACTTGTTGTAAAATCTACTATTTATGTTCATTTCCAAAACTTTCTGCAAAGAATCTACTTGAAAACTGCAAACTGCATTGTCAGCTCGAAAAGCGACTAAATATTATTAAATATGTGTAGACTGGTAGTAATTTGAACTAATACAAATCAACCCTATTCGGGCGTACAGCTCAATAAGCTTAATTTATCCTTGCATACAATACAATAACCCTAATACAACCATAATGTACTCTAATTGCTCTATTGTGCTTTGATATAAATAAATAAATAAATAAATAAATATATAGGGACAATTCATACAGATTGAGCTAGCCCCAAAGTAAGTTCGAAACTTGTGTTATGGGATACTAACTCAACGATATTATATTTTATAACAAATACATATATAGATAAACATCCAAGACCCGAAGCCAATCAGAAAAAGTTCGTTTTTCATCATGACCCGACCGGGGATCGAACCCGGGACCTCCTGGGTGGCGGTCTGGCGTGGTAACCATTACGCCACGGAGGTCGTCATATATGGATCATTTACGCCTCTATAAATAATTAAAATACACTGGGCGTCAAAAATAAGTAGTACAGTTTTAAAATTGCAATTACTCATAAACTATAGAAGTTAGAGTTTTGAAATAAAAGTCATTTTATAGCAAATTTAACAAAGTTTTCTAAAAATAATACTTTATTTAGCATTAGTAAAGTTTTACACTGAAAATTAGGAAAAAACTAAAAAGCTAACCATTTTGAAGGAACTATCAAGAACTTAATTTTTACGTTTTGGGCCTTGTTCCCACTTTAGTAACTTGTGTTGCCGTCTCGGGCTCTGATGACAGCTTGGAGCCGGTTTGGCATGCTGAACACTAAGTTTCGGAGGCGGTGTTGGGGAATATTCACCCATTCTTCTATCAGGGCCTGTTTTAGAGCCCTGAGGGTGGCGGGGGGTGGTCTGCGTCTTCTGACTAGCCTCCCAAGCTCATCCCAAGTGTGTTCAATCGGGTTAAGATCTGGGCTTCTTGATGGCCAAGCCATCAAGCTGATGCCAACCTCCTGAATGTACTCTTGTACGAGGTGAGCGGTGTGTGGCCGGGCGTTATCATGCATTAGTATCGCTCAATCACCCATATTTACTAAATATGGCCCTGCATACTCGATAAGGATCTCCAATGCATATCTTTCACCAGTCAGACTGCCATTTTCTGTGACCACTAGCTCTGTGCGACCCTCTGAAGAGATGCCAGGCCATACGTGTACAGAGCCCCCGCCGTATTGAACTCTTTCCGAGATGCAACCTTGAATGTATCGCTCACCAGGTCGCCTGTATACTCTCCGCGTTCCATCGGAAGTGAATAAAGAAAACCGAGACTCATCTGTGAACAAAACTCTTGTCCATTCTTCTTCGTCCCATTGTACGTGTTGACGGGCGTAGCGTAGTCTTGCTACTCGATGCCCTGTCTCAAGTTTGGGGCCATTTGCTGGCCTGTACGACTTCAGGTTGGCTTCAGCAAGGTCTTCTCCTCACTGTACTCTCACTAACGTAGTCTCTTCGGGTCTGAAGAAGCTGTTGCTGGACCTTAACTGCATTAAGGTGACGATTTCTTAACACAGTAGAGACAATTAAGCGGTCTCTCCGGTACTAGTGCACCTGGGTCTGCCATTACTTGGTCTCCTTAGATGGTTTCCAGTCTCTTAGTACCTTCGCTTTACTTGCTGGATCGTTCTTAGAGTTACACCCACCGTTCTTGCAGTATGACGCATACTGATGCCTACTTCGAGAAAAGTTATGATTCTTGCACATTCTTCTGGTGAAAGAGGCATGATTAGTGACGTTTACTCGCTGAAGACACATTTGCTTTTGAATTGCAATTGATTTATCAGAAATAAAGAAAACAATAAAAAACAAAAGTACAAGCCAACAGTTTAAAAAAGAGTGTTTTTGTTTATTAAGTTTTTTTTTCAGTCAATCTTTAAAAAATGATATTATGCATGACGTTTTTATTAAATGAAATGAAATTGTCTTTTAACTTTTTTTTATTTGAAAGGTCTAGCTTCTGTAGTTTAGGAGATATTGCAATTTTAAAACTGTACTACTTACTTTTGACGCCCAGTGTAGTTTTATTTATTATGAAATTTAAATTAGATTACGGAAATCAATTATTTGTTACTCATAAATCCTCACATTCCATGTCATGGAGCTTCTTTTGTTCTAAGAAGTTTGCGTTCCGCAAATTCTGCAATGTCGAAAATCAGGGTTTCAAACAAGCTGATGGTCGTTGATTCGGCATAACGATCGTCAATTTTTAGTATCGACAACAGCTTAAAGTGTCATGTGAAGCGGGGAGTGAGTTCTATGATAATAATAACGAAAGGAGCTCGACAAAATTACGAATTTGTCAAGAATAAATCAGTTTTGTGATGACGTGTTTATTTATATCTTCAGTCTTCACATCAAAGATACACAAAATCTATTAATAGAACGAAACATGGAATAGAATAATCAATAATCCGCCAATAGTAACAATTTATGTAAGAAGTCAATGCGTAAATGAAGGATATAAGGCTTCAATTATTTCGCACGAGTTGATTTTCAAAGCTGAAGTTTCACGGCTCGCTACGACTGATTCGATGTGAATATGTCAAATCAAGCGTGACAACAAGCGGGGAAATTGGTATGTGTGGATAAGGCTTGGGTTACACCAACCTTTTGAAGTTTCCTCACGAAGTAGATTCAGAGATGATCTTCAGTACATAGAGCTTATGCTCAGAGTGTGCCCTAATTACTTTTACACTCAGTTACAGTTACAAGAATCCATCTAGAGACTTTCTCACTCCAAGACATGGGTCTGTCTACTGTGACGCCAAAAATCTGGTATTCTCTCCTCTGTTTAGAGAACGTAAATTAAAACCCGTATTCGCTTGAAAGTTTTCTAATAGATATTGACAATACTATGATGGGTAATTCTTTTTGTTTGACTAAAACTAATGCAGCAGCCAAAACTTGAAGAAAAAACCTATGTCACAATCACAATCCTTTTTAGCAGAACTAAATTAAGTGTGAAAATGTGTTAGTCATAGCTGTAAAGCTGATATACGTGTATAAATAAGTGGTAAGTGTGTAGTAGCGAATATACGCACGTTTAGTTTAGTAGAAGTCATTAGTCGCACTCGCACTCAACAACCGCTCAAACAAGGTTTATGTGACTCGTTCAATACAATTTCCTTCATTACAACTTATGCGAGCGCTATTTGCTTCACACAAAGGCAGAATTACGCGTGTTAAATATCTTCCCTTTACACAGTGACTGGACGCTTAATATTGCAAAATTGTTACTCATTTCGTATCAAGACATTCAAGGGTTTCTTTCCCAAATCGTTAGTCAATTTTAATTGGATTTAGATAATAAAGTTGAAAATATTTCAGCAAAAGAAATTGTACCGAACATTTTATCTTTTTTTCAGTTTATGATTTTACATTTTGTCCGAGTTTCAAATAGAGACCGAAAATCCTTTATAAACTAATGAATATAGCAAATTCGTAATTTATTTTTGCTGATGACATTTGATATAAAGTTCTCGGAAAATCTTACCTTATGGATAATAAAGAACAATCCAATTTATTTGTCATTACAAGTTGTGTTTACATACACGAAAAACTCTATGATGACAAAGAAAAAAAGATGCTACGTATTTTTGTTAACATTATTAACATAACATTTTCGTTTTTATTATGAGGAAAATCTTCGAGGAAAACGTTCAAAATGCAATATACTATAATTATTTTATCATTAAAATATTCACAGAGGTTATCTAAGTGTAATGACATTCAGTGTATTTATCGCGAAAAAGTATTTGATTTTAATGTTATCTTTATGATTTACAAATAAGAGTCAAAGAACCATTGTAATGTCTTCAATAAACTTCTAAGAATAAGTAGTAATAGTTATTTCGCGTTTCCCGCAATTGGTGTCAACTAAGGATTCTAGATAATTGACGTTGGTGTTATTAGATCACCTGGCGGTAATTGCCGTCGGTGTCACCTGACTGACTGTAATTGTTTAATTAATCCATAGGCTACGGCGACTGCTTACCATCAGACGAGCCGTAAGTTTGTTTGCCACATCAGTGGTATAATCAAATCAAATCATTCAAATAATCTTTATTTTTTTCCCACAAAAAACAGTTGTGCATTTGTTGATTTGTGAGAGACTGATGCCTAAACTAGGTAAAACCTGTATTGCAAGACATCAGGAGGGCTACTACGAACCGTAAATCCGATACTTCGGCCGAAGTATCGGATTTACGTTTCGTAGTTACCCTCCAGGTCTCCCCCCATGGTACAATTTCTTAAAATCTCGCGATATTAGATTACGAGAGAAAGAATAAAAAAAAAACATAACAACTGTCATCTATTGACAATGATTTGCCTCGCGCGAGGTAAGGTCCATATACGACGTTCCATATTGGATTGATCATGCTGCGTGTATTTGGATTGCTTTGGATCGTCTGATGTGGATCCGGCTATTCAACTCGTTTATTCAGAGTGTAGGCCTTCACAGGCTCTTTCTCTAGTCAATGTACAAACAATAACAATGTAATCATAATTAAAAGTAAGTGAGGATCAAAAATTTAAGTACCTACAAATTGTCGTGGTAACTCATAAGGGGGCTTAAATTCCCCTATCTCGTTCATTATAAGGTTTCACAATAATATTCGGGAAATTACGTGAAACACTGCTAAGTCATGGAGCCAAATTATTCATTTTCTCATGGGGTAGTAATTACAAGGTTTCAGATTCTCATCTAATGTTTTTGTTATTATTCTCTGAAAAAGTTATTATAACGATACACTGAAATAACAAGGGAGATTTTTCATTTTTATTTTTTTAGGTTCTATTATTTAGGTAATATTACTGAACTGAATAATTTTGTTAAATGAATGAAGTTAGGGTGCTTTCAATTTTTTTTTATAAAGTATATACTCACACTTTTGAAGATTGTCAATAAAGAAGAGTGTAAAGATGGAAAGGCGGGATTTGCTTTGATTGGCACCTTTTGCAAGTACGTTTATAACAGGGAGTAGTGGAGAAAGATAAATATCGAGCTATACGTAACTATTTAGTAATCTGTGGCTATACCGACAAGAGCCATGCTCAATATGCTCATGCATAAAAAAATAAAATAAAATAATATGCAATACACAATAATATAATGAAATAAACAAATATTAAAATTTATAATCTCTATTTAATTTAAATCGCCTTCCTCTCTCCTAATTGCTATGCCCGACAAGGGCCCATAATGTGTACTTTTAAATCATATCTGTAACAACTTACATACTGTATGGAACGCAATAAATATTGAAATTGAAATTGAAATCCATCTACTATTCTGTGCGACGACAGAGTAAATTTTATTGCAATAAAGGCAGCAAGTTGATTTATTCAAATAAGGCAACACAATATCCCCTCTAGAAATTAGACCATGTTTATTGTCTGAAGTGACTACTGACGTAATAGTGCCACGGGCATATAAACATACGTTATTGAAGTTGCCAACAGCCATATGCAAGTACTATTGACATTTGCCTTACACATACAACTTTCACTAAGCGTAGGTACATTGCAGTACATTATTTGCCCTTTGTTGTTACGATATAAAGTAATAAACTTCAATCTGTTCCCATTACGGAAAGTAATGTTATTACCAAATATTACGGTTCCCTTCACAAATAATACGTTTTCATAGCTACATACCAATTTTATATCCAGAAGTTTTAGCAGGTTTTTTTATTATGGATGTTCGCGCCTTTTTTCGGACAATCTCCTTTATCGCATTTCCATGGGAATTATCTTACACAACATGATTTTTACTGGATTTTGGTGCCAACTACAATAGCGTTTAAATTTAATTTCTGTGTGATTCAGCGTTTGATTCATTGAATTCATTCACTCAGACAGGTAGAAGAAGCAAGAGTTTGTTTTATAAATATGTAGGGATTCTCCATATCGTATAATTTTCTAAATTTCTACTTTTAGACAAGCCAGTAAGTGCCTGCCAATTATTCTTGATATTAGTCTCACATTATTGTGTAAAGGTCACGTTAAATAAAATTATAAACATGCTTAATTATGAGCACATTTTCTGAATTCTCCTTTCTGTGTTGAAAACGCCATTCGGAAAATAGGGGTTCATTTTCTTGACGAGTTTTCCTTTGTATAATTATGTTCATAGTTACATAAAAGAAAAAGTAAAAAGTGTTCTTCTAAGTATAATGTTTGAATTCTTCTCTCGGATTCAAATATATTACGTGACCAACAAAGAAAAATGAGGAAGATGACATTTCTTAGCCAGTGGAGCGCCCCAAATGAATTCAATATAAACGTTGAATGAAAATATGCGCCTCTGTAAACATATTAAGTAAATTTCTGAATTAACTCTCAGCATTTTTATATTGCATTCATTTGTCACTTACATTTAGATATTTTTAGAAGGTAAGGCTAAAATTAATTACATTACACCTGCTCGGAAAGTACCTTTCTTTCGTTCTTCAAAAGTAGCGAGAACGTACCTACGCTAGAATATGCCAGAGAAAAAATGTATGAAAATCCATTACTGCCCAGAGGGAAGAAAGAATGTAATATTATCTAATATTGCTGCACCGCTATTTAAAAAGAAAATGTATGATATCTGTACGTCAATATCAAATTAGAGTTATAAGTGTTTTTTTTTTCCAAGAAATGTTGTCCTTTCGACAGTGCTTTCGCGTGTGTGAAAACTGACAAGTTACTTACTGTTACCACATGAGTAAATAAAACCACGGAACAGAGACTTCACTTCATACAATGTCGCTGCGATGAGTACACGCACACAAGCATGAGGCGCGTGTGTGCGTGACCTCAAAGCGCTTGTCACGTACGAGCGGCAAACCAGTCTAAACCGGTTGCTTCGAGGACAAACATCAGGGCCTTCGATAAACAGAAAATTATGACATTTCCTTTATTAAATATTTGATTTGACATATGCACACCTATGAAGTTCTGTCACGGCCACCACAGACAAAAACTCAAAACTAGTAGTGAAGGGAGGGACATGTTTTTAAACCACGATCGACTATATTGTCAAATCGATTTTTCAATTAATAAAGTGTATATTAAATATGTTTATTTAATTTACTTATTATGACATAATATACATATTTTATGTATGGTAATTATTATTGAAATAAGTAATTAAAGTTAAATATTATTAATAATAATATTGGTAATAATTTAATTAAACGTATGCATAATTGTACTTTTGATGCCATGCGAGTGCTTACCGCTTGATTATCTAAAAAAACTCTATATTAGATTTAGGATTTACCACTCAATCAAAAGAAATAACAAATTATTGAAAAGTAAAAATAATAATAAAAAATTATGTAGAATATGTAATTTGTAAGAAAACTAATAAATAACTTGTAAAAAAACCTGGTCTTTTCGTTTATTTCATTTTATTCTACAGTGCCAACCCTACCAGAATAGGTATAAATTTTGAACGCGTCTTAGGAAGTTAAGCCTCTGTTCCGTGGTTTTATTTACTCATGTGCTGTTACGGTCTTTTACTTAACAGTTAGTTTAAGTTAATTAATATATTTTATTTACATGTGTATGTTTATAGCCGTATATTTAGATTAAGGTTGTGTAAGAGGTTAAATATGACAGAGTAGAAAGGTTAGGGCAAATGAACGCCGTTTCACGTACTCGACTACGAATGGTATTTCAATTAGAAGTTAGATAGAGGATTTTTCCGCACCGAGACATTCTGGTAGTTAAAGGTACTTAACATTTCTTTCTTTGATTAAATTTTACTACTACTCTTTATAAATAAAGTGAAATAATTGTAATAAATAGGAAATATTAAAAACACAAAAGTTTAGTACAGCAGAAGTCAGAATTAAGTATTAGGTAGGAGTCTTTTTTGAAACCTAATATAGAAAACAATAAGTAAGCATTGAATTTTAATAATTTAAACAACACTGCTTGTTTAATTCGAACTAAAACTGAAGACATTTTGTGTTATGAAAACGAAATCGTTTATTTAGAGAATAGGTTCACAGAAAAGTTCTTTCTTGATATTTTACATACTGTTTCAGTATAATATTTTAAATATGATAAGCTACTCTATAAATAAACTATTATTTCAGAAGCAAAAAGATCACTGTAAAAAGAAATCCAGTATTTTTTTGGTTAGTAAACTTAAATACAAAAGAACACAATAAAGTGATTCTTAATTGTTTTATTAAAAAACAAGGAGAGCAAACTTCAACCGAGACACGTTCCGAGTATCGAGGCGTTATCTGTAAGATTGTGTATTTCTTCACGTAAAATCATGCAAAGCTTTTCCTTATTCTCAGATAAAACGTAAAATTATTCCTTTTGTTATAGCGACGACTCGCCCGCATCGTAATGAAGGGTAGTCGGGTATATTGTTATAAATTTACGTTACCGTAAATGATTTATTCATTCATTTTAACAATTGTATGGTAAAAGTTCCATAGAATTTAAACTATTGAAATACAATAAGTTGTAGTCAAATTAAGTTTAAACCTTTTATAGTGAATGAAATTATTATTATCATATTTTTCGATTTAATTTGACAATGATAGTCTCACATGCCATGTGTCATTAACTTAATATGCATTTTTGCTACTTACCGTTTGTCTGGAGATGTTTTTTTTAAAAGCATGTTATGTCTTACTAAAATGCAAAGGCTTTCCATCTATCTTTCTAATCTTCTCTGTCCAACGCGGTGTCTTGAACGATGCACAATTAGTAAACGAATTTACGCCCTAACTCACAGACTTAACCAGGCGTCAGACTAAAGCCACGCGGACAGAATCACGAGCAGAAGTTAGTAACGTTCAGAGAACTTTGTAACTGTTTAAGGTTTTAAACTAACAAATAAACTGAGATAATAAACAAAGGGAAACTTCCATAATGAAAATTAAATAAACATATCTAAATAAGAAAGACGAACGGAGGAGCCTAAATAAAATTTCCTTTGTAGCTTCCTTCCCCTAAATCCGTGTTTGAATTAGACAAGAAACAGAAATTATTTGTAAGGGAGAATATTACTAACAAAGTTACGATCAATTTGCTGGTTTCCTCGGAAAGTATCGGAGTCTTTTGTATGAAAAACGCGTATCACGAACCAAAGATTTATTAATTTAATATTGTCGACAATATATCGAGAAGAATACGTATTAAAAATGGAATGCACTGCTACAGCTCTACTTAACACACGTGTACCTACTTAAAATTAACTCACTATAAACAAAGCATTGTTATAAATGCCGGACAACTTAGAACGAAATACAAAAATTACATATTTGTTTGCGTGAGTTACGTATGATAATTTTTAAATCACATGGATTTTCACTGATACATTAAGTCTTGCTATAAGTAAAGGGTGATCCATTTCGAAGTTCCTAACTTATATTTTAAAAAAAAATACACAAAATGTAACAATATCTTAATTCTTTTTTATTTAATCGAATATTGAGTGTTATTCATTAACCATAGAAAAAGATGTCCTGCAAATGTGAGGCGCAACTTGCCATACAGCACGTGCAACGTTAAATGTTTTGCGTGAAAAATTCATAGGTGGCATATTTCACGTTATGCTGACGTAAACTGGCCGCCAAGACCATGCGATTTAACGCCGATGACTATTTTTTAAGGGGTTGTTAAGAGTCGTGTCTATACCAACACACCTGCTACGTTGCGTTGGAGCACATAAAAATAAACATCCGTCATAGCGGAGATAACCCCCGAAACTTGCAAAATCATCGAAAATTACCTCGATAGAAGCAACTGCTACTTAAGGTCCAGATGCGGACATTTGCAGGACATCATTTTCCATAGTTAATGAATAACACTAAATATTAGATTAAATAAAAATGAATTAAGATATTGTTACATTTTGTATATAAAAAAAATAAAATATAAGTTAGGAACTTCGAAATGGATCACCCGTTACTTTATTTCGGAAAATTGTATTGGAATGAAATTTTTGGGATTTGGGAACACGTAAGAAACACGACTAGGAATCCTCGCATTTGTTCTAATACGGAATGTTTGATATTTTTCAAACAAGAGTTTTCTAACCAAAAATTCAAACCTATTATTCGCTATTATGAATTATGAAGTCAATCAAGTAATCGAGGCTTAATTTTCTAAATGGACTAATTGGTTTAATGAATTTCTAACAACTTCTAAATGGTATTCTGTTTCAAAGGTGTTTTGTTAAACATTTAATTGATTTCCTTTCAACTTTGTTACTGGGCTGGGCGATTTCGTCGAAATGAGTATGTACTTACACTTCTGTTTAATTTATGTTATTAAATTGTAAAAATAAAATATTGTTTTTTTTTTACTCACAGATCAGAAAGTAGATACAAAATAGATCAAAAATAAGAAACAAACACTCAAAGTGGTGGCAATAGATAAAAATCTCATGAAACTTTGAAACAAATTGATCCGAATATTAATTAGCCATTTATGTTCCAATGCTGGACAAAAGCCTCTTGTACACCAAGATCACCATTAAGAACACTTCCATTTGATCTTAGCATAAGTAAGAGCACCATGCAACTTTAAATTGAGCGTTGCATATTGAAAAGATAAGGCCGCGCCCCTTCCATTTTCACACATTCTTATGAAGGGCTTTTACTTCCTTGTTACAGGTTCTAACCGTGCATTCACCCCGCAGTTATTTGTGGAGCAACACGGTAACATTCAATTAGGGTAACATTCTTCAACTTTTGCCAGTTTCTTTTGTTTTTTGTTATCAAATGTTTCCCAATAACACTTGGAAACGTAACAAAAAGTAACTTTCTGCGATGTGGATGATGACAGAAATCATTCAATAAAAAAACAATAAGTAATTTAAAAATAATATGAACTTTAACATTTCCGATAAAGAATGTTTATTGTTGTTTTCGAAACTAGGAATCCCCAAAGCTTATAGGATAAATGAGACGCTGGATTTTATTTCGTATTTGATAGCTCCCAGCAGATAAACTAGGTCCACAAAGTACATAGTTGTGTTATGGGTATTGTATTTAGATATTTTTATTCCTGGACGAATTATAAAACATCAAGAATACAAGATATAAAGAAACACACAGTTCCGTAGTGCAGTTCTGTAGTATGTCAAATCAAATCTGAAAGATTAGGTCGCCATCATGGACTACACATTACTTCGCTTTCATCGAACATTTTCGTTTCGACAGGTGATAGAAGGTAACTAATGTTTCAAATACCCAATATAAATCCCAACAAAATAAAGATACAGGAAAATAAAAATGTTTCATTCACACCCCAAATGTACAGTCTTAAGAGAGGCGTGTGACGCGCGTGGTAGACATAATAAAAGGAAATCAAAGGCATTGTGCGTTTTATCGCTCCTAAATTTATTTTATTGCTGTGAGTCGATCCGAATGAACGCCTATCTTGGAATACAAACAGTTAATGCTTTACCCAATCTTAGCGATTTTATTTAGCGCCGAATGAAATTGGCTTACACTATCTGGTGTGGTGAGATCAGCGGTTTAGCGGAAATATCCTACCCCGGCTAATACTCTAATACTACTCGCGAAATTAACCCAATTCCTCGTATTCACCTAACCTCTACTTCGCGAGTAGGTAGTACAGAGTCCGAGGGTTAGGCCAAGGAAAAAGCCTGAATACAGCGGCTCGCGTCGTATACTCGTATAAGTAGAAATGAAATGATTTAGTTAGGTTAGGTTAAGTAAAGTAAGTAGGTAAAGTTTAAATATCAGTGATGAATAATGTTTTGTGTTTTTCGCTAATTTAAGAAAAATGGAGCTCAAAATATCAAAATAGAGCGGACATTTTCTGTATTACAATTAGCTCATAGAAAATTCCCGAAATCCTTTTAGCTTTTACAAAATTAGCACTTAAACTGAAATATTAGTCTGTCTGTGACAATTTTCATTTCCATAATTTAAACTATCTCCAAACACACATTTGAAATTAGTTTTGCGGGCGCTTTATAATTCTGGTGGGAATTTAAACTAGTCTGTAAGCGCCAACGGTCTGAGCTAAAAATAATTAAAAATTCATTCTTATAGTGTGTAGAGACAAGGGGAAGCAGAGTATTGTTTATTACAAAGAAAATGAATGTCTTTGTCAATACTGATTACGAATCTACACGCGTTTTTGAGTTTCAAAAATGATTTTGAGACTTACATTATATTAGACATTAATCGTTTTTTTTAATCAAACGAATACTGAGTGAGTAAGTATCTACTTTGCACAATTATTATTACGATATTGACCATAGATTTATTATAACTTACTAGCGTAAGAAGACAATGGCAAATAGGCCATGCAAAAGAGATAGGTCATAGCATACGCGTTTGTTAGAGCGAGATAGATAGACGAGACTATTTTTCCTATACACGCTATGGTCTTGTATCGCACTAACGTCAGTCATGTTAAAACAAATCCCACTTATTTTTACAAAATTTATGGTTTTTAAGTGTAGTTTTGGTGTTAATTCGACGTGATTAAATATGGTTAGTGCAGTGCCTGGATGTAACTCAAACTAAAAGTAAAATCCACAAAATTATATATCTTGCTTGCACACATGTACATTCCACGCACACTAGTGTATTTTGTTTTTGGTCTCGCCTCAATCAAACAAAGCCGATCTATAGGTACACTAGTATATACTAAATAATTGACAGAGTGCGATGGATCATTGTATCAACCAATAGCCATGCTCGCAATCGCAACGCTACCAATAGAAATGATTATGTAGAATTGTAGACCAATAGCAGGGCCGTAAACATTTTCGGTTCGTTTCTTTGAAAATAAGACTAGAGTGATGTTGTATAATAATATACCTCATAATAAGTAAGTAGTAATTATATTGTTATTGGATTAATAAATGAATAAATAAATAGGATAAGGGGGATATTTAACTTTAAAATATTTTTTAAATTAAAATCCTGGGATTAGCGCATTAGATCATTGAACCACCCTGACTCATTCAATTGAATGAATTGGGTATTGAACTAAACTTTTCAGCTCTATAATATAAGTTTAGATGGGTAATTCTTTGAGGATGCGCACATTAGCCTAATAAAAGAGATTGATAAATTTTGTTCGAAGAACGGTTCTTTAAAGTGTTAGTCGCGTTCTTTGGTATGAGTTATATACATTTTTTTGAACCGGACCCAGAAAAGTCTTTTAGTATTAAAGATATGAGCCATTCTTTTTTTTTGCAAACGGTAATGAGTAATTTACATAAATGGTAAAGAGGTTCACAAACGGTAAAGAGAAGAATTTCAAATGGTGAGTAGATAACAGAGAAAAATAAAAGATATAATTAAAAATCAACGTCTATTAACTTCACACTTTCGCACTTAGCTGTCAATCAACGACAACTCGACATAATAACACAATTTAAAAGTTTCTAACATGTTAAGACTATAATTATTTTCTTTACCAAACTGACCCAATGTTAGTTTCTTAAACATTTAAATATAAAAAATATATACTTAGTTATTAATTTCTTTCATAAACACTAATAACAATCATAGTTTGAACTTTATAAAACACTGCATGTGATTTCACAAACAACAAAAAACAAATGCTTTAAATAATCGATCCTTGAGGGACACCGGCATTAAAAGCCTTTCGTTTAGACGACCAGCCATCAATGACCACCCGAATAGATCAATCCCCCAAAAAGTCAGAAATCCACGCACAGAAATTAGAGGTCAGGCCGTAAAAAGGAAGCTTGCTAATAAGACTACCGTGCCATACCGTCAAATGCTTTGGAAATATCGAGGGAAACCGCAAGCTTCCAACCGCGGGCTTCTCCGAATTCCTCAATAGCCTCATTCCAGACGTGGGTGACGTACACTAGAAGATCCCCAGTGGACCGATTCTAGCGAAAGCCATATTGTCGGTCACTGAGGAGGTCATTCGATTCTAGGTACGCTAGGAGCCTGCGGTTCAAAAACACGTTCCATAGTCTTACAGAGTATGGACGTGATCGAAATGGGCCTGTAGTTGGCAGGGTCGGCACGGCTGCCCTTTTTGGGCACGTTAGCGAGCTTCCAGGAACTCGGTTCTTTCCCAGATTTTAGACAGAGCCTAAAGAGGCGGGTCAATACAGGTGTCAATTCGGGTGCACATGTCCTCTGTACAATAGCGGATACCGTCTCGATCACTGGCCTTGTTCACGTCAAGATTGCGCAGCGTTTTGCGAACCTCAGCCTGGCGCAACCGGATTTCCGGCATTACCACCGTGCTGCCAGGTAAACTGGAGGTATCGCGCTACCAGCATCAAGACGTGAAGACTCCGCGAACAGAGACGCCAACAGGTTTGCTTTCTCTTCAGCGGTGTGAGCAAGTGATCCGTCAGGTTTCTGCAGTGGAGAGGGGGGCGGCAGAAGTTCGATTCGACCGCCTTCGCTAGATTCCAAAGCGCTTTACTTCCCGCTGGGAAAGAATCCAATTTGTTCCCTATTCGGCCAATATGATCAAATCGAGCCTTCTGTAAAACCATCTTGCAGGACTTGGCAGCCTTGTTAAAGGCCTTCTTCTTTTCGCGAACATCAGACGCCTTGTGCTGTCGAGCTGCAACCCAGTCCAGGTATGCCTGATGCTTATGCGCCTCGGCACGGCTGCACTCAGGCCCAAACCATGGGCGAGCTTTACTAGTAGATGGCACGTTGGAGAAGGAAATGAAGTATTCCATCCCTTGACGAAGCACATCAGTAACGGCATCTTCACAGACGCTGAGGTCACTAGAAGAGAAGCAGACAGACTGCCAAGGGAAGGATGCATAGAAAGACCGCATCTCATCCCAGTCTGCTGATCTGTATCGCCATAACCGCCGCCGGTTGCCTTTCAGGCTGGGATCGGGCGGGTGGTAGGCTGATACCGATTTCATGAGACATTGATCAGAGCGCCCCAATGGCGAAGAAATTGTCACCGAGTACCTGTCTGGATCTGTTGTCAGCAAGAGGTCCACGCAATAGGCTGTAAAGGAGTCCCCTACTACCTGCGGTCGGCCAGCGGTGAACCGTGCCTCGGATCCCGCTACCCTCCGCGACTAGTCACCCGATGCCGTACTCGTTGCACTTCATATTCGGAATGGTTAAAACTGGTAATTAGAAAAATGGTAATTAGAAATTCATAGTTTTATACATTTTGAACAATTTTCATGTCATTTACCATTTTGAAACAAGTAAATACTTAAAATAAGCCCTTTTATGAAGATGATAAGACCCTAAATGATTAAATATCACACGTCTACTTACCATTAAATACAAAAACTGTATGGAGAACTTTGACGAAACAAAAACCGTTCGGAGCACTAAATACCGATATTTCCGTAGAAAAAATACTCGCTCGCTACGTGTCCTCCGTGCAACGGACGAGCGACGACTGAACTGTCCCGCACAGTTAAGGCGAACGCACAAGGCCAACTAGGAGCAAAGATATTAAAGCGACAATACTCTCGAACGGTAATGAGGGTGTAGCGCCGGAACATTTGTTGATTCACTTTTTTAACATTGTAAAATAGTCTTTTAAGTATTTATATTGTATTATAAACTAATAACAACATTCTATTTATGGAATTTATTGCTTATATTACGTTCTTCTTAGTACAAGTCGAGAAATAAAATATTTTGTGTTAAAATCTGGGGAGAGGGACACGAATGGTAATGTGAATTTCGACACAAGATTGAATTCATATCAGATTGTATTGAATTTAACATTAATCTGATAACTGCTCCTGTTAGAACAGATACTGGTCCATCTCCATACTGGCCAAAAGTTAAAAAAATATGTAATGTAATAAGTTCTTTTTAACTGGAACAGCGATTTGCACATTTTCAAAGAAATACCCAGATAACAATCACACCAACGCCATTTGGCTTTTCCGGGTGTTATTTTAATCAGAGGATACGAAAGTTTTGATAGTCATTATAAAACAAAATCAACCCTCATAAAAAGCATTATCTCATAGAATCAAACAAAATGATCATATCATTAAATTGTCGTTAGGTTAGAATTCCACGCACGCATTGTACATGATTTCGGAAAGCAATGATTGATGATAGCTTCACCAGGACAATATGTGTCGTGTACTTTTTATAAAGTAATGTTTGGTCAAGGATCGTTAGCAAAATATAAAAATTTGGGAAAGTATCATCTCTGCCTAAAGATATTCCGTTCAACTATAATTAGCATCATATTATCAGTGAAATTCAATGATGGTGTTTGAACTACATAGTCTTTGTCTTACCTTATTTTGGTAACTGTTTTGTGCCTTGTTACAATAAAGTGATTTGTGATCGATTCATGTTTATATCATATCCTCAGAAACCCTCGCAACTTCGTTTACGTATATATCGCATTCTTGTGGGAATTTTGAAAAAATATTTCTTATTACACCCCTAGACGTCGTAAGGAACCTACATTCCAAATTTGGAATCCCCAGACCCAGCGGTTTGGGTTGTGCGTTGATATATAGTTTAGTCAGTCAGGACTTTGAATTTTGTAAAATACTCGCAACTTCGTTTGCGTATATCTCGCTTTCCCGTGGGAATTTTTAAAAATCCGTTCTTAGGACACCCCTAGACGTCGTCGTAAGGAACCTACATTCCAAATTTGGAATCTCTAGACTCAGCGGCTGTGCGTTGATTAGTTAAGTTAGTCAGGACTTTGAATTTTATAATATAGATAGATATTGGTGCTAATTCTGTTGTACATTTAACTAGACTAAACTAATTTTGACAGGACTAGAAGTGTTGCTGTCCTTGTCACTAATAGTAAACCAAAGAAGGACAACAACACCTTTGGTCCTGTCAAATTTAGTTTAGTCTAGTTAAATGTACAACAGAATTAGCACCATTTTCTTTTTTTAAATTTCTACATGGTTTCACAAAATGGTCACATGTGTAACACAAAAATATTTACTTTTTGTAAAAATTATATTACTGGATTACACTGCTGATGCCAAGATCGATGGCTGACACCTATAAAATACGCACAAAAGAAAAACAAGGCACTTTAAAGATATATCTATACTAGCTGACCCGGCGAACTTCGTATCGCCTAAAGATCCTTCATGCTGAATTTCATTCGAATAACTTCAAAACGGCAAAGTTTCATACTAACTTTGCACCCCCGTTTAACCCCCTAAGGGATAATTTTTGAGAAAAATATTTTACTCGTGTTTCATGCCTTTCAATAAAGAACCTTAATGCTGAATTTCATTTGAATAACTTCAAAAACGGCAAAGTTTCATACGAAATTTGCGCCCCCGTTTAACCCCCTAAGGGATGATTTTTAAGAAAAATATTTTACTCGTTTTTCATGCCTTTCAATAAAGAACCTTAATGCTGAATTTCATTCGAATAACTTCAAAAACGGCAATGTTTCATACTAACTTTGCACCCCCGTTTAACCCCCTAAGGGATAATTTTTGAGAAAAATATTTTACTCGTGTTTCATGCCTTTCAATAAAGAACCTTAATGCTGTATTTCATTTGAATAACTTCAAAAACAGCAAAGTTTCATACTAACTTTGCACCCCCGTTTAACCCCCTAAGGGATGATTTTCAAGAAAAATATTTTACTCGTTTTTCATGCCTTTCAATAAAGAACCTTAATGCTGAATTTCATTCGAATAACTTCAAAAACGGCAATGTTTCATACTAACTTTGCACCCCCGTTTAACCCCCTAAGGGATAATTTTTGAGAAAAATATTTTACTCGTGTTTCATGCCTTTCAATAAAGAACCTTAATGCTGTATTTCATTTGAATAACTCCAAAAACGGCAAAGTTTCATACTAACTTTGCACCCCCGTTTAACCCCCTAAGGGATGATTTTTGAGAAAAATATTTTACTCGTGTTTCATGCCTTTCAATAAAGAACCTTCATGCTGAATTTCATTAGAATAACTTCAAAAACGGCAAAGTTTCATACTATCTTTGCACCCCCGTTTAACCCCCTAAGGGACGAATTTTGAAAAAAATATTTTACTCATGTTTCATGCTTTTTAGTAAAGAACCTTAATGCTGAATTTCGTTTGAATAACTTTAAAAACGGCAAAGTTTCATACTAACATTGCGCCCCCGTTTAACCCCATAGGGGATGTTTTTTTTAAAAAAAATTTACTAATGCTTCATGCTTTTCAGTAAAGAACCTTCATGCTGAATTTCATTCGAATAACTACAAAAACGGCAAAGTTTCATACTATCTTTGCACCCCCGTTTAACCCCCTAAGGGATGAATTTTGAAAAAAATATTTTACTCATGTTTCATGCTTTTCAGCAAAGAACCTTAATGCTGAATTTCATTTGAATAACTTCAAAAACGGCAAAGTTT
This sequence comes from Endotricha flammealis, assembly GCA_905163395.2. Classification (NCBI taxonomy): domain Eukaryota; kingdom Metazoa; phylum Arthropoda; class Insecta; order Lepidoptera; family Pyralidae; genus Endotricha; species Endotricha flammealis. Next base: position 7,459,763 of record LR990870.1, on the reverse strand, counting down.
CATACTAATTTTGCGCCCCCGTTTAACCCCATAGGGGATGTTTTTTGAGAAAAATATTTTACTCGTATTTCATGCCTTTCAATAAAGAACCTTCATGCTGAATTTCATTCGAATAACTTCAAAAACGGCAAAGTTTCATACTATCTTTGCACCCCCGTTTAACCCCCTAATGGATGAATTTTGAAAAAAATATTTTACTCATGTTTCATGCTTTTCAGTAAAGAACCTTCATGCTGAATTTCGTTCGAATAACTTCAAAAACGGCAAAGTTTCATACTAATTTTGTACCCCCGTTTTACCCCCTTAGGGGATGAATTTCTAAAAATCCTTTCTTAGTGAGCACTTACGCCCTAAAAGGAACCCCCATGCAAAATTTGAGACTCCTGGCACTTGTGGTTTCGGAGATTTCGTGATGAATCAGTCAGTGATTTTCTCTTTTATATATATAGATATATAAAATTCAAAGTCCTGACTGACTGACTTAACTATATATCAACGCACAGCCCAAACCGGTGGGTCTAGAGACTCCAAATTTGGACTGTAGGTTCCTTACGACGTCTAGGGGTGTACTAAGAAAGGATTTTTCAAAATTCCTACGGGAAACCGAGATATACGCAAACGAAGTTGCGAGGGTGTATCAACGCACAGCCAAAACCGCTGCGTCTAGAGATTCCAAATTTGGCACGTAGGTTCCTTACGACGTCTAGGGATGTACTAAGAAAGAATTTTTCAAAATTCCCACGGGAAAGCGAGATATACGCATACGAAATTGCGAGGGGACGCACAGCCCAAGCCGCTGGGTCTGGAGATGCCAAATTTGACATGTAGGGTCCTTATAAGGTCCAGACCGACCGGACCGGACCGGACCGGAACGGACCGGACCGGACCGGAACGTATCAGACCTGATCGGTCTGGAAGGAACCGCACCGTACCGGGCCGTGCCGGACCGGATCGAACCGGACCGGACCGTTTTTTTTTCCATCTATATATAAAAAATTCAAAGTCCTGACTGACTGACTTAACTATATATCAACGCACAGCCCAAACCGTTGGGTCTAGAGACTCCAAATTTGGACTGTAGGTTCCTTACGACGTCTAGGGGTGTACTAAGAAAGGATTTTTCAAAATACCTACGGGAAATCGAGATATACGCAAACGACGTTGAGAGGAGACGCACAGCCTAAACCGCTGGGTCTAGAGATGCCAAATTTGTCATGTAGGGTCCTTATAAGGTCCAGACCGACCGGACCGGACCGGACCGGAACGAACCGGACCGTAACGGACCGGACCGGACCGGAACGGATCAGACCTGATCGGTCTGGAAGGAACCGCACCGTACCGGGCCGTGCCGGACCGGATCGAACCGGACCGAACCGGATTTTTTTTCATAGATAAAATTCAAAGTCCTGACTGACTGACTGACTGACTTGACTATATATCAACGCACAGCCCAAACTAATGGGTCTAGAGATTACAAATTTGGACTGTAGGTTCCTTACGATGTCTAGGGGTGTACTAAGAAAGGATTTTTCTAAATTCCTACGGGAAACCGAGATATATGCAAACGAAGTTGCGAGGGTATATCAACGCACAGCCCAAACCGCTGGGTCTAGAGATTCCAAATTTGGCATGTAGGTTCCTCACGACGTCTAGGGATGTACGTAGATGCCAAATTTGACATGTAGGGTCCATATAAGGTCCAGACCGACCGGACCGGACCGGACCGGACCGGACCGGAACGGACCGGACCGGACCGGACCGGACCGGAACGGATCAGACCTGATCGGTCTGGAAGGAACCGCACCGCACTGGGCCGTGCCGGACCGGATCGAACCGGACCGGACCGGATTTTTTTTCATAGATAAAATTCAAAGTCCTGACTGACTGACTTAACTATATATCAACGCACAGCCCAAACCAATAGGTCCAGAGATTCCAACTTTGTACTGTAGGTTCCTTACGACGTCTAGGGGCGTACTAATAAAGGATTTTTGAAAATTCCCACGGGAAACCGATATAAGCAAACGAAGTTGCGAGGGTATATCAAATTTGGCATGTAGGTTCCTTACGACGTCTAGGACTAAGAAAGGTACTAGGCCACGCGGGCGAAGCCGCGGGCGGAAGCTAGTCTATGTATAAAGTCACAAAACGACATAAAACATGCTTTATTTTATTCCGACCCGGAATCACTATTTCACCGGGATATTCAAAGGGGGATTTGTCCTGTTCTCTATAGGAGCATCGATTTAGCGGTCGAATGTACTTATGCAACATGTTTTATTCAAAATATAGTTATTGCCGATCTGTTTTTGTTTTTGTAATACCCATATTATGGTATGGGAGGTATGGTGATTATATTATTATTAACGCTAGCGTATTGTAGTTTGAATTCTATTCTCCAAAATATAAGCAGACAAGCTATTACATATTAATTTAATTAATATGATAGATCGCATTATGGGCTTTAAATTGTAGACTACAGTAGACTGCCTGTAACGTATTACACAAGGTCAATAAAAAAAAAATCTTAAACGCTATGCCGTCAAAGTGTTTATAATATTGAACAAGAAGATGGCCCTGTAAAACAAATTCATTATTAAAATCAAACGATTTAAATGATGTGTAGCAAGCAACCCGTTTCAACCAAGATATGTCATTTCACCTAATCTATGGCGCCATAATGTCCTCAGCTACACTTTTGGCAACAAAAAGGCACCGGACCTGACCCACATCCAGCTTGTTTTATATCTGCACGAAGAAAAATACAAAGCAATTATTGGTCCATTTTTTTTGTTGTAAACTGTAGAGAGAATAAAAAGTTCCGTGCAAATGTTTCCCGACGGTTTAATATCAACATGCCGCTTCGAGAATAGTTTTCACAATGTATCCAACACATGTATGTAAATATCGGTTGAATATAAATGTTCATTAATATCACAGTTTCTTTCTATTTGTATTCCTTATTTCTTATATTTTTCTCAATCGGAGCAGCCAATCTGGGAAGGACCTCCACCTTACAGAAGATCGTAGCCAAATAGCATTGGTCTCGGCCATGCTGTGTTCCTACGGTGAGTAAGGTCTCCAGAGCTCCACTTGGGAGGGTTGGCAACGCGTGAGTGATACCCCCGGTATTGCAAGCGTCTATAGGCTACGGTGACGGCTTACTATCAGGCCAGCCGCAGGCCTGATTGCCACCTTTGTTGATTGTTATAAAAAAAATTTTTTTTAAAGGCAGAAAATATAATCCTAAATAGGTCTTTGTCCAAACCTTGATTACGAATCGTGTCTTCTTCTTTATCGTCATCAGCATGCCAACCAACTGTTAGATATTCTTCAATACTTTCTACCAAATGTGATTCATTGCTTTCTGTATCCATCCATCTCCAGCCAATTTCTTGAGGTCGTCGGTCATGTAGAGGAGTATCTTCGTAAGAGACCTCAATATTCATCGACTCGGAAAAAGACGATAATAAGATGCGACAATCAAGTGTTAATTTGAAAGAAGAAAATATAATCATCTCAGTTCTCGTCGTCCCACAGCTGGGACCACCTCCTACAAAGGATTCCTTCTATACAAATACCCTCCACGTAGATCTAAAGCATGACGCATCCGAGTAGTGGCAATATTAGCAATTGTCATCTCTCATTGGATGTTGTAACTCTTTATAATCATCAATGCATTCCTCAATGGAACAAAATCTAAACATAACATCACATCAAACGGAACAACTGTAAACCTGTCTTGTAGTTGATCTTTTTTTGTGAATGTCAGCGTGAGTTATTTCCGTTGTAAAGTACAGAATTTTGTAACACAACTACACTGGGCGTTAAAAAATAAAAGATTAATAGTACAGTTTTAAAATTGCAATTACTCTTAAACTATAGAAGTTAGAGTTTTGATATAAAAATCAATCTTTATAAGACGATATTATGCATAAAGTTTTTATTAAATGAAATGAAATTGTCTTCGTGGACAGTCGATTAACAAAATAATCAGTCACTACAAAGTTGTGACCTAGATAAATCTGTGCCGTCAGTTCGTAACTGAATAAATTAATAATAGTGTAATATGTGTTAATATAATATTAGAAGTTTAAATAGAAAAGAATGGAGAGAAGTCCATTTAACCGGAGTGGGTTAACAGGCCGCAGTCCTCCGCCATCGCCCGCCCCCGACGCAGCTCCTCGCTCCCAACAGGAAGATCGTCCAATATCCACCGCCGAGATTCAGTCCTGGATGAATACTATAGAGTCTAAATGAAGTATGCTCTATTTCTGCTGAAGGGAAGCTGAACACCGACCAAAAATTGAGAATCAGCAATTTGTGCAGAAAAATCGGTCACGGCACATCTCAACTGGCAGTGCAGTATCAGTCCTTGAAGCAAAAGACCATCCAAGCCTATGACACCATAAATTCGCTAGATGAAAAGTTCGATTTAGCGCAGCGACTTCAAGACTTAAAAGAGCGCATTGATGAGACCTCGAAACCTGACACAGGTACGAACTCTTTTGCCGACATGGTAAAAAAGGGAGCAAATAATTATGTTCAACCTCTCAAAACAAGTTCTGTAGCAATTTACCCGACAGATAAATTAAAGACGAGTGAAGAGACTAAGTTGTTAGTCCAAAAAATTATTAGCCCGGTCCAAATGCAACTTCATGTCAGAGGTCTAAGGAAAACTAAAAATGGAGGCGTCATTATCAGCACTCAAAACAAGGACGATGTTGAAAAGCTGAAAAATTCAAGTCAACTGAAGACCTCTGGCCTCACTGTGGATGAGCCGCAAAAACGCAAGCCCAGAATTGTAGTCATTGGAGTCCCAACATCCTTGCCGGAGAATGAAGTATTTTCCTGTATTTATACACAAAATTTAGCCGACAACTTTAAAGGATCAACAATAGACAGTTTTTTGGCATCTGTAAAACTAAGCCATAAATCCGGGAAAAAGAATGCCGAGTCTTGCAATTACATCATAGAAGTACCTGCACACATACGTAAGGCCTTAATATCTAAAGATAGAGTGTTTGTGAACTGGTCTTCATGTCCTGTGAGAGACTTCACTCTTGTGACAAGGTGCTTCAAGTGCCAGCAATACGGGCATGCAGCCAAAACCTGCCGGGAGACCGTCAACACCTGCAGTCATTGCGGCTTAGTAGGCCACGGCACAGAGGATTGCACAAAGAAGGCAGAACCCCCAAAGTGCGCGACGTGCCTTTTCTTCAAAAAGCCTTGTGATCACAAAACTGGTGACCCTAACTGTCCCGCGAAATTGATGGCCGAAAAACGATACCTTAACTCCATTGATTACGACGGCGCATAATAAGTTAATTTTGTTTTGTTGTTTATTACATAAAAATTTACTAGTGGTGTTATTTATGAATATAGCTTGTTTGGTATTTTTAATAAGTGTGACAAAGAGTATGAAATCCGCATCAGCAGAATTTGTAAACTGGGTCAATGTTTGCATAAATCTATTTCTAATTTATTGTTATTATTTTTACGCTTAGTCAACGTTTAAAGGACATTTACGATTTTAATTTAAATTATTTTTAATCTATGTTTTTTCGGATTAGTAAGACATTTATTTTTATTTTATATTATTTTTTTAAAATTTATTTCCCATAGATAGTGGTTGTTTATTGTTAATAGAATGAAATTAGCTTTATACAGCCTGTAACACAGGATCATTAGAACCTAGCACAGGCACCCTATGAATTGTACCCCTTTTTAATTTTACTATACCTAAATTGTTTAAGTTTATGCAATAAGTAATCTGAGTAATCTGAATAAAGATTTTATTTTATTATTATTTATTTATTCTTTAACTTTATTTTATTTTAAAGGTCTAGCTTCTGTAGTTGAGGAGATATTGCAATTTTAAAACTGTACTACTTATTTTTGACGCCCAGTGTAGTATGTATCTCATACCGTATAAACAAACTGCTTTATAATATCTCTCCAGTTGTGTTACATTGTTGATACTAATAAATGAAACTATTACTGCTTGTCAATATGAAACTTAAAGAAAGATATTAGGGTGCGTCCAGAGCGGCTCGCGAGGTGCGCATTCGTCAGATCTGGACGCACCCTTACAGAGTTAAGTTTCTTTAACTTTCGTATCGTAAATGAAAATATATAGGATTATAAAAACGATACAAACGGTATCTGAATTGTTTCAAGATCAATAACAATTATACAGAACGTTTATGGTAATTATTCGAGTAGCAATCACCCACTGTAGCATGCCAAAGCTGGTTTAATCGCCTCTTAAATATAATGGAAGGATTAGACGTGATCCTGAATTAAAGACATCGGAACTAATAATATCGTTCTTTCAGCTTCCAATAGAATTTATTATCTTGATATTTTCTGTGAGTTTCACAAAAACATTTGATTGACACATTGTCTAGCTCTTTTTAACCGACCGAAAAAAGGAGAAAGTTCTCAATTCGACTGTATTTTTTTATGGTCGTTAGGTATCCTCATTATTGAAAAAATTGCAAATGTCTGTTGCTGCAATAATGCATCATGTACATTCTAGTTCTTGCTAACGTCGACTCATCATAATCTTAAATGACGTTTAAATATTTTATTTCACTTTACAAGCAAGTGTAAATAATATCGTATTATTATGAAAGATAGATAGAATATTCGTTATAAATAAATACTACAGGTACCAGGGACAAAGCACACAGATTGAGCTAGGCCCAAAATAAGTTCGAAACTTGTGTTATGGGATACTAACTCAACGATACTATATTTTATAACAAATTATTTATTATATATAGATAAACATCCAAAACCCGAGGCCAATCAGAAAAAGTTCGTTTTTCATCATGACCCGACCGGGATTCGAACCTGGGACCTCCTGGGTGGCGGTCTGGCGTGGTAACCATTACGCTACTGAGGTCGTCATTATTTGTTCTATTAAAACAAAAATTAATAATTATTGGTAACAAGGCGGCCTTATTGCTAAAAGCGGTGTTTACAGAGCAATTTTAGGGTGTCATTGTTTTGTACTTATCTACTATAACATCCAATTTTCTGTAACATACCTACTCCAAATTACTAGGTAATTAGTTATTATAATAGGCTTGAATAGAATTTAATTTTAGCACATTATTCTGCTGGTTTAAATCTCATAACAAAGAGCAAAGTACCGCAAACCACATTTTATATCTGGATCCTGTGACCCTTTAGAATCTAAAATAAAACGAAAAGGTCATGTCATGAGTTCGTACATTTTTAAAACGAATCTAATCCACACTAAAATTATAAATGTGAAAGTGTGTTTGTTTGTTTGTCTTTCCTTCACGTCGAAAGTAATGAACGGATTGATATGATTTTTTTAATGGGGATAGTCTTAGGTCTGGAGAGTGATGAGGATAAAACGTAGCCTATGTCACTCTCCAGACCTTGAATCATCTCTGTTTAAAAAAATCATGTCGGTACTTAGGTTCCTTTCGACGTGAAAGAACAAAAAATTATAAACTTTATTTTTTCCCGTAGGAATAAGATGTTTTTCCGGGATAAAAAGTAGCCTATGTCACTCTCCAGACCTTAATCTTTCCCCAATAAAAAAATCATACCAATCCGTTCCTTACTTTCGACGTGAAGAGAGGACAAACAAACAAACACACTATCACATTTATAATATTAAGTATGGAAGTATTAATAATAATAATAATGTGTGATGTGCACTTGGCCTAGGCCCGTGTATATCAATATACCGGTCTATTATTCTAGACCGAGATCAAAAAGCATACAATATAATAATAATAATAATAATAGTCATTTATTTCAGGCAACAAATAAAATTTTAACAAATTATCGGCCCATATAATATATACCTTACAGACTAACATATATACAATAATATAAACACTATAACTAGTATTATCCATACTTAGAAAACATACATAGAAAACACCCAGACTCGAGACGAAACACAAATGACATCACATAAAAGTTAGCTCATAACGGGCATCGAACCCGTACCCTTTTGTGTTGAAAGATATAACTACCACCGGGCAGTCAAACTTACGAATGTTTCAAAAGTAATAATATTATTTTATCGTGCCTTAACTCCCCACAGGCTTCCTGTACGGCTGGATACTGCCACACTATTTATAATGCAGTAAGGTCATCAGTATGCAATACAGGCGAATAGTCTGTAGAATTCTGGACCTAAGTCCCAGACAATCCCTTGTGATTTCGAATAATAAAGTGAATAAGATGATGATACGAAAAAGGAAGATGGACGACAGTCTTTTGTCAAATTAGAATGTTCTTGTATAATAAATTTTTATCTCATTAATTATAAACCCTTGTAATTCGGGAAATAATGGGAAATGTGTTAATTGAGATTTTGAAGGTGAATTGTCACGACGCGGATTATAGAAAATTTTATGCTAATTACGATGTTAATTTTATTTTATTAATTTCATATCTCAATAATTTATATTATAATCTTATGGAATAATGTACGTTTTGACTGCGCTTACTTAACAGGCAAAAATAAAACAGAAATTTTATGAATACAATAAAATTGTAGTTACTGCAAACGGCAAAAAATTTTCAGCCGGAATTTTTGCGTTCACAAAATACTCCACGCTTTTCCAGTTGACATCACGTGAAAAAAAATGATGGATTTGTTGGCGAGAGCAGTACAAACACATTTCTATTATACCAGAGGTCAAAGTTACCTACTTTTAAGGTATTATTTTTAGGTAAGTTCTCGACTGCGGTTTTGAATACAATTTCAGGTTTTACTAATCACTTTTTTAGGTCATAGTAAAATTTATAACTGCATGTAAGCAATGTAAGCAGTTTCAATCTCATCTCAAGCTCACGCACTATCTCGCTTGATTCCTACTTTGTATGAGTGAGACAGTGCTTGAAATTGACATAAGATTGTATATGTTTTTGTTACGAGAATAGAGGCTTTTCACCATATTACAAAAAATAAAAAAAATAACCACAAATATTGGAAGACTTTTTGATGTTCCTACCTGTTAGTAGGTATAATTATTCAGAAAAAAATGTTTTTATTGCAAACACAGAACCGTCTGAGCTACTAATTGCTTGTTCGTTTCAATAATCAGTATAATAATTATGTACATTTTGTTAATATGGAACAGAAGATAAATTTATGATAATTTTAAGATTGTTTTTTTTAATATTCAGATTTATGAAGTGAATAATTGGTGCGAATACTTGAAACAAACATCTGGAGACGACAAAATTTAACACAAGTGGCTACTTGGAGTCGACATGACCCCTTAACGGGTCGACATAACCCATTGTGGTTTGACGAAGGCCTTTGAGTATGCCTGCCTGGGGGTAAAAAATATGTAATTTAATCTCTCTACGGGCGTACGTTGTCATAAATATGAAAGCATTCTCGGAACGTTAATCAGATTAATATAACAAAAAATATGTAGCTGTCGTATTTTAAAACATTTTAATCTGTCCCCCTATTCACGTGACAAAAACAGATTCAATCTTGATTCAAACTCAATCACTGAAAATAAATGATCAAATACCACAATAACAAACAAACAAACTCCTTCCTTCCTTCCTACCTTCTCATTTATAATATTAGTAAGGATGTAAATATCTTTAGTACGAAATTTTATTGTCATGTATTTTAGCAGTAGGCGGGGTCAAGTCAAGGCCAAAACTGTTGAGATTTATAATATTATTAGTTCCAGGAGAGTTCTCGAAGGCATACAAGTTAATTAACTTGACTCCTATTATAATTCATTACTTCGTTGTAAATACAAAGATTTCAATTTAAAATTACACAAATACCTATGAAAAATAGAGTCTGATTTTGAAATCTTTTGATATTATTTTAATAAATGTAATAATAAGGTTCGGGGAAGTGAAATTTAATTCGGTTCCGTGAGATTTTATAACAAACGACGTTTTTTTTATTAATTGTACATTCTAATTTGAATCAATTCGTTTTGCCTTTCACCATCAATAATTATATTAGATCAATCCACAACCGTCGGGAGCAGCTCATCGTGTTGTCCGAAGAAAGAACTCTCTTTAATTTTTTTAACCCATTAAAATCCTGACAAGAGCTATCATTGCGTGACTTAATTTACAACAATATAAATATTATAGTGCATTCGCATCCTCTCAACATGTTACAACTCTAATGACAAAAGTTTAACCGTTAAAAGTTCATTACACTTTGTACTTAGGTATTAACAAGCGCAGTCTAGAATTTTAAGAGTTCCAATGAGATTAAAGTAAGTGATAATGACAGGGTAGATTGGATTAATAGTTTAATTTAGTTATCCTGCTAACTATTAAGTTCAAATTAGTTTTACCAATTAGTAAAGACAATTTACTGCTCGTTTTAAAGATATTTCGAAAGATATTTTATCATATATTCTACTGTGCAAATAAAATATAGTTTATACAGTCCTTGGGTCCTAAACAAGAGATAAAATGGGATATTTATTTACTTATTTATGGGATACAGGTATTGCAAGCGTCTATAGGCTACGGTGATGCTTACCATCAGGCGGGCCGCGTGCTTGTTTGCCAAGTTTGTGGTATAAAAAAAACTAATGTTTTTAGTTTACAGAGATGATTTGTTTCATATTCACAATGATTTATAGACAGAAACTATTAGTATGTAGACATATTTATGTCTATATTGTTAACAACCTTGTAAATCTGAAAATAAATTAATCTATTAACACATGAAGTAGGTACTCTGCAAGTTTATTTATTTAGTTTAAAAAACTGACTTCGACCACATGTTTTCCTTTTATCAAAACAATCATGTGTGGTTAATGACTTACGGAATGTGAGTATTGAATACAATAGAAAACTCGCACACAAAGTTGCCAGCAACGCTTATAAGAAATGCACGAGTAGGACCTGGAACTAACGAATATGGGTTGAAAACTGTGAAGTTACACCATTGCCTTCACGTGTATACATACCTACAAAAGAACGGTGAATGTAATGAAATGGAAATTTTAATATCTATAAGTAATATAAAAAATGAAAGCGGGTAGGGTAGGGTAGGGTAGGGTAGGGTTAGGGCAGTGCCTCTAAGGTGGAACAAAGTTCGCTGAATCAGTTAGTATTATAATATTTTTTGACGAGAATTATAAGAAGCAAAAGAATGACAAAACAGATTCTGGTGAACCTTTACGGATGTTTGTTTTTATTTAATCTATGTTTATTTATTGCTAGTTTTTAGTACAAATCTGTCTGTGACGGTGAAAGTGGTGGTGATGGAACAGTTTGAATAAAAAAAAAACATAGGGCCATGTAGTCAGACGACGCACCGTTTGTTGTGTAAATTATTTATATTCCTATTTCTTGTATTATCTATATTTCTCATTTTTATGTCAGTTCGGATGTAAGTTTATAAGGCAATTACCAAACCATTTTCTTTCTTTTACATTAGTTTTGGCTCAGGAAACTATCTATCCAATTATCACAATTATAAGTTCTCAGCGTGTCAGGTTAAATAAAAAGCCAATATACAAAAGGTCTAATTATGTGGAGAGGTAGGAAAATTATTGCCATCGGTAAACTAGGGCGGTGGTGGGTAATCTGTTAACAGGAAAAACTGTCTACCTTGATAACAAATGCAGTTAATTTCTCTATAATCTTCGCTTTTAGTGTTGTTATTATGTTCTACTAACTTTTCCACGCGGCTTCACTCGCGGTTAATTTTATGACATAGATCTCGTTTGACAATAAAACAATCCAGATAGCGACTTGTGGCGCCATCGCGCCATCTGTAGGCCGATACAGCGCCCTCTATAGTAGAAAAATAATTTTCCCATTGGACATTGGACGACATACTTTCACGGGATAAAAAGTAGCCTATGTTGGGCTCTGTACCCCTAACAATATGTATGCAAATTTTCATAATGATCGGCTGCTTAGTCAAGCCGTGAACGGATAACAAACAAACAAACTCACTTTAAGGATACATATATTTCTAAGCTAGTATCTACATAAATCATCCACTAGGATTCGATCCAGGGACCAGTCGGTAAATGAGGTGGCTCACCATCACCATTCTTTAACGTCTCGTAAACATTTAACCTGTCGCTGCAAGTAAATTTAATTCTTATATGAAAATGAGGCAATGAGAAAATGAGACGCTGATAGAATTAGCATACATTCCATGCATGAGTGAACGTGAGTGCTGCATGAATGCAGAAATATTTACAGGGAGAATCCGAGTTTCATGCCAACGCAAATTATCCGTGTAGCTTTGCTCAAATTCTGCCACGAAGAACGAATTGAATTTAAGCTTGGTTTTATTTACATACTTAGTTGGGAATATTGAAACGATTCTTTCATATGTGGCATGTTTTTAAAAGAGAAAAATGAGTAGACAAACATCATAATTTCTGTCTGACTTGCGCCTAAAAAAACAACGACACTCATCATAACGTTTATGTTATGATAAATGAGTTTCAGAAGAAATCATCTTGAGAACGGCAATCATATGATTGCGCAAGTGAAACCGGCGGGCGTCCGATATTAAGTGTAATAAAAGAAACGGTATTTAACTCATGTCAAACAATTTCATATCCAGTTTTATTGAGAATTTAATAAATAACGTTTTGCAAACAAAAGAATTGCTTTATCAAAATTTTATAACAGCAAGGCTGGGAATATCTCGGCCATTGTTTTCGATGTATAATGCTGAATCAGGCTTTTGAACATCTTAACTTGAAGTGGTTTGGAGTACTCGTGAGGGTCGGAAGGGGAATATTGCTCCTTACAAGTGATATCAAAAAGACGGTATTTTGAAGTACCTACCTATATTCCAGCATTGGTAAATATTATGTAACACGGTAAAGTTAAAATAGGGAATTTTCTATTTTGTTTATTTAATTAACCCTTCTGCTGTTCTTTTGTCTTATGATTTCCGGGATAAAAGTTATACCCACCAAGCAAATCCATCGAGAAGTTTTTGCGTGAATAAGTAACAAATATTAAAAGAAAATTTAACGCTGTTTGACTTCTATCATGTATTTTCTTTCCTTTGTCAGGTTTTAACAACCTGTGTCATTAAATGGCCACTTTTTGTTTCAAGTAAATCACAAGTTGTATAATAAATAAAAAGACATAGAAAACACAAATTAGTTAATATTTATTAAGATTATCCAACGTGGATTAACTTTATCGCGACGATACAAATCTTAAAAGGTACTATACATAATCCATTCAGGAAGGCCGGATTTGGAGTAATAAATTATAAATAAGTGGCTGATTTATTTATATCCACGTACAAGGCTAAATTAGGGTCTTGAGTGTCCTGAGAATCGCTATTAATGTCACGTAGCTTAGGATAAATAGTTGTTTGAAGATCGCATTAATTTCTGAGCTCATTCTTTAAATCCTTTTTAAATCCTTCAGGATCTCGATTTTGGCGTTATTACGTTGCCAAATCCAGTAGCACATCTAAAGAGTGGCAGGACATCTTGTTTTTTCTGTTCCGTGCAGGACATTGAGAGATCCGAAAACTAAACTACTTTCCTAACCCGTTGCTTCTTAAATCTCACTTTTCATTTTTTTTCTTTTCTCAAGTAGTCACAGACTGCGGCTTATAGTTCAGTCATAGGCAGGCGGTAACCACTTTCCATCAGGTGACCCACTCACTTGTTTGTTTGCTTTATGAAATAAAAAAGTATATAATGTATTTTTTTGGTGTAGAGACTGACTCACTGTTTCCATTGCTGTGTCTATTCTAAACATCAGCGACCACAGATTGACAATAATATAAAATTTGTATTCTAAACAATACCTAGGTACTGAATATTTTACTTTTTCTACGAAGGATCAATATTAATTTTTCATTCACCAACATATGTTTTTCTTCAATTATTGGAATGTAAAACGTTTAAGAACACTTTCAATCGATATCTAAAAATAAAATATTTATGCATAATTTATCACCGGTAGAGCCGGATAATAAGGTAAAACGTGCTTTTGAGTTAAATCAAATAAAAATAAAAGTAGTATTTTTATTAAACTTGGTTAAACATAAACTAAATACCGTTGTTTTACTAGACTAGTTGCATCAAATGAAAAATGCAGTTGCATTATGTACCTGATTATGACCTACTAGCTTTTCCGTGCGGCTTCGCTCGCGGTTAATTCATAAAACACAGATCTCGTTTGACAACAAAACCCACGGCGCGACTTGTGGCGCCATCTGTTGGCCGATATAGCGCCCTCTATAGTAGAAAAAATATTTTCCCATTGGCATGACATATTTTCATGGGATAAAAAGGCCTATGTTGGGCTCTGTACCCCTGACAATATATATACAAACTTTTATAGTGATCGGATGATTAGTTAAGTCGTGAAGGAATAACAAACAAACAAACTCACTTTCTCATTTATAATATTAGTTGGGATAGTTAGGATTAGGATTATATTTGTTTTATTTACCAAACAAGTTGATTGTTTCTTGACGATTATACTAAATAGAAATGCATAATAACATAATTAAATTGTCATCATCGACGTTGTTAGTTTGAGTTTTCAGATCTATATGATTTATTTTAAAAATCTAATTATGTATGTTATAAGGCCTTGTTGCAAATTAACTAATTACTATTTTGTGATCTGTGTACATTTTTTTTTACATATTTAAAATATCTGTATTAAAATATTCACGATTATTAAATACACTTTAATAAAGGGTTTAATAAAGAACTGTTTATATTAAATATTCCGTTTTAAGTGAATGCATTTAAGTCTAAATGAACTAAAACTGAAAGTCACAGAATAGTCTAGACTCTGAGTACACAAACACTAGATTGCAGTTTTAATTTCACCCAGTTGGTCTGCTTTGTTTTACTTTTGAAACTAAAATTATTTGTTCACTTACATAAATAAATAAATATATAGGGACAATTCACACAGATTGAGCTAGCCCCAAAGTAAGTTCGAAACTTGTATTATGGGATACTAACTCAACGATATTATATTTTATAACAAATACATAAATAGATAAACATCCAAGACCCGAGGCCAATTAGAAAAAGTTCGTTTTTCATCATGACCCGACCGGGATTCGAACCCGGGACCTCCTGGGTGGCGCTCCGGCAGGGTAACCATTACGCCACGGAGGTCGTCAACGTCTTAAAAAGATATATTTATATTTTGGTGTATCTTTTTGAATCAATTTCAGACTAGAAGCATTACAGACACTTATGCTCTTTTCACCAACGTTACATAGCGGTAAGAATAATGTTATGTTATCAAATGTCGTACAAATTTGTCCATTATGTTATTTCTAACGCTAGGAAACGTTAGCAAAACATCAACCTGTGACATAACAGTACAATGTTATTGTAAAATTTAATAACAGTTGTGGTTATTTATAGTATGTACGAAATTACAATTGGCCCTTATTTTGACTAGTAAGTTTTTCAGACAGGGCACAGCGGATAATCCGTTCAAATCGGAGCAGCCCGTCTAGGGAAGGACCTCCACCTTACAGAAGATTGTAGCCAAATAGCATTGCTCTCGGCCATGTCGTGTTCCTACGGTGAGTAAGGTCTCCAGAGCTCCACTTTTTAGAGGGTCGGCAACGCGCGAGTGATACCCCGGTATTACTGTATGCTGGTTGCCACCTTAGTGATATAAAAAAAGTAAATAACAGTATACATTGAACCGTGTCGTTGCTTACAACGATGTTTACGCTGCATATTTAAACATAAAGTCTTATTAATTTCAAAGAGGGGATAAAGGTCTTTCGAGCTCGCTCGTTACGTAGATGGTACAAGATTCCGTACAATGAAACAATTGTTGCATGCTATTTTGTTCTGTATACTTTTGAGATGAAAGGAGTTTTGTACAGTCTTGCATGCCCGCTAAGGATTACGCTCGTGTTTGCATTGTCAATTACTTGTAAGAAGACATGGAGTGGAATGTTGACTTGGCATGTTGTTCAAAATTATGACAAAAGCAGCTTCAACCTTGAAGTAATTTCTAAATTGTATAAAATTAAAGTAGGTTTAAATTGTTTTTAATTGACCTAGTAGAGGTAATCACCACTAATTATATCCATGTAACTTTATGATAAGATTAGCAGTGGGTTTTTTATGAAAAAAATATTTCAATCGGTGTGAAGTTGACGAAAAATGTTGAGAAAATGACGAAACAGATATTGAAATAAAAAATTATAAAGTGTGCTTACGGTTGAAAACTTGTGGCTTTTTATCTGAAACAGAAAAAAATCTTTAATTTACATGTCATTAATAAAAATAACTTTTTTTTAAACTTATGTTTTTCATATTACACCTTTATCTAGGTTTACTTTGATTACATTTTATAGCACGTAAAAAGTGTGGTCTTAGCAGTCTTAGCGTGTAAAACACGATGAAAAATGGATGACAGCACGTTCTGGATTAAATATGTAGATGGGACTATAAGACACCCTATTTTACGCAAACATGAAAGTAATAGTGAAGAATAAAGATTACAAGCAGAAAAAGAGCAAAATCCTGTCGCTTCTATCTCGACATATTTTGTATACTTACATATATTTTAAGTATTGTAAAAATACCAAATAAAGCATTTTTTAGATTAAGTTAAGTAAGTTCCAAGATATAGGGTATTTACATTCCTTTCTTCCTCGTGGTCAAACTTAGTAGTCAAACTGATTTGACCATGAGGAATTTTAACATTCTTCGTGGTCAAAGAATCTAATTTATTAAAAAATTACACCCTGTGTAATATGGCACGCCTGTAAAAAATGAATGAACAGAAGGAGTGACTAACGAATTTGACGTAAGGAGTTTAACTAAGGAGGAATTCATATCAATTAATCTTTATCTTTTTGATTAAACTCGTGTGTACCAAATAGTACCAATATAGTTCCTCTCCTGGGACGTCAATAAGCTTCAATATTAATTACACCGTTTTTAATCCTTGCTACCAAGGAAATCTAGCAGTGAGAATGTGTGTGTGCTAGTCTCAAATAAAATAATCCTATTTCGTAGGCTAATGGTACAGTCAGGTGCAAGTAAAGTTGAGTTTTACACTTGCACAATATTGGCCCTTAGGTCATAGAACATAAGAATGGTACAAAATCTGATATGTAAAGGTTGACAACATAATTGGCCAAATGAAAAGCATTCTTAGAATCAAAATATATTTTGAATAACGGTTATTGAATTTCTAATAACGAGATATTTTTATTTTACCTTTTGTACATTTTGTCAATTTTTGTATGAAACGTGTCCCTCGATCCGATTCTCAATCCACTTTGAAGGGTTCGCATCAATAAGCTTGCTTTGAACTGGTACGCGAAAAATATAACAATATGTTGTAACAAATAAAATATGTCACCATTTCATGACAATATAACGTAGGAGTGACAGATGAGTGTCCTATAATTTCTTTATTTGAAGGGAAAAGTATAATGTAATATTTAGTCTAATCAAAATATAAAAACGGGGTACAAAAAATATTAGACGTAAAGGGCCCGTTTCTCCACTTGCTAATAAAGTCCCGAACAATTTTATTATGAAACGTCAAATCCACACAAGACTTGTCAAAAAACTGACAGTTTATTTGACGAATAAGCTATTAAGGCGCCATAGGTCCAGCGACCCAAGCGCGAAGTCGACCCCGCCGCCCCGGGCCGCGCCTCGCGTCACGTTGCGACAACCGAGCGTCTTTTCTTATCATTGCGCACATAGTGTAAAAATATGCAGTACCGAAACTTTAAGTTTTCTAATTTGTAATAAAATAATAATTGCCTACAATTATTTTTTAATAAATATGAATGAATATAAAATGAAGATTATGAACAACTTTTATTAGGAACCAAATATGAAAAATTAAATAGACATGGTTTTCAGATGGTTTTGGGATGGTTTCGGGATGATTTTCAGATAATTTTCAGATTATTTACCGTCAACATTCTCCTTTTATTCGTATGTGCTCTCTTTGTAATGAAATTTGCCATAACATTGACATCTTCGGTGCATCGGCCAGAACTATCAAGCGGTCGCTATTATTGCGATAATTATTGCTCTTATTTTTTATTGTAGGTAATTCTTTTTAATCTATGTTTAAGTAATTGTTGTGTTTTTTTTTTGTAATTATGTATATTAGTATTCGGCGAGCAAAATTTAATGTGCATGCTGTGTTCGCTCATAGTAGGTTGTTGCAACTATTAGTTTTAAAATTTCACTTGTATCGATTGTACTCTGTAGCAACCAGTTTGCGAACCAAATAAAAAAATAAAAAAAAAATAAAAAATAAAAATTTTGGATGGTTTTCAGATGGTTTTTGTATGGTTTCGGGATGATTTTTAGATAATTTTTGGATGGTTTTCAGATGGTTTCGGGATGATTTTCAGATAATTTTCAGATTATTTTTGGATGGTTTTCATATGGTTTTGGGATGGTTTTTCAATAGTTTTCGGATGGCTTTTCAATGGTTTTGTGATGGCCTCAAGATGGTTTTGGGATTATTTTCGAATGTTTTTGGTATGAAACTATCTGAAAATTGTAACTAAATAATGGGATTGTTTACTTATGATTTTAGTTATGGTTATTTATTTAGGTGTAACAGGAAATAATGATTGAAAAATCATTATTTCCTGTTGGACCCACTGCTACGCACAACTAAGTTTGGCACAACTAAAAGTATTCCTGTTGGCACAATTATGGCACAACCAGATAATTGTCATTAAATAGTTCCCTTTGGTACCACAATTAAGTACATTCGTGTGCAACACTGTATAAGAGGCATGTTATGGGGTGACTCAGGAATGGTTTTGGGGTGAGTTAGGAATGGTTTTGGGGTGAGTTCGGAATGGTTTTGGGGTGAGTTCGGGATGGTTTTGGGGTGAGTTTGGGATAGTTTTGGAGTGAGTTCGGAATGCTTTCGCACCAAATGGCACTGATATAGTCGTCACATAGTGCAATCTTCCCACCTTTATTATAAATAATTTCAAAGACATGATGAGCTTAGTAAAATAACAACTTCTTGTCTGTCAAATAATAAATCCGTTTAACATACACAATATCCGCAGTCGTCATTATACTCATCTCTTATTACAAGTATACAGTGATATCAAAGAATATTTTAGTATAAGTACTATTTTTAAAACGTTGCAAACGTAATTCGTCTTTGTAGATATAGTATATCGTCTAATTCGCCACTTCCCTAAAATGTTATTTCGCCTAAAATAAACATTATGTAGTTCAAACCCTTAAAGAAACCATCGGATAATAGAAAACTACCCCAAAACTGTGAATACTATCCAAAAACAATTGTAAAGCTATACCTATAAATCGAACCTATAAACCAAAAACATTCGAAAATAATCCTAAAAGAATATCTAATTCATTCTAAAAACATTAGAAAATAATGTTAAAAGAATTCCTAATTCATCCTAAAACATTCGAAAATAATCCTAAAAGATTTTCTCATTCATACCATAAACCATCCCGAAACAATCCCAAAAACATCTTGATACCATCACAAAACCATTGAAAAACCATCCGAAAACCATTGGAAAAACATCCCATCTGAAAGCCATTCAAAAACCATCCCAAAACCATCCAAAAATCATCTGAAGACCATCCCAAAACCATCCAAAAACAATCTGAAAACTATCTAAAAATCATTCGAAAACCATCGTTAGTTTTCAGATGTTTTTGATCTGAAAACTATCCGAAAACCATCCAAAAACCATCTGAAAACCATTCGAAAACCATCCAAAAACCATCTGAAAAACCATTCGAAAACCATCCAAAAACCATCTGAAAACCATCCGAAAACCATTACGAAACAGCAAAAAAAGTAGTTGTGCCAACAGGAATACTTATTTTGTGCATAATAGTTGGTCCAACAAGAAATGGTTCCACACTGTTTTTCCTTTTTTTATTGCGTTTGTTACCCATTTTCACCAACAATTATTCTACGTAATTGAATTGCGAGCGCGGCGGTGATGGCGGAAAATTTGACACACGTCCGACGTCGATAAGGTCTGCGACCGGACTGAGTAACGCGAACTCACGCTTTGACTCCGTATTTTCGTGTATAAAATATGATATAAAAATGCCATGTAATCTTTCTAAAGTTATTTTAAATGAATTGACTAGTTCAATTAATAACTAAAAGGTTAATTAAGTTTCAAATCTTAAAACGTGTCAGAAGTAAGTTTTAAATAAGTTATTTGTTTTAAAAAAGTGGAATTTTAAATATTTTTTTTTATTGAGTGAAGTAATTCTAATTGTGTATTGAAGATATGATTTAACTAGACAAGGTACTCAAGAATACCTATTATTTTTTTGGTTCGATAATTTGAAGAACTTCATAAAAAAAAAATGTTTTTCCTAGACCTCTTCATAGGTATTTTACGAACCGGTAGCGTCTTAAGGGTTGATGGATGGAAACAGCAATGTCAAGAATATCGGTAGCTTCCAAAAAAACTAAAAACAAAGAATAATTTATACGAACGAACATAACTTCATAGGATCTGATAGGGTTCAATTAGTCTATTTCACGACTACTTATCTGACAGATAGGTTAACTGAGATTTACTGGAAACATATGGAACCGGCCTTACGGAGCGAAGACTAAACTCGTATAGGTCAACAACTCAACAGTAACACATTATGCGTTGACATTATCGGACCATCATCGTAGACGTCCGTAGACGACGTAGCATCGGCGTAGACCTACGTACGCTTACTACGCAGAAATGAAAATAGTTTACTTAACCAACATTGAATGACCTATTCTGACCTTTTAGTTTTGTGTATCTTAGCACTTGCATAATTAACCCGCACTTGCTAAGCCTTTGTGGCAATCAAAGCGTGAAGATTAGACTCGTGGGAATCAAACGTGAAAGCTATGTGGGCTTGAAGGGCCCAGTCGAATGAAAAACGGGTTGGAAACGCTTTTCACCTAGATACAATGACTAGTTTAACTCTTTTGTGTTTTGGGGAAGGTTCATTGTGCTTTCAGGTAACAATATTAAGTATTAATAATGACAAAAGTAATTATTTGTTAAATAATTTTAAACATGGTATTAAAGTCTTATTTAGAAATATTTTTTCGTTTGCGTGCTTTCCGAAATTGTCAACTGCAGGTAGCTGGTGTGAGTGTTTTCATATGACCTCACTGACTTGGCCTAACGACTATCATCTAACGACAATTTTAATAGCAGGCCAACTTTATAATAAGTATGCTTAATAACATTTTATTACGTATATTTGGGAGATGGATATCTATAGAAATTTACGACAAAGGAAACTGAAAATGTGCAAGAAAGGAGATATTACTATGAAAAGTACGCGACACTGTCAAAGTCTCAAAGGGAATATCTTACAATAGACTGGAGACCTAATCTTGCCAAGATTAGTAACGTTTCATAGATTTGTAAACAATTACGGATAAATCTTAATATCAGTGAGGGATTTTTCGCATTAATATCAGGGACAGCTTAAACATTGTTTTGTTTTGAGATAATGTTTTGAGGGATGTTTCGTGTTCAGGGACAGCTGGGACAAATTTGTTATACAGCGCCATCTATCTTCAAATATCCTACTACTAGCATACAATATAAGGTTTCTTTTCATGTCGCAGGCGGTTTGTATAATTCGCAGTATTACAAAACCACTAGCCGTTTTAAAAAGAAAGGGCCGTTTTGTATTACGGCGACTGAATTGCGGTTGCCGCATTGTATACGATGGTTTGTGTTCTTCCTCTTTATAACATTAGTAGGTATAGATAATACTATGTAAGGAGGTGTTCACATTAAGTAAAACAAGCAACTTGTAGTACAGTCACAACTTGTTGTAAGACAGTCAGCCAATGATAAAATTGACGAGACAATGATATAATGGTCTCTACTAAACTCTATGGTCAAAGATAGGAACAAAACGGTACAGATTGGAAATGACGACGCAGTGACGACATCCGGTAAATCTGCTATTTTTATCGGGTTTCCTTAATCCCTAAAGGTGCTGATAGACTTGAGCATTCACTTGTAATGAGCATTCTTGCGAATGTTACGTCACAGAAAAATTACGAGAACATTCTATCGGGCGTTCTGGCGAGCATTCTAGATTCAGATTAGTTTGCCACCATCTTCTGTTCGCTGGAATGTTCATGATGTTCGTAGCAATATTTGGCTCTATGCTCGGCTCGGCTCGTTGTTCAGTTCGACAAATATAAAAACGGCGAGTGCTCGATGTTCTGTTACAAGTGAATGCTCAAGTCTATCAGCACCTTAATGTGAACAGCTATTAAAATACGTAAGGCAAATATGTATCCGACAATTTTGTCGCTCCGGTAAAATTGTTATTCTAACCTAAATCCGCTCTGACGCTTGCACAGTTAATCAATAAATGAGGTGAGCAGGATAGATAGGACGTATTATATTGATAAATAAAAATCTATTAAATCCCTACACGCAATTTTTTTTGTAAATCAATTCAAGACCGCCTATTGTACCATGTATTTATTACCTAAGTTTGTTGTTTTATTGTTTCTGTTTTGGTGCAATAAAGTGTTTTATGTTGTATTGTATTGTATCAATTTACGGCCCTGCTACACACAACAAATGTACCTACAGTCAAAAAATGTTCAATACGGTAAAGATAGAAATCGAGTCCACAACTTATATTCACCATTAGTTAGTCTGTAAGTATACTACACCTATTTGTAAGCGTCATTGTGGCCTCAGCCTACTCATTACTAGGAAGTGGTTTCATCGACCGCAAATACCTACTAATAGGAAAGTGGTACGCTCCGGTTACTGTTTACAAAAAGGGCGGTGTTGCCAGGAAGTAGGAATAACAGTGGCTTTAAATCTGAATGAATTATAACCTCATTTGACCATCAATACAATTGATTATTTTTGTAATTTGTAACTCTTATTGTTGGTTTCACCACTTGCTAATAAAGTATTGAATAGGTTATTTGCCAATTAAAAAACCTCAAATGCATAGTATCTGTCAAATAACAGTCAGTTTATTTGACGGATAAACGGGACTGGTCAAACAGTTTTCATTCTGATTCGAGATCGCCGCCTTGTCAACGAAGGTCGTCAAGATGGCGACCTCGGATCCTCACCGTACCACGTTGCCTTTTTAAAGTGTATTTTTTTTTGTTAAAAAGTGTTCATTTAAAATACTCGACATGTGCGAAACATTGTCTATGTGTTGTTAAGACACGACAGAAACGCCACTAATTAAGAAAGAGATTTTGTTCTAATTTCTTTGTCATTAAATTCATTGTTACTTCCAAGGTACCGTACAGGCAGACAGTGACAGATTTTAATAATGTTAAGCTTCATACTTTGTTATGAAGTTTTTATTTAATTTGTATGTGTATTATGAATGCTGAAGTTTGTAATTTAGGTGTTTGCTACTTTGACATATCGTCGACGATACTGCAAAAGCGCTGATCTACTACCTATTTGCAATAGTGCGTAACTACAAGGTTGACTACTTTCCAGGAGATAAAAAAAACTTTATAATTTTTGTAATTAGAATGATATTCGCGTATCGCGCTATTGCCGCAAAGCGGCAGAGAGCTTCTGATTGGCTTATTCAAAGAGGTGTCTTCAACAACGCACAGCAATAGGAGACTAGGACAGTGTGGCGCGCAAATTTGAATTTCGCTACTTTTTTCAAATGGTAGTTCAGCGCTATTGCAGTATTTGCAGTATCGTCGACGATATATAACTACCATATATAATAACCAGCGTAAAAACTTTAATCACGGAAAATACAGATACATGGAAAAAAGATATTCAGGCGAGCGAATCTACGGGTACAGCTAGTTACATACAATTTAGAAAGTTGCAGTTAAATATTAATAATTGAATAAGTTTTGACATTCTAAATGCGGGCTAAGTCGTTATTGTAACTCAGAGGGAAATGGGATTGTCAACCCGTGGCCCTTTGTATACGTTATGTGCATTAGTAATTTTACACATTATGCTAAAGTAAATAGCAAGGCTGCTTTTCAAAAACGGATGTGAGAGGAAAACCATCAATAGTACGTTCATATGATGTCTGTATTGTTACTTAAAAATAAACAGTATTTGCCTCTACTGAAAACTTTGTAAAAAAATTTTTACAGAGATTGAGCTAGTCCCAAAGTAAGTTCGAAACTTGTGTTATGGGATACACTCAACGATACTATATTTTATAACAAATACATATAGATAGACATCCAAGACCCGAGGGCAATCAGAAAAAGTTCGTTTTTCATTATGACTCGACCAGGATTCGAAACCAGGAACTCCTGGGTGGCAGTCCGGCGTGGTAACCATTACGCCACGGAGGCCCGGAGGTCGTCAATATTTTTAACAATGCCATTTTTCGACTGCTTAAAAAAATATGTCACTTCATGTTAATATATCACATTACATAACAATACTTACAAAATTGCTAGGACTATTTCCCATTCTCATCTGTATATTACCCTTTGAGGAAATTACTTTGACGAACAGAAATATAAGTATTTAAGTAGGATTCGGTGAATGTCTGACTCTGATTGCGGTTACAGCGCGGAAACTTGGCTATCAAAATGTCAGAACCATACTGTTGAAAACGAGTTGAAATTTTTATATTGGTCCCAAAACTTACAGATTCCTGATAGAGTCTGTTTGTCTGGCATTGACTCTATGTCCGGTTCCAGAGGGTGCAGATTCAATCTCCGCTAAGGATAAAATATTTATTAAATTTGTCTTCTGTCTGAATATTTTTATAATTTAGGATTCATTTTCAAAAATATTCATTCTATGACTTAATACAATTTTAACACAGATACAATTTTATAAGTTACTAGCTTTTTTGCCCGCGACTTCGTCCGCGTGAAGTTCCGGACCCGTTCCCGTGGGAACCACATTGAATTTCGGGAAAAGTTATAGCCTATCTCACTCCCTGATAATGTAGCTTTCTACTGGTGAAAGAATTTTTGAAATCGGTCTAGTAGTTTCGGAGCCTATTCAATGCAAACAAACAAACAATCAAATCTTTCCACTTTATAAATAAATAAATATATAGGGACAATTCATACAGATTAAGCTAGCCCCAAAGTAAGCTCGAAACTTGTGTTATGGGATACTAACTCAACGATAATATATTTTATAACAAATATATATATGATAAACATCCAAGACCCGAGGCCAATCAGAAAAAGTTCGTTTTTCATCATGACCCGACCGGCGATCGAACCCGGGACCTCCTGGGTGGCGGTCTGGCGTGGTAACCATGACGCCACGGAGGTCCTACCTTTATTATATTAATATAGAAAAAAACATTTTCACTTCTCATTCTCAGAAAATGCTTATTTGCGCAGGATATAGGCTGCACAAAATCGAATTTTGTGCACAAGGGCAAAAACGTATCTACTCATAAATCTATATTTATAAAAGAGAAAATCACTGACTGATTCATCACGAAATCTCCAAAACCACAAGTGCCAGGAGTCTCAAATTTTGCATGGCGGTTCCTTTTAGGGCGTAAGTGCTCACTAAGAAAGGATTTTTAGAAATTCATCCCCTAAGGGGGTAAAACGGGGGTGCAAAGTTAGTATGAAACTTTGCCGTTTTTGAAGTTATTCGAACGAAATTCAGCATTAAGGTTCTTTACTGAAAAGCATGAAACATGAGTAAAATTTTTTTTTCATAATTCATCCATTAGGTGGTTAAACGGGGGTGCAAAGATAGTATGAAACTTTGCTGTTTTTAAAGTTATTCGAATGAAATTCAGCATGAAGGTTCTTTATTGAAAGGCATGAAATACGAGTAAAATATTTTTCTCAAAAAACATCCCCTATGGGGTTAAACGGGGGCGCAACGTTAGTATGAAACTTTACCGTTTTTAAAGTTATTCAAACGAAATTCAGCATTAAGGTTCTTTACTGAAAAGCATGAAACATGAGTAAAATATTTTTTTCAAAATTCATCCCTTAGGGGGTTAAACGGGGGTGCAAAGATAGTATGAAACTTTGCCGTTTTTGAAGGTATTCTAATGAAATTCAGCATGAAGGTTCTTTATTGAAAGGCATGAAACACGAGTAAAATATTTTTCTCAAAAATCATCCCTTAGGGGGTTAAACGGGGGTGCAAAGTTAGTATGAAACTTTGCCGTTTTTGAAGTTATTCAAATGAAATACAGCATTAAGGTTCTTTATTGAAAGGCATGCAACACGAGTAAAATATTTTTCTCAAAAATTATCCCTTAGGGGGTTAAACGGGGGTGCAAAGTTAGTATGAAACATTGCCGTTTTTGAAGTTATTCGAATGAAATTCAACATGAAGGTTCTTTAGGCGATACGAAGTTCGCCGGGTCAGCTAGTGTATCTATATTAAGGCAAAGGAAATAAGCCATACAGCCAAACACAACAAAAAGTTCAGAGAAAGAATTTGTTATTTTATAATATTTATTTTAATTTATTTGCCTAATCTGTTTTTTAAGTCATAAAAGATATTAAAATTTAAATTAAAGTACGGTAGGTTATTTAATTAATTTAAGAAAATTATTTTATTACAAAATTAATTTAATAGTAGGCTGTATAGGTCTGCAGCCCAAGCCTAATTTCAATGTCGTAAGATTAAAAAAAAAAAGCGGCGGGAAAGGGGAAACAGGTCTTGTTTTTCGTGCGTTTATTTATTTATTTCCTCGCAATCGAAGTGAAAAGCAGAGTTTATAACTCGTCCACAAAACCATTTCTATCCTCGACATTACTAACCCATCAGCATCAGCCCCTCGCCTTCGGCTCGGGCTGCTAAAAGTCTCGGATAGAAATGATTCGTTTTGTGCACTTGTTGTAAAATCTACTATACCTACTTAAATTAACGGCTCTACTAAAATCTTCAAGTCAGGAGAAAAATATGGGATTCTGTGTAAAAAATAAAATAGGTACATCTGTACACACAGTTATCTTAACCGAGACTTATCAAGTCAGTAGCTGTATAGAGTGGAATAAAGTTGTATTCCCCTCTTTTCTTTGGACGAAGGCTTTCTATTTTGAGCTAAGAATAACAGTATTACATTTTCCAATGAACTGTTGCTTTTCCATTTAAACTTTCAGTGAACAGTTAGTGCATATGAATTCAATTCACTTATTGAATTCTAAGGTTTCATGGAAATCATGAATAACATTCGATAAAGAAATTTATTGTGACCTGAAATCGTCAGTCATGCATTAAACTATGAATGTTGTAGGGAATAATATGTTCTTCCGTACTTTATTTTTCACTAAAGGTTATATAGTTTTCCGCGTTTATAGTTTGGCCATGATGCCTTACGATTATGATCAACATGAAGAACACATCTTAGCTTAAGCAGACACGATATTTAAGCGATTCATTTAGCTTAAAAGCAGTTAAATCGCCCATCGTTACCTTTACTTACGATTGGACTGAACAAACAGCCATGCCACGAACTAGACGTTATCAGCGCATAAATATACCAAAATATTGAATGACGCAATGACATGCTGCTACAGATAGCTATACTTTTGGAAGGGCGCACGACGCGGAGTGCGGAGAGAGAACAAAATGTACGCGCGAACCAATGCGATGCTGTGTGAAGGCCCAGCCGCTTGCCGCTAAGTGAAAAGTTGCCTCTTGGCCATAATGGGGAGACGGGATGTGTAGTAAACAAATATAAATAGGTATTTTATCTCCACTAAATAATACTTAAATACTCGTAGGATATAGAATGAAAAATAAATGTTTGTATAGCGCGATCGGAGATGAAAGTAGTTTATCACGTTCATCACTAAGGTGTGATCTGGGCAGTAAGAAGCAATGTGGGCGGCGAGCGACGGGCGGGTGAACGGATTTGTTCCAACCAAAGTTGGACAGTTGTCCTTCAAGCTCATCCAGGTCAGCCAACTCAACATTAGAGCAGGTACCAGTCGTGCTCGCTATTTTTCAAGTCACTAGAGGGGCATTCGGACTAAATACCTGACACATCATTACACCGCTTTCTCATTACCATTACACACGCTTTTTTGAGTGTAGAGTAGAGGGTTACTGAGAAATGACGACCTCCGTGGCGTAATGGTTGCCACGCCAGACCGCCACCCAGGAGGTCCCGGGTTCGATCCCCGGTCGGGTCATGATGAAAAACGATCTTTTTCCGATTGGCCTCGGATCTTGGATGTTTATCTATACATATATGTATTTGTTATCTATATATATAAAATGCTTTGTCCTGACTGACTGACTGACTGACTGAGAATCAACGCACAGTCTAAACCGCTCATCGTAAAAATCTGAAACTTGGCAGGTGGACCTATTATATGACGTAGGCGTCCGATAAGAAAGGATTTTTCGAAATTCGAACTCTAAGGGGGTGAAAAAGGGGGGTAAAGTTACTATGGGACAACTTGATTCCTTGGTCCAATCTACTTCAAATTTTGCATAAAAATTGTTTAAGAGAATTGATGGAAGACGTGATTCTTATTTTGTTGAAATTCTTGAAAAATATGTATTTTGTGGATAATTTTCTTCGATTTGATATCAATACTCATACTCCTTAGTGCTTTTGATTCAATTACATTTCATTTTGACACATCCGTGAAGTGAAGTGTGTCATCTGTCATGTAATCTATATATATAAAATGCTTTGTCCTGACTGACTGACTGACTGACTGACTGACTGACTGACTGACTGACTGAGAATCAACGCACAGCCTAAACCGCTCATCGTAAAAATCTGAAATTTGGCAGGTGGAACTATTATAAGACGTAGGCGTCCGATAAGAAAGGATTTTTCGAAATTCGAACTCTAAGGGGGTAAAAAAGGGGGGTAAAGTTTACTATGGGACAACTTGATTCCTTGGTCCAATCTACTTCAAATTTTGCATAAAAATTGTTTAAGAGAATTGATGGAAGACGTGATTCTTATTTTATTGAAATTCTTGAAAAATATGTATTTTGTGGGTAATTTTCTTCGATTTGATATCAATACTCATACTCCTTAGTGCTTTTGATTCAATTACATTTCATTTTGACACATCCGTGAAGTGAAGTGTGTCATCTGTCATGTAATATTTTTATAAATTGTGAATATTCAAACAAAATGATTTCCTAATGTCGTCGTACTATTTATTCTGTTTGTGATCTCGGAAAACAGCTAAAATTCTAACTATGTATAAAGCGGAATCATATTCATCGATAATAAACAGTAAGTAATTAAATATAAAATTTATAATATTTGACAGGGTTCAAGTTAAATTGGTCAATGGTTAAATGGCATATTGATATTGTCTCTTTCTCACTTATAGGAAATCTCATTACGTCGACTCGCTCTAATATTTCGTAGTGTTGTTGTAGGGATGGTTGTAGGCTGAGGTTGTAGGTATTGAAATACCCATATACTTATACATTTTTTTACGGAAGTGGTTGGAAAACAAGCTCAGGAATATGGATCATTTGATATTAGGTGATTACCGTCGACTATGGAGCACATAGATTCTAGGGTCCCTGACCCGTTGCCGACCTATAACAGGAAAAGACAGGATATATAGCAAGAAATAGTATAAGGAAGGAGTTAGATTTTTTTATACCACAAAGGTGGCAAACAACAATTTCGGATATTTTACTCTCCGAACAAAACGCATTGCTGCTTCACATCAATATTCTGTATAAGGGTGGTACTTCACCGGTCGGGCTAGCCTATTTCATAAACGCCCACTCCAAAGATTGTAATGAGAAGTATTTAAATAGAAAAATAATCATGTATACATATGAAAATGTTTTGTCTTGACCGTAGAGACCTGAAATTTGGGTGTGTGATGTAGGCAACCGATAAGAAAGAATTTTTTGAAATTCCCACGGGAAAGCGGGATAAACGCAAACGAAGTTGCGCGGGTTTCTCTAGTATTTTTATAAATTGTGAATATTCAAACAAAATGATTTCATAATGTCGTCGTACTATTTATTCTGTTTGTGATCTCGGAAAACAGCTTAAAATTCTAACTATGTATAAAGCGGAATCATATTCATCGATAATAAACAGTAAGTAATTAAATATTAAATTTATAATATTTGACAGGGTTCAAGTTAAATTGGTCAATGGTTAAATGGCATATTGATATTGTCTCTTTCTCACTTATAGGAAATCTCATTACGTCGACTCGCTCTAATATTTCGTAGTGTTGTTGTAGGGATGGTTGTAGGCTGAGGTTGTAGGTATTGAAATACCCATATACTTATACATTTTTTTTACGGAAGTGGTTGGAAAACAAGCTCAGGAATATGGATCATTTGATATTAGGTGATTACCGTCGACTATGGAGCACATAGATTCTAGGGTCCCTGACCCGTTGCCGACCTATAACAGGAAAAGACAGGATATATAGCGAGAAATAGTATAAGGAAGGAGTTAGATTTTTTTTATACCACAAAGGTGGCAAACAACAATTTCGGATATTTTACTCTCCGAACGAAACGCATTGCTGCTTCACATCAATATTCTGTATAAGGATGGTACTTTACCGGTCGGGCTAGCCTATTTCATAAACGCCCACTCCAAAGATTGTAATGAGAAGTATTTATTAAATAGAAAAATAATCATGTATACACATGAAAATGTTTTGTCTTGACCGTAGAGACCTGAAATTTGGGTGTGTGATGTAGGCAACCGATAAGAAAGAATTTTTTGAAATTCCCACGGGAAAGCGGGATAAACGCAAACGAAGTTGCGCGGGTTTCTCTAGTATTTTTATAAATTGTGAATATTCAAACAAAATGATTTCATAATGTCGTCGTACTATTTATTCTGTTTGTGATCTCGGAAAACAGCTAAAATTCTAACTATGTATAAAGCGGAATCATATTCATCGATAATAAACAGTAAGTAATTAAATATTAAATTTATAATATTTGACAGGGTTCAAGTTAAATTGGTCAATGGTTAAATGGCATATTGATATTGTCTCTTTCTCACTTATAGGAAATCTCATTACGTCGACTCGCTCTAATATTTCGTAGTGTTGTTGTAGGGATGGTTGTAGGCTGAGGTTGTAGGTATTGAAATACCCATATACTTATACATTTTTTTTACGGAAGTGGTTGGAAAACAAGCTCAGGAATATGGATCATTTGATATTAGGTGATTACCGTCGACTATGGAGCACATAGATTCTAGGGTCCCTGACCCGTTGCCGACCTATAACAGGAAAAGACAGGATATATAGCGAGAAATAGTATAAGGAAGGAGTTAGATTTTTTTTATACCACAAAGGTGGCAAACAACAATTTCGGATATTTTACTCTCCGAACGAAACGCATTGCTGCTTCACATCAATATTCTGTATAAGGATGGTACTTTACCGGTCGGGCTAGCCTATTTCATAAACGCCCACTCCAAAGATTGTAATGAGAAGTATTTATTAAATAGAAAAATAATCATGTATACACATGAAAATGTTTTGTCTTGACCGTAGAGACCTGAAATTTGGGTGTGTGATGTAGGCAACCGATAAGAAAGAATTTTTTGAAATTCCCACGGGAAAGCGGGATAAACTCAAACGAAGTTGCGCGGGTTTCTCTAGTAATATATAATATCGTTGAGTTAGTATCCCATCCCATAACACAAGTCTCGAACTTACTTTGGGGCTAGCTCAATCTGTATGAATTGTCCCTATATATTTATTTATTTATTTATTAAATGTTGATACTTATCAAAGTACAAAGACGAAGTATCAACGTTTTCAGGGTAGTTTTCAGGGTATACCCTATCCTACTCGTATTTGAAAACGGAATCGTTACTTCTTAGGCAAACGCCCTTGTTCGTCTCTTTGTACTAAAAGTAAACACAAATCGTTGTTTATTGACCTAAATGCGTCCGGTCGGCAACAATCGATTTTATTGCATAGACATAAAGTTCTTCCAGACAGTTTAAAGACGATTCCGTGTCGATAAGTGCGGTGACCTAATATGTGTAATACAACGTATAACAATTTATTTTTCCACGTACAATACCCGGCTTGATAGATATGTGGCGTCTGCGGAAATCGACGATTTTATTGTCTGGAATGAACGATGTAATATCATCTTATAAGAAACAATTAGGAGGAATAATGAAAGACAACATTTTCCTGGTTTTGAAATGTACATAAGGGTGTAATAAGGATTCTTTCTGAAAATTGCGTTGGAACATTTTGTATTTTTGAAAACCTGGCAATTGCCTTTCGCGCTGTGGCTTCACAATTTAGGGTTCCGTATACACTATGTTTAGCTTGCTTGTTAGTTGTACGTTTTCTTCAGGAAAAATTTCTTGGATAAAACGTAACGTATCTTATTGGTTTTGCATGGCGAGGTTTAACAGTTTGAGATATCCAGTGATTTGTAAGTTCAGTCTAGCGATCGAGAGTCAAACTTTCAATATAAACAGTTTTTTTAGATATAAACAAATCTTACACGAACCGTAAAATGTACATCGGAGAGCCCATACTGTAATCTTGTTTCAGAAAATACATAAAAAGTGTCAGTGGTTAGGGATCAAAAGATTCTTTCGACTGTGCAAAACTCCGATGGTTAATCCGTCCAATCGATGAAGGTCGCTTTCACCATTCCAAGTTATAGCATTCGAAGGTTCTTCATAAAGTGGCCGGTTTGTAAAGCTCATCGGACACGAAGCGGCACTCAAGCACGAGGCATTGTGGATATTTAATACAGAATGCATTTCCAGAGATTTATAAGTGTACTTTGTCGGCCGACTGACAGTTTGTGGTTGTTTTGAACGTTTTTCTTTGAAGGTTATATATTAACCAAGGTTAATGCACCTAAGATTATAGCATTTGGTCTAATCTAAATAATAAAATTGCAGTAGGTATATTTTATAATTTTATCATGATCAAATGAAGAAGGAACTCTGAAATATTATAGCTTCAATCACCACATTGAATGCCACCGACTCGCATGGAAAGTTGTAGATCTACTGTGAAATGTCGGATGGCGCTGCTGGGACCATCATGAAAGGGGAATGCCAGGTTGCCATAGTAATTTAGGCCCTCAATGCACACATATGAAACTATATGGAAATAAAAGCACAAGCAAATAAAGTTTCAAGTCCCGTACAGCACACGTGGTTCTTGAGTAAGTCGCACACCACATAAGATATACATCCGGACTGGTAATAACAATACAATTATCGCATAAATCGATTCATAAAATAGATAAATAGTGACTTATTTTAAATTTCATACCCAGTATTTGCATTAGGTCCTATTTTTTGTACGGCTGTCTAATCTCTCTATAATAACCCATGTCTGTGATAATTAAAAACACGTACAAACCATTTTTTAATTCTTTTAATTACCTAGGCGAACTAATTGACGAATATTCCAAATATAATTAATTAATATCAACCATAAAAGAGTGTTAAGCCTTTGTGTGCCATAATTTGATTGGCGGTTGTCTCTTTGAGCTTCGGCTATGCGTTTTAATTAGATTTTAATAAAAGGCAGACTTATCAAAATCAATTGCAAAATATATATACATACCTAATAGCAAAATATCTTATTTGCACACCAATTAAAAGAGAGAGAGAGAGAGCGAGAGAAATTGCAGTGCTTTTTTTAAAGATTTCACAAAACAAAATGTTTTTTGCAATATCGGAAATAAAACATAGTCGAGAATTAATAACAAAGAATTTTATGATAACAACTCAATCTTCTGTATGGAAGTAATTATAATTACAAAGTTGTTTAAATTTAGAAAAGTCTTACTGGAGAGTAGGACGACTCAGGCCGTTTGTCCCAAAAAAAAAACATCTTATACTCATGGCTAAAAAGTTATAACATTAACACAACTCATTTGCATTTCTAATAGAGATTAGTATCAATTTATTTCAATACGTAATAAAATATAGAGAATTAGTTTATTTAAACGTACAATACATAACTAAATAACAAGAAACTAATTAAAAATAACTAAATAACAAGAAACTAATTAAAAACTAAACTAACAATAAAAATTTAAAAGTAATATTAAAAATTCAAAAGGCATGGTCCCTCTGGTAGGGTGAACAAAATGCTAGCAGCGTTACCTCGCTGAATGGCGATAGAGATCCGTTGAGCGAAGTAACTGCCAGCCTTTGGGACACCAGTGGTTTGTCGCAGTATTTTTGTGATGTCCCTAAAAGAGTAACTAATCTCTTTTAGGGACATCGCAAAAAGACTCCGAAGTTTTTTTGTTAGTAAAGATTATAATATTATTTTATAAGACTTATAATAAACTCTAATATAAGTTAGAGAACTCTCGCAGCACATCGCAGTGTAAATTACTCGACAGAAGTTGTGCATACAACTCGAGAAGTTTAAATTAAACGTCATCTATAATATAATAAAAGTGTAAAAAAAGTTTGTCTGTACATTGAATATATTTCCAAAAAAATTGTTTAGGGCGATGAAGAATAAGCAATAGAACAAGAATTTCGTAAAATGTTGTCCGTCTGTTTGTATGTATGTATGTTTGTATGTATGTTTGTACACGCTAATCTCAGAAACGGCTGAACCGATTTGGATGTGGTTTTCACTAATATGTGGCGATTTGCTCAACTTAACATTTAGTGTATGTTTCTTTTCAAAATTCCCACGGGAATCTAAGATATACGCAAACGAAGTTGCGAGGGTATATCAACGCACAGCCCAAACCGCTGGGTCTAGAGATTCCAAATTTGGCATGTAGGTTACTTACGACGTCTAGGGATATACAAAGAAAGGATTTTTCAAAATTCCCACGGGAAAGCGAGATATACGCAAACGAAGTTGCAAGAGGACGCACAGACCAAACCGTTGGGTCTAGAGATGCCAAATTTGGCATGTAGGGTCCTTATATGGTCCGGACCGACCAGACCGGACCGGACCGGACCGGAACGGATCAGACCTGATCGGTCCGGAAGGAACCGCACCGTACCGAGTCCGTACCGGACCGGACCGAACCGGACCGGACCGTTTTTTTTTGTCCGTCTGTTTGTATGTTTATATGTTTGTATGTATGTTTGCACACGCTAATCTCAGAAACGGCTGAACCGATTTGGATGCAGTTTTCACTAATATGTGGCGATTTGCTCAACTTAACATTTAGTGTATGTTTCTTTTCAAAATTCTCACGGGAATCTGAGATATACGCAAACGAAGTTGCGAGGGTATATCAACGCACAGCCCAAACCGCTGGGTCTAGAGATTCCAAATTTGGCATGTAGGTTCCTTACAATGTCTAGGGATGTACTAAGAAAGGATTTTTCAAAATTCCCACGGGAAAGCGGGATATACGCAAACGAAGTTGCGAGAGGACGCACAGCCCACACCGTTGGGTCTAGAGATGCCAAATTTGGCATGTAGGGTCATTATAAGGTCCGGACCGACCGGACCGGATCGGACCGGACCGGAACGGATCAGACCTGATCGGTCCGGAAGGAACCGCACCGTACCGAGTCCGTGCCGGACCGGACCGAACCGGATCGCACCGGTTTTTTTTTCTGAAGAAATATATGTTAATTGGTATGTTATGTACCTTATCAGGACCGGACCGACCGGACCGGAGGGGACCGACTGGACCTGATCGGACCGGACTATCTATCTATCTATAATACAGGGAGGAAAAAGGCGACGAACACAGCCGAAAGTTTGATGATATGTACCTTACAGACATGCGTTTTATATAGGTTTCATTTAAAAATAGTTTATTTAAAAAAAAGGCACAGATTTGAAAATTTCCTACGTGCCGATAACCCTAATTCCAGAACAACAGTGCATTTGATAAGATAACTACACGGACGGGTACTACTACGCTACGGACAGGCTGTAGGTACCTAGCTTAGCCCTTGCCTAGCCCACGATACACACATACCTACCTATTAATAGTAATTCTGATTATCATTTAAAAAATCTAGCAAACATGAAGTAGGTACGCCAGGAACTTACCTACAACACACGATGCTCGATGTATCTGAGCGCATCTCTCTCATGCGACTCATGCGACACAACACTCAAAACCACTAAACAACATTTAAAACACTAAACATCACTTAAAACACCAATACCATTTAATAAATAATAGAAACTTTCACAATTTACTTCTAGCATGTACCTATTGACAATAGGATATTTTTGTATCACTATGGTAACCGTGACAATTACCATGTACCAAAGGCAAATAAACTTTCATTCATTCATCCGTTCATTCAATTAATTCAGGGCTGGATTCGGTAAGTCTGATTATTGGCGTATTTGTTTTAACATAGGTACTCTCTTCGCTAAAAAGAATAAGTAATTACGAATAGTTTTTATTAGGCTTTTTT
Organism: Endotricha flammealis; assembly: GCA_905163395.2. Classification (NCBI taxonomy): domain Eukaryota; kingdom Metazoa; phylum Arthropoda; class Insecta; order Lepidoptera; family Pyralidae; genus Endotricha; species Endotricha flammealis. The sequence continues at coordinate 7,423,443 of LR990870.1, read as the reverse complement.
TTTTATTATCACTAAGGAATGATAGTATGAGTTGCTAGCGGTACAATTAACAAAAAACACATGTTTTATTCCAATCACTACGGCATAAAGGAATAAAAAGCCTTAAAGGTCGTTATTAGGCTACGCTACCAACATCTAAGATTAAAAAGTTATGAAATCAATGTTATGGTTATGTTTACTTATAGTTAAAAATAATCGTGGTCAGGTCAATGACCGATTTAAAAAAAACGACCTTAATACATCCCCGTTGCTGCGTTCACAGCTGATTTTAGGGATGAAATCACACAGTTTTACAACTAATGTTTGTTAGTCAATTACTCCGAAACTATCATACTTAGACAAAAGATCTTTCACCAGCATAAAGCAGATGTATAAACCTCTTAAGAAATTTCGGGAGTGTCGGTCGCCCTCAGGGCACCCTGTATAATAAAAGTGTAAAAAAAGTTTGTCTGTACATCACTACATAGTATAAAACAAAGTCGCTTTTTCTGTCCCTATGTCCCTTTGTCCCTTTGTCCCTTTGTCCCTTTGTATGCTTAAATCTTTAAAACTACGCAACGGATTTTGATGCGGTTTTCACCAACGGATAGCCTGGTTCATGAGGAAGGTTTATGTATAAAATTTGTCAGGATTTTATGTAAATTGGCTGAAATATAAAGATTATTGTTGGGAGTGTCGGAAAAAATCAACCGCTTGGGAGCTGTCGACGAAAACGCTGGCTAAACCCTTTGAGATATAACAAAACAAAAATTATAGGATATTCCTCTTATTTAGGTCTCCAAAAAAGTCCGCGATAGCATATATTTATCGTATACGGATAACTTACTATAAAATAAAAAGCGATTTCCGAGTAATAATGCGGAAATAGCGCCATCTAGCGTAGAATAGAAAGAACTTGAATTGGAAACCGATTTTGACGTATACAATATTAATCCTTATCCAGTTAACTACGTTAGTTACCTTAAGTATTTCATGTACATTATTATAATCTTTACATCATATTATTTAAATAAATACTTTAGAAGTTATAGCAAAAAATTTACGCGCTTGCCGAAATTAGTTCAAGTTTTTTCTATTCTACGCTAGATGGCGCTATTCAAAAGCATCGCGCTATGGTTACGTTTTCATTAAATTATAAATATCGCGCGAAAATTAAAGCACTTTAAATCTATTACGCTAGGCGCTGTTTAAAAATAAAATTATAGATACTTACATACTTTTAATTTGTTTATGCTTCACAATTTGAATTATTTAAAGTTAATATTAAGGGTGCATTTTATTTGTTTCGTGTTATAATTTTTGATACAATTTATTGTAAATAGATAGATATAGATAGACACTTACATACTCGCTTCAATTTAGTCCTTTGTTTGGGCTTATTTTAACATCTGTCGCATTTTTTATTGGTTTCGTGTTGATTTATGTTATCTTTGAGTTTTTTTTTTAATTATAGATACTTACATACTTTTAATTTGTTTATGCTTCACAATTTGAATTATTTAAAGTTAATATTAAGGGTGCATTTTATTTGTTTCGTGTTAAAATTTTTGATACAATTGATTGTAAATAGATAGATATAGATAGACACTTACATACTCGCTTCAATTTAGTCCTTTGTTTGGGCTTATTTTAACATCTGTCGCATTTTTTAATGGTTTCGTGTTGATTTATGTTATCTTTGAGTTTTTTTTTAATTGACAGATTATAACAATTATTTAAGTTTAATTAGCAATATAAAGTACCTATTTCATGACAATTTAATCATGCCTCGACGAAAGTCTAATATAGGACGCAGTACATCTTCTGCCAAAAGAATTCGTTTGAGTCGAAGCAACGAAAATGATCAAGAGAGGGATGTTCGTTTATCGTTGGACCGTGAAAGGCATGTTTCCCAAAGAGCGCGAGAATCGTCGGTGGATCGCACAGTTCGTTTATCGTTGGATTGTGAAAGGCATGTTTCCCAAAGAGCCCGAGAATCGTCGGTGGATCGCACAGTTCGTTTATCGTTGGATTGTGAAAGGCATGTTTCCCAAAGAGCCCGAGAATCGTCGGTGGATCGCACAGTTCGTTTATCGTTGGATTGTGAAAGGCATGTTTCCCAAAGAGCCCGAGAATCGTCGGTGGATCGCACAGTTCGTTTATCGTTGGACTGTGAAAGGCATGTTTCCCAAAGAGCGCGAGAATCGTCGGTGGATCGCACAGTTCGTTTATCGTTGGACTGTGAAAGGCATGTTTCCCAAAGAGCGCGAGAATCGTCGGTGGATCGCACAGTTCGTTTATCGTTGGACTGTGAAAGGCATGTTTCCCAAAGAGCGCGAGAATCGTCGGTGGATCGCACAGTTCGTTTATCGTTGGACTGTGAGAGGCATGTTTCCCAAAGAGCGCGAGAATCGTCGGTGGATCGCACGCACAGTTCGTTTAGCGTTGGACAATGATAGACATAACGCTCAAAGAGACAGAAACGCCCGAAGATAGACAACTCCGCTTACGTAACGACCGTATTCGTTGCTGGAATCGACTTAACTACTCAATGTTTTTCACATGGACAATTGTATGTTGCCCTGTCACGTTCACGTGTAACATCAAAAAAAAAAATATGTTTGTTTTTACACGAAATGACGCAGAAGTTGTCAATGTGGTATATAAAGAAATATTTTAGTATGTTAAAAAACAAACTAAAATATTTATTTATATATGTAAGTATACGACTGTTTAACACAGGCAGATAGTTATAACCCGTGCGAAGCCGGGCCGGGCCGCTAGTTGAATATATTTCGAAAAAAATTGTTTAGGGCGATGAAGATTAAGCAATAGAACAAGAATTTTGTAAAATTTTGTCCGTCTGTTTGTATGTTTGTATGTATGTATGTTTGTATGTATGTTTGTACACGCTAATCTCAGAAACGGCTGAACCGATTTGGATGCGGTTTTCACTAATATGTGGCGATTTGCTCAACTTAACATTTAGGGTATGTTTCTTTTCAAAATTCCCACGGGAATCCGAGATATACGCAAACGAAGTTGCGAGGGTATATCAACGCACAGCCCAAACCGCTGGGTCTAGAGATTCCAAATTTGGCATGTAGGTTACTTACGACGTCTAGGGATATACAAAGAAAGGATTTTTCAAAATTCCCACGGGAAAGCGAGATATACGCAAACGAAGTTGCAAGAGGACGCACAGACCAAACCGTTGGGTCTAGAGATGCCAAATTTGGCATGTAGGGTCCTTATATGGTCCGGACCGACCGGACCGGACCGGACCGGAACGGATCAGACCTGATCGGTCCGGAAAGAACCGCACCTTACCGAGTCCGTGCTGGACCAGACCGAACCGGACCGGACCGTTTTTTTTTGTCCGTCTGTTTGTATGTTTGTATGTATGTTTGCACACGCTAATCTCAGAAACGGCTGAACCGATTAGGATGCGGTTTTCACTAATATGTGGCGATTTGCTCAACTTGACCATTTAGTGTATGTTTCTTTTCAAAATTCCCACGGGAATCCGAGATATACGCAAACTGCGAGGGTATATCAACGCACAGCCCAAACCGCTGGGTCTAGAGATTCCAAATTTGGCATGTAGGTTACTTACGACGTCTAGGGACATACAGAGAAAGGATTTTTCAAAATTCCCACGGGAAAGCGAGATATACGCAAACGAAGTTGCAAGAGGACGCACAGACCAAACCGTTGGGTCTAGAGATGCCAAATTTGGCATGTAGGGTCCTTATATTATGGTCCGGACTGACCGGACCGGACCGGACCGGACCGGACCGGACCGGACCGGACCGGAACGGATCAGACCGGAACGGATCAGACCTGATCGGTCCGGAAAGAACCGCACCGTACCGAGTCCGTGCCGGACCGGACCGTTTTTTTTTTGTCCGTCTGTTTGTATGTTGTATGTATGTTTGCACACGCTAATCTCAGAAACGGCTGAACCGATTTGGATGCGGTTTTCACTAATATGTGGCGATTTGCTCAACTTAACCATTACCTTATCACCTACCGTACCTCATCAGGACCGGACCGACCGGACCGGAGCGGACCGACTGGACCTGATCGGACCGGACTATATATATATATCTAAAATTCAATGTCCTGACTGACTTAACTATACATATATCAACGCACAGCCCAAACCGGTGGGTCTAGAGATTCCAAATTCGGACTGTAGGTTCCTTACGACGGCGACGTCTAGGGGTGTACAAAGAAAGGATTTTTCGAAATTCCCACGGGAAACCGAGATATGCGCAAACGAGGTTGCGAGGCTATATCAAATTTGGTATGTAGGTTCCTTACGACGTCTAGGGATGTACTAAGAAAGGATTTTCCAAAATCCCACGGGAAAGCGAGATATGCGCAAACGTAGTTGCGAGAAGACGCACAGCCCAAACCGCTGGGTCTAGAGATGCCAAATTTGTCATGTAGGGTCCATATAAGGAGCGGACCGGACCGGAACGGATCAGACCTGATCGGTCCGGAAGGAACCGCACCGTACCGGGCCATGCCGGACCGGACCGGTTTTTTTTTAGGTTCCATATCAGGACCGGACCGCCCGGACCGGCCCGGACTGACCGGACCGACCGGACCGGATGGAACCGTACCGTATCGGGCCGTGCAGGACCGGAATTTGTTTCTGAAGAAAAATATGCTAATTGTTACTAGGCCTCGCGGGCGAAGCCGCGGGCAAAGGCTAGTTCTATAATAAGCCGATTAAAAATTTTGGATATCCAAATATATATGATTCAAATTGCATTTTTTAAATTATTTAGGAGGTTGGTATCTGGAAATTCAGAACTTTATCAACAAACTTTACTGAATTAAAATGTTGATCCGTCGTCAGTCATTCAAGGCAAAGTTTTTTATACTACATAGGTGGCAAACAAGCATACGGTAGGCCTGATGGTAAGCCGTCACCGTAGCCTATAGACGTTTGCAATACCGAGTACCACTCACGCGTTGCCAACCCTCCCAACCCCCCCCCCCCCAAGTGGAGCCCTGGAGACCTTACTCACCGTAGGAACACAACATGGCCGAGACCAATGCTATTTGGCTACGATCTTCTGTAAGGTGGAGGTCCTTCCCCAGACGAGCTGCTCCAATTTGAGCGGATTATCCGCTGTGCCCTTCCTCTCTTATATGTGTAGATATGTGTCGTCTTTGTTAATCTTGACTAAATAGGGGATGCAGTGATGCGACTATGTAGTGAGGTAGATCTCACTATTGATGTGTTAAAACAGATCTACGTAAATCGATAACGTTAACAAGCACATAGAGTTTCTGTAAACTGATTGCTTTGAGCTATAGAAAGTGTCTGCTACGAGATAACCAAACAGTAAATCCAAACAAACCTCGTGCATTCGCTGAACCGAATTCAAACGTAGGTTGAGTTTAGATAGCACTGGAGAACTTCGGAGTAGGTTGGTATTAATTGATTTTGATCTGCAGGCTATCTCGAAAGCTATGCCGATGCGTTTTGGAATTTTGACATTTTGTAGGTATAGTCAACAAAGGAAAGGGGTAACCAGGGTAGAGAACTAATAACAAAGATTTTCATGCGAATAATGTAAGCATAGTTACTAAACTTTGTAGTTAGTTACGTAGTACAATATAAATATTGATAAATATATTTGTCAGTTATTTCTCTTGCCTGGTTGCCTGGAAGAAATTGCTTTGCAATAAGGCCGCCTTTTGTACTTTATTACTCGTAATTCTCTTGTGTTTGTAGCAATAAAGAGTTTTTGTATTGTATATTTTCTAGTAAATCCCTTCCCGCAATATTTAGAAATCTTTAATCATATTTTCAGCCCTGATTAACTCTTTTCTTTCTTGACTGTACTCTTGACATGTGTGTAGAGTCACATTGGTTTAAATTAGTGTAGTCATATAAAGAAGTAACTGAAATTTCGTATTAAAACAATTTCATTTTAATTGTCATTGCTATTGTTATTGATTTGAAATTGGGATAATATTACATTTAAGCCTGTCGTGACTGTTGTTGACACGCAATCAGCTTCAGCTAATTAGGACGGTACTAATTATGTTTATCTTTGCATGACAATCACAAAAAATCCTATATTTAGGAAAGTACTTATCGCCGAGTCAGGGGTAGAAATCGATCGGCAGACAACGCACCGGCTCGTTGGTCAGACGACATTGTGCGGGTAATGGGGCCCTGGATGACACTGGCACAGAGCCGAGTAACGTGGCGTGAAAAAAAAGAGGGCTATTGATTGCAGGCCGGTAATAAAAAAAGAAAAAAAAAGAATTGTTTTAGAATTAGATCATTCTATAATTAATTCATCTATATATTTTTTTCGAATAAGATAGAAGTATACAACTAATTACGTTGACGACTTTGATCATACTATATTTTGGTGCGTGTTCACTCATAATCGGGAGTAAATGTCCAAAAATAAAAACCGTTAAATTTCCATGAATAAAATATGAGTTCGACAATATTTTCGTGTTTACATAATAAGGCGTCCGATTTAATGAAGTGTCTCCTCAAAAATGTCCACTACCTTATAAATACAATCAAATTATTTTGAAAGCACTCACTTTATCCTTGTCTTGAAGCGGCAGCAGCGATTTAGGAGTACGTAATAATAGTTTAAAACAAAAAAAAAAGGTTGGGTCACCTGAAGTCACCTCATGGTAAGTTAACCTTCCGCTTATGGAGCGATTATACGTGGAGATACCAAAAGAGTCCTTGAGCTGTTACCGCGACCTTTAACAGTAAGGTCAAATCAGGCTAAGGGCTATAACTTTTCTTTTCTTACCTCTTATGATGAGAGGAAGATGAGAGATTGGCAATAACTCGGAAATAGCTTTATGATTTTATCATGAACTATGTCGCTTCGTTACTTCAGTCTTTCCTTTCCAAGCGAAGCTTCTAGAAGTGTCTACTTAAAAGCTTATCTCTAAGATAGCTGTTTACTTTGCTCTTTCAAACATTGCTATTCTATGAAAATAGTTTGCAATTTCATGGATAATTTAGCCTAACAACCTGTTATGTTTTCAAAATGTTCATTGTTACTACATGTTATTGTAATAAACAAAATTGATTATTACAATAATAATTTTGATTACCTTATATTTAAAAGGGGTCGCCAGAGTCGCCACAGAGATTATTGTTTGTGCAACACTTCAAACAGAAAGCACAATTAGAAGTTTAATCATTTATGAGAACGTAGAAATTAATGAAATTATTTTGTGGAGAGATAAACATTTTAATCATCAATTATAGCCTAGATGCTACTATAATTTCATTTCATTCACTTACATTATACACTAGACTTTTTACATGAGATTCTTCTTCTTTCTTTCTTTTCTTAATTAATGGCGTTTCTGTCGTGTCTTAACGACACATTGACAATTTCGCCAATGTCGAGTATTTAAATGAACACTTTTTAACAAAAAAGTACACTTTAAAAAAGCAACGTGGTACGGTGAGGATCCGAGGTCGCCATCTTGACGACCTTCGTTGACAAGGCGGCGATCTCGAATCTACAAATCTACATGAGATTCGCCTTTGTAAGTTCTTTGTTGTCAAGTTTTGTTTATGTTTTGTATCAAGTTTAGTTGAATAAAGTATACTTACCCAAATTTTACTATTTGTCACGGCAATCAAGGATAGGATTCGAATCAGAGTCCTTCCTAGATTGGCTGGTTACATTGAGCTATCACCGCAAATGAGAAAAAGTAACCTAAATACTGGTAGTCACAAGTTTAATTATGTTTGGGTTAATTTGAATTGACTTTTAGGCAGTTGAACAAGTTTAATGAGTTAATTACTTTTTATTATTCAGAATGTTCTCTTTTTTATGCTATGGCTATGATAAATTTATCGAATCAGGAAAAGGCTAATCATCAAATTAGTGAATTTACCTTTTGAACACAGGATTATAAAACGAAAACTTTTGCACAAAGCGTGCACTGTTATTTGCAATAAAAACTAAATAACAATGCATGCTTTTAAAGTAGAGGGGGCGTCAATACACGCGGATTGTTTTATGAAATGTTGGAAAATAAGAAAGAGGCATCGGTGAAAGCCCCATCAAAATTGAAGAGACAGACATACAAATAAATTGGAATTTGTATATTTCAAATCATCATGATGGAAAAAATAATAGTTTTATTTACAGACAAGTTTTTTTTGGCACGATGAAAGTACTTCACTAATTTGAGAAACGAATAAAATATTGTAATGTTATTTCATAGCGTCATTAATACTTTTTATTTAATAATATTTATTGAAATAAACAACTTTTGTGAAATTTACACCACAAGCAGCTGTCAGGAAGTTTTCTTATCTGTGGACTAAACATCATTTGAGCAATATATTTTCGTGAATATTCAGCAGATATTAACCCCGTACGAGGATTATCTAGAGCGTAAATAAAACGCTGTGTCGTATAAAATACGCAGGTTGTGATAATCCTTATAATGTAATAACTCTTCTCTCTTCGAAGTAAAAGTGTCATATATTTCGTTAGCCTACTTTTATCGCGAATTCTATTGTATTTGTTATTGTAGCAAAACTTGGATCCTTCTATTTCCCATGGATTTTTGAAAGAATCGGTCTGCGGTTCTATTCTCGAAACAAAAATAATGTTCAATCTCTTTTCAAACTCCCGCACTATCTCGCTCATTCTTATTTTGTATGAGTGAGACATAGCTTGAGATTGACATGAGATGCGATTGTAACTGTTCTTTTTTACGAGAATAGGGGGGGGGGGGGAAGGGCTGATTTCTAAGAGTAATATAGGTAATGTTTTTATTACCCATTAGACTCATGAAACCCGCGCAACTTCGTTTGCATGTATTTATGCACAGCAGCGCCATCTATGTCAGGCGTTTGATCAAATCCTACGGAAATCGCCGGACGAAAATGGACGTCAGCAGGCAGTGCGAGTTGGTCGTGAATTGTCGGACTGGAATGCTTTGTCTGCAGGCGTTCCGCAGGGTGGCATTTTGTCCCCTCTATTATTTTCCACTTTTATTAATATTTTGTCTTCTTCGCTCAGTTGCTCTTACCATTTCTATGCAGACGATTTGCAGATATATATACAGACACCTGTGGATAAAATAAACAATGCAGTCACTAAACTCAATGAAAATCTTTGCTTTATCAGCGACTGGTCTAAGTCATTTGGGATACCTGTAAACCCAAAAAAGTGCCAAGCATTAATCGTCGGCAGCTCTAAACAAACTGCCCGAATTGATTATTCCTCGATTCCGCCTCTCACGTTCGAAAACAAAGTCATCGCATTTAGCTCCAGTGTGAAAAACCTTGGACTACACATTGACGCTACGCTAAGCTGGACTACGCAGGTTGCAGAAGTTAGTCGTTCTGTTATGTCGGCACTGCGATCCCTGAATCGCCTCAGACATTTTCTACCCATTGCCACCAAAGTCACACTTGTTCAAACCCTGATTCTCCCACTTATTGATTATGGTGATGTGTGTTATCCTGATCTCAATGAAGATCTCCTCAATAAGTTAGATCGACTTATTAACAATGCAATCCGCTTCATTTTCTGTCTGCGCAAATATGATCACATTTCATCCTTTCGATCAAAGCTTGGGTGGCTGCCCATTCGCCAGCGCAGACATCAGAGAATATTAACAACACTCTTTTCTATTTTATTTAATCATAACTCTCCTGAATATCTCAAAGATAAATTCCGATTTCTCTGTGACTCTCATGACCGTCAACTCCGTTCTGATAATTCTTTCAAACTTTATAATCCTCTCTGTCATTCTGCTTTTATGTCTAATTCTTTCACTCTTCATGCTTCACGACTCTGGAATGCGCTACCGGACCCTATTAGATGCACCAAAAATGCTTTTATTTTTAAAAAGAATGTGCGTGCTCATTTTTTGGATTTGATTAAGGACTCGTCATCATTTGTTTAATGTAACCGTCATCGTCATCTTTATACGCGTAATTTTATTATTATTTTTCTCCCCCCCTTTAATTGTTTATGTTGCATAGGAATCATCTATATGTCTTAGATATTTATTATATATGTATGTATGTATGTATATATTTATTGTATCTATTATATTATGTATTTAGGTATATATGTATATTATATTTATATAATAATATTTTATTTTAACAAGCCGCTTTCGTGAATTTCTGCACTCCCAAGGGTTGACTGGTAGAGAATGCATTTAGCATTAAGTTCGCCTGTTGTATCAGTACTTTGTGTATTGTGGTCAATAAAGATAATTAAATAAAATAAATAAAATCGCGTACTTTTCGGGATAAAAAGTTCCCTATGTATTAATCCAAGGTATCAGCTACCTACATACCAAATATCATAAATATTGGCCCAGCCATTTGAGCGTGAAGGAGTAACAAACATACACATAACTTTCACCTTTATAATATTACAAACTTTCGCCTTTATAATATTAGTAGGAAATAGTAGGATTCCCTTATTTTTATCATGAGTTCTACTATATCTTTAAAGAAATTTGCGCAACTTTGGGAAGAACCCGTTGTCTGGCGCGACTAAAAAATTGATCTGTTGTATCACAACAACACCAAAAAAGTTGTTGATTAATTTTCAGGGTGGCAAATGATAGTTTCAATTAAAGAACAATGAAACAAATTTGGTAAGTTACAAGTTGTGATAAAAAAGTCAATGAAACGTACTGTTAATACAGTGTGATTAGGTCTCTGCTAGCTAATACAGTTTATGAATCATAACTGCCGTTCGCATTCCCTTGTTAATTGAATAAAGAGAGGCTCCGAGCAATTAGCATCCTTTAATTCAGCCTTTGAGGTCGTCGCACCGACATTTAAGAGCTGTCAAACCAACCAACATTACTTAAATTTCATTTGAATTTTTATTATACACTTAAAATAACATTCAATTTGAAAAAAAGGATTTAAATAATAAATAAATCTATACCTTATTTTATTTAATAATTTGTATATTTGTTGAATGATAAAACACGCCGTACCTTATTTTCATTAGCCATTCCTTTAACAGTAAATACTTCAATTTGTTTCCGAATGGGTAGAAGTTTGCTGAGTAGATTATTAATTTTATAAATTATTATTATTATTGTATGTACTTCATGGGTACACTTTGATTACTGAAAGTGCATGTGAAGGTCTACTCTCGAAATAGATTTCATTTCATTCCAGTCAGGTAATTATTTAAATTAATCACATTGGATTCCGTGAATTTGAATTCTTTGTGGGCCGTAGAAATATTGATAAATAAAATAACATCATGATTTTACCGCTTCTCGTATCCTAAATTTAATTACATATATTATCCTAAAATAATTATAAAAGTCAAATCCGGAATAGCTATTCTAATTTACATCATTTAATTTACATTTTTCGTCATTTTCAGGGTTTTGAAGTTTACTAACAAAGAGCTCTTAGAATTGCGCTAAGTCCGTCTGTGTAAGGCGAGTTACAAATGCACCTATATGATACTAACTCGTCTATTAGTACACAGACGTTTAATATTTTAGTGTAGTCTATTAGTCTAGTTTACCCCTATTGACAAATTCGTAGATAATAAAAAAATATTGTAGTGGTGCAATAGATGTACCTATGTAGACTAAGAACTATAGTAACCATGACTATATAATATATTCGATATATAGTATATAGAATATATTAATTATAATAAAGGATAGTTTATTCACATAACTTGGACCTATTATTTATCTGCCTGCGTTCTCGTCGAGAACGCAGGCAGATACTTCAGAAACTTCTCGACGTTAAAATATTTTTAGTATGTTTATTTCTGAACTAAACAATGCTCCGTAGTCAAAATTTCTGACTTCAACTTTTCCGTCCCAAATCTTTTCTTTCTCAGACTATTTGGCAGATTCATTAAAAGCAAACTCTTGTTTTATTAACTGAGCGATCCTTTATTTCTAGTTTGGGACTGGGTACGGTCCCAAAGCCGCACAACTGGTTTTATATTAATTTTCTGACCTCATGAGGGGTTAATATTATTGCGATATACATCGCTGAATAATTTAATAAATAAATGATAACGATCCAATAATTACCAATATCCCTTAGGGATGCAAAGTAAAGGGACTGTAGAATAATGGAATTCACCTGTAATGGCATCCGAGTGCCCGCTCGGTGAAAACGCATTTTCAGATCATCGAATTATTAAATACATTATTGCTACCCTTGTTTAATTTATTAGCTTTGCAAAAGGTAATTAAAGCGAGCAGAGGGTTTCCATTTATTTGTCTCTTTCTAATTCTAGTATAATGTAGATTTTCCATCTCAGAAGATTATTGGTAGGTTATCCATTACGAAAACATAAACAAGTAACATCGTAAGTACATCGTGCACAGCAGAATATTAAATGATATTTTGTATTTTAATACCATCGATTCACTTGATTTCTGAGTAAAATTGAAGTAATAAATACAAACTAATTATTATTATTATGAGATTATTATGCCAGTTGAAAACTCTCCATTCTTTGGATGTAGAATTTAGTTTAAAAATAAAGAATGTAGGCCTTTCCACTGGATTTACATTCTGACGTAGAATTCAGTTTAAAAATAATTAGAGATATGGTGTGACTTATCACAACACATGGTAGGTACCTTATCTTCCTTGGTTTAACAGTGACAGTCACGAAAGATAATAATATAATAATTATATTTTTTTTTTCTTTAATTTTAAAATGTGTATATGTAACTCACTGCAGAGGCTGCTAAGTTTAAGGTGTTTGCCTAATCTACAATCCAATAAAATATAGAAAAAATACTTATTGAAATCTAATTTTACAGTCAACACAAGTGCAAAAAAGATTTATAAGTAAATAAATTTTCTCAACGTTCTTTTAACAAGTTTGATCAATGTATAACGGATAAAGTTAATGTTTGGGTAAGTTTTTGATTCGATAGAAGGGTGACGGGTATTGAGCTCGGGTATGTTTCGTTTGTATCAAAGTTGAATCTTTTGATTTCCTGTCAAGGAAAATTGTTGATGTTTCGTTTTAAGAATTTATTTAATTTGAATAATAAAAATTACAAAATCAATTGACCAATGACCCTTATTTGTACAGAATTTAAGTTAAATTTATAAATGACGTACTGTATGAAGTCCAATTCTTGAGACAGTAAGGATAAAATAATAGGAATAAAATTAATGGGACACGATTTAAAGGCAGCAAAGACCTTATAGTATAGTCTAGATTTATTTTTTTATTTATTTAATTTATAAAACGTTACATTAGATTCTTACAAAATGAAAATCTATCAGCGCAATATAATTCGTTAAAAAGAACATAATGCATTTTTATACTAACGCCGAATGATCTTTGAACCATAATAAATAGAGGATTCCATACATTTAAGTTTAAAAACGTATTTTATCTGATATTTTAGGTGTTTAAATAGTTACATAAAGAGAAAATTGGAAAAGTTGGGCAGTGGGACATAAATTGCTGTTGAAAAAAGTAGTTACATTATAATATGTCATAGATTAAACTAATTAGGTACTATCATTTGGTGTGTCTGTACATGAATTTTGCCCGCATATAGATACCACTAAACTATGTCAATTAGTTACTTATCATGTTCAAAAACTCATGCCCTGAAAACAAGTTAATAAGGTGTCTAAATAATTGATATTCAGAAACAAAATTTTAATTATGATGGAATTTAGACTGAATTATAAATGGACTGACAATATGATTCTGATTCAACGCATCGAATATGTATTCTGAATGTGGCGAAATGTTCATAAATTAGTTTGAAATTAATTAAACCAATTCGAATTTCACACGTTGTTGCTTCACGCCTATATTCTGTGAGAGGGTGATACACTTCCCCGGTCGGTTCATTTTATAATGCTTTACCATTCCAATACAATCAATTTGAAAATACTGTCATAAATGCGACACGTAATTATTCTAGATTTTTATGCCAAAGTTTGGATGGATGGATGTCCATCCATACAAACTTTGGAATAATTACAAATTTAGTATTTCCAAATTTGCCGTTTTTTGTGTGGACGACTAACAAATATCATACACATATGATATTTATTTGTTAGTCATCCACACAAAAAACGGCTTGATAGAATATTGTTTCTTTGATGACCTCAATACAATATAGGAAGATAGATTCTTATCTCGTAAATCACAGTCGGAAGTGGATTTGTGGGTGAAATCGGGTTTACTAGTAAATTAATAATGTAGTTACTCAATCCATTACCGACTCCCAATCAGTCAGTTTGAGAATGCCTCGTCATCTCAATCTCGTTGAGTCAAGCGTTCCGCTATCTATATATATAAAATTCAAAGTCCTGACCGACTGACTTAACTATATATCAACGCACAGCCCAAACCGGTGGGTCTAGAGACTCCAAATTTGGACTGTAGGTTCCTTACGACGTCTAGGGGTGTACTAAGAAAGGATTTTTCAAAATTCCTACGGGAAACCGAGATATACGCAAACGAAGTTGCGAGGGTGTATCAACGCACAGCCAAAACCGCTGCGTCTAGAGATTCCAAATTTGGCACGTAGGTTCCTTACGACGTCTAGGGATGTACTAAGAAAGGATTTTTCAAAATTCCCACGGGAAAGCGAGATATACGCATACGAAATTGCGAGGGGACGCACAGCCCAAACCGCTGGGTCTAGAGATGCCAAATTTGACATGTAGGGTCCTTATAAGGTCCAGACCGACCGGACCGGACCGGACCGGAACGGACCGGACCGGACCGGAACGGACCGGACCGGACCGGAACGTATCAGACCTGATCGGTCTGGAAGGAACCGCACCGTACCGGGCCGTGCCGGACCGGATCGAACCGGACCGGACCGTTTTTTTTTCCATCTATATATATAAAATTCAAAGTCCTGACTGACTGACTTAACTATATATCAACGCACAGCCCAAACCGGTGGGTCTAGAGACTCCAAATTTGGACTGTAGGTTCCTTACGACGTCTAGGGGTGTACTAAGAAAGGATTTTTCAAAATTCTTACGGGAAACCGAGATATACGCAAACGAAGTTGCGAGGGTGTATCAACGCACAGCCAAAACCGCTGCGTCTAGAGATTCCAAATTTGGCATGTAGGTTCCTTACGACGTCTAGGGATGTACTAAGAAAGGATTTTTCAAAATTCCTACGGGAAAGCGAGATATACGCATACGAAATTGCGAGGGGACGCACAGCCCAAACCGCTGGGTCTAGAGATGCCAAATTTGACATGTAGGGTCCTTATAAGGTCCAGACCGACCGGACCGGACCGGACCGGAACGGACCGGACCGGACCGGAACGTATCATACCTGATCGGTCTGGAAGGAACCGCACCGTACCGGGCCGTGCCGGACCGGATCGAACCGGACCGGACCGTACCGGACATATTTGTTAGTGGTACAGAGCCCAACATAGGCTACTTTTTATCCCGTGAAAGTATGTCGTTCCAATGGGAAAATAATTTTTCTACTATAGAGGGCGCTGTATAGGCCAACAGATGGCGCCACAAGTTGCGCTATGGGTTTGTTTTGTTATCAAATGAGATCTGTCATAAAATTAACGCGCGCGAAGCCGCGGGGAAAAGCTAGTTTATGATATGACAGACTATTTTAAAATTAAACAATTACGCCAACAAATATTACGGAGTTAGCGGTAATATTTTTAAACAAAACATACGTGATTGATGTCACAAGAAAATTCACATAAATGTTTGTCTTGTTGTCGAGTTTGTATTAGGATTATTTAGTCATCCCTGGTGATTTGATCATTGGGTTTGTTAAAATAGTTAAAAAGAAAATAGTCTAGTAAAGCTACGCGTTTGACTGGGACAATACGACAAAATGTTGAAGAAAATAATCCTGGCCCATAATATTATGTTCCATAAAGAGAGAAATTCCGAACACCAACATTATTGCCTATCCCTATGAAAAAGCACGATTCCAATGCTTATTTTTTTCTTCGGTTTCTAATATACGACTTGTCAATGTGTCTCTTATCGTATAAATTACTTTTGCTTTTTGTTTTTCCGTGTACCGGGCCGTGCCGGACCGGATCGAACCGGACCGGACCGTTTTTTTTTCCATCTATATATATAAAATTCAAAGTCCTGACTGACTGACTTAACTATATATCAACGCACAGCCCAAACCGGTGGGTCTAGAGACTCCAAATTTGGACTGTAGGTTCCTTACGACGTCTAGGGGTGTACTAAGAAAGGATTTTTCAAAATTCTTACGGGAAACCGAGATATACGCAAACGAAGTTGCGAGGGTGTATCAACGCACAGCCAAAACCGCTGCGTCTAGAGATTCCAAATTTGGCATGTAGGTTCCTTACGACGTCTAGGGATGTACTAAGAAAGGATTTTTCAAAATTCCTACGGGAAAGCGAGATATACGCATACGAAATTGCGAGGGGACGCACAGCCCAAACCGCTGGGTCTAGAGATGCCAAATTTGACATGTAGGGTCCTTATAAGGTCCAGACCGACCGGACCGGACCGGACCGGAACGGACCGGACCGGACCGGAACGTATCATACCTGATCGGTCTGGAAGGAACCGCACCGTACCGGGCCGTGCCGGACCGGATCGAACCGGACCGGACCGTTTTTTTTTTTCATCTATATATATAAAATTCAAAGTCCTGACTGACTGACTGACTGACTTAACTATATATCAACGCACAGCCCAAACCGTTGGGTCTAGAGACTCCAAATTTGGACTGTAGGTTCCTTACGACGTCTAGGGGTGTACTAAGAAAGGATTTTTCAAAATACCTACGGGAAATCGAGATATACGCAAACGAAGTTGAGAGGAGACGCACAGCCTAAACCGCTGGGTCTAGAGATGCCAAATTTGTCATGTAGGGTCCTTACGACGTCTAGGGATGTACTAAGAAAGGATTTTTCAAAATTCTCACGGGAAAGCGAGATATACGCAAACGAAGTTGAGAGGGGACGCACAGCCTAAACCGCTGGGTCTAGAGATGCCAAATTTGTCATGTAGGGTCCTTATAAGGACCGGACCGGACCGGACCGGACCGGATCGACCGGACCTGATCGGACCGGATGAAACCGTACCGTACCGAGCCGTGCCGGACCGGAATTTGTTTCTGAAGAAAGATATGCTAATTGTTACTAGGCCACGCGGGCGAAGCCGCGGGCGGAAGCTAGTCATCAATAAACGTCAAGTAAACCATCTAAAACCAGTGAGTACCTGCCCTAAAGCTCTGTGAGAATCTATCTATACCAATATTATCTATCTATACTTTTATACTAATATTATAAAGAGGAAAGATTTGATTGTTTGTTTGAATTGAATAGGCTCCGAAACTACTAGACCGATTTCAAAAATTCTGTCACCAGTAGAAAGCTACATTATCAGGGAGTAACATAGGCTATAGCTTTTCCCGAAATTCAATGTGGTTCCCACGGGAACGGGTCCGCAACTTCACGCGGACGAAGTCGCGGGCAAAAAAGCTAGTTTAAATAAATATGAAGGGAAAATGTGAGTTTGTATAGGATCTTGAAATATAAACATAACATTTAAATTATAAACAAGATGTTATTATGTCAGTAACATTGTTTTATGTTTATAATGGTGGTCGGCTGGCTATTTGTAACCTGTACCTATGTACATATATGTATAAAGTTAAGTAAGTACAAAGTAAATATTCCAGGGGCCCACCAATTATAAGCGTGTTAATGACAGGTGCCAGGTGACTATATGACATGTAGAAATGGGTACCTATGTTCGTCTTAAATTAATGATATTAATTGTTCCGAAAATGAAAATCCGTGTCAATATTGTATATTAAATTGGTTACACACATAAATATAGGTCGAAAGGTTGGAATCCCGCCACAGAACGAACTTCAGTTCTTTTGTGGTGAGGGTGCCGACCCACCATCTTGAGACCTTCATGAAGGAGGACTTCTGGCCGCAGAGAGTCGTATTCCGGAGATTCCGAGGACGACTACCAGTGGAGACCACGCGCTACACGTCGCCGACACTACGTGATTTTATATTTATAAATTATATAATATATGTATGTTAGTCTGTAAGGTATTTATAATATGAGCCCGTGTGAACTTAGTTGTACCTGTTGCTCGAAATAAAGATTTATTATTATTATAAAAGGGCCGATTGTTTGATCAGTAGTTAAGTATACTAATTGTTAAAACTCGTAGCAATTTTTAACAAATAGTTAGTTTTTTCAACGAATTTTAACCATTAGTATACTTAACTACTGATCAAACAATCGGCCTTTAGTTTCGCTATTATCGTTTTCTCACTAATAATAAAAATGAGAAAGTGAGTTTGTTTGTTTGTTTGTTATTCCTTCACGGCTTGACTAAGCAGCCGATCATTATGAAAGTTTGCATACATATTTGTTAGTGGTACAGAGCCCAACATAGGCTACTTTTTATCCCGTGAAAGTATGTCGTTCCAATGGGAAAATAATTTTTCTACTATAGAGGGCGCTGTATAGGCCAACAGATGGCGCCACAAGTTGCGCTATGGGTTTGTTTTGTTATCAAATGAGATCTGTCATAAAATTAACGCGCGCGAAGCCGCGGGGAAAAGCTAGTTTATGATATGACAGACTATTTTAAAATTAAACAATTACGCCAACAAATATTACGGATTTAGCGGTAATATTTTTAAACAAAACATACGTGATTGATGTCACAAGAAAATTCACATAAATGTTTGTCTTGTTGTCGAGTTTGTATTAGGATTATTTAGTCATCCCTGGTGATTTGATCATTGGGTTTGTTAAAATAGTTAAAAAGAAAATAGTCTAGTAAAGCTACGCGTTTGACTGGGACAATACGACAAAATGTTGAAGAAAATAATCCTGGCCCATAATATTATGTTCCATAAAGAGAGAAATTCCGAACACCAACATTATTGCCTATCCCCATGAAAAAGCACGATTCCAATGCTTATTTTTTTCTTCGGTTTCTAATATACGACTTGTCAATGTGTCTCTTATCGTATAAATTACTTTTGCTTTTTGTTTTTCCCCTTGGATGAGAGAAATCTTGCTTCTAGTTTCATCTGAAAAAAATCGGAATGTCGTTAACTTTAATTAATGTTATACGATTAGGTAGTGCCAACATCAGATTAATCAATAGTGGCAGTCGGGTCGTCAGAAAAAAAAGAAAGGCGCTGACAAATTGCGGTGTCAACAACGGTCAGCCGGAGCCGGACACAGCCAATCTGCGCACATCACTCGTATCGATATACCTAAAATATGGCAAGCGACTCTTGAATGTTTGTGCACTGTGTGCTGTGTCTATCAATACTTTTGTTACGTATAGATTTAACTATACTATGCTAGAAGTTTTAGAAGGGAAGAAAACTTATAGCTGTTCATAATTATTAACAAGTTTAAATAGGTCACAAAAACAATTAGCGCAAGTCATGGGATCACTCTGGCTTCAGCTCTGGTTTTTCGTAAGTAGATGTAAAGAATGGTGCTAATTATGTTTTACATTTAACTAGACTAAGCTAATTTTGATAGGACTAAAAGTTTTGCTATCCTTGTCACTAATTGTAAACCAAGGAAAGACAACAACACCTTTGATCCTGTCAAAAATAGTTTAGTCTAGTTAAATTACAATAGAATTAGCACCATTGTCCAAACTTTTGATTTAAATTGCATATTAAAAAAAAGATCGATGATAAAGATTTCAGATTTACATTGGCATTTCATTTATAATTCAATTTAATAACAGCTTCTTTGAAATGGCTTATGAAATGCAGGATCATATTATTATGGAAAAGTTCTCCAATATCGTAGTATCTGATGTTCTTAACTCAATATCCGTACAGTTGCTTGTCTGTAGTCACATCACAGATGCGATCAATTCTCAGGCAAATTGCAGGAAGCGTTCGTATTTGATATGAAAATTGAATCGATTTACATGAATATGACAACATGACATACCAAATAGCAATATAAAAATATGGCTATCGTTCTGTACGTACGGCGTACTCAGTCGTTGGCCTAAATCGTTGAATTTCTCGATAGAGAAAATTTATTTTCAATGACATTTTATGCTTTGTTTGTATCCGAGTCGCGTTTACTTTTCGATACTAGAATGTAATGTTGTATTAAAGTATGTTGCTTGGTACATTATGAAAGATAAAGGTTTAATATTGTTCAATAAAGTTTTATTTTTACACTATCTGATGCCTACGACTGAAATCCGAAATAAAAACTCTTATTTGTTTATCGATGTCTAAAACTACGTGACTATGTACAGTCGCCTCGAGGATAGCAGGACCATCTTTAGGATGATTGTTGGTTGCAACATCCAACATCCTAGTGCACACATGTCATGTGGCTCTAATGAACAAAAACCCTGTTTGGTAACAAAGAAAAGCACTGAGCTGACAAAAAATCCGCTTACAAGATGTACAAGCGATTTTTTTCTAAAATGGTCCTCCTATCTTCGAGGCCACCGTACCATATTATAAGCAAATGCTGTTTAGTAGTTTTTGCTTGAAAAACTAACAAACCTGTGTGGTAACGTGATGGTATACATCGTAGTTGTGAGAACAGGACTTTTTTTTGCGTATTGTTCCTGTTGGACCAACTAGTTGTGCGTAATAGTTGGTCCAACAGGAAATGTTGATCGTAGATGAGCATACCAAACGCTCGTGATAATAAGAATCTACGTGTTTTACGCACCTTCCTGTAAACGATGCCGTCCGCGTCCCGATAAGATATGTCTTTAAATAGTATATAAGATGATACACTTAAATGGTCTTATTAATACTTTATTATGTACACATGTCGTGACCTACTAACTCCTATGTATAACAACTCTCAACCTATTCACTAACCCTCTTATTAAGAAACAAAGATTAGCCAAGGTTTAACTTAAACCTGTTTTGTCACTGTCATTCTTAAGGAAAATTAAATGTAGTTGGAAAGTGACAAAACAAGTTTTAGTTAAACCTTGGCTAATCTTTGTTTCTTAATAAGAGGGTTAGTGAATAGGTTGAGAGTTGTTATACATAGGAGTTAGTTAGTAGGGTACAACATGTGTACATAAAAAAGTACATTTTGCGGCTCTCCGTTGTTTCCACGCCTCTTCTGACTTCGCCACACCATAAGACACCTGACACCATGCTGACTGAGAGGCCCAACATCACATTATTGAATGGTGACCTCTCGTTATTGGACCTACACAACCATCCGTGCTAACTATCACGGTTATAATATTAGGGTGCTGGCAAAGTAGGTCTTACGGAAGTCCGAGTATAAAAAATACACATTTAGAAATCCATCCAAGAAAACTGTGACGTTTATTATATGAGGCTGGGAGCACCTGGGAGAGTAGGTCTAGTCAACTAGACTTTTTATCACAGTTGGGAGATAGATGGATATTGTTTGCTGAACCTAAAACTTTTTTGTTTGTCGTATTTTCTATTTCAGTCTATTGTGATTTCTTGTCTCTGTCACAAACAAGATTAGGTTTATTTACGAGAACGGTAACAAAAACAGACATTTATGATTTTTTTAGTTCTACACATGGGTGTTGAGAAAGTGAGTTTGTTTGTTTGTTTATGTGTTATTCCTTCACGGCTTGACTAAGCAGCCGATCATTATGAAAATTTGCAAACATATTGTTAGGGGTACAGAGCCCAACATAGGCAAATTTTTATCCCGTGAAAGTATGTCGTTCCAATGGGAAAATATTTTTTCTACTATAGCGCGATGGCGAGTTGTTTTGTTGTCAAACGAGATCTATATCATAAAATTAACGCGAAAAGCTAGTATTCTAATAAAAGCCAAATATGTTTTATTACTATCTCTATCGAAACGTCTTTTTTCCTACCTACATTATGGTTAATAGGAGTAATTAGATTACAACACTAAAAACAAAGTAGTTAGGTACTTCACTCTGTTCAATTAAAAGTCGATTCAAATTTGGAAATAGTATGAAGCCGGAATGTTTAAAATGTGCCCATAAAAGTATCGATAAAAAATTCGTGAAATTCGTATAATCAAGTCGGGGGAATTAGAATTGATTACGAAATGAAATCTTCAGAACACTTTTGTGAAATCGAAAGATGCAAATCGAATTACGGCGATCGTATCAGAATTGTAAAATTCGAATTTTCAATTTTCTCAGCACCGTGATTGTTTTATGTTAATAAGTTTTTTTTTAATCGCGCGTTTTATAGCTGTTATAAACATTGATGACCTGGAATAAAATCTTTAAAAATATCGGCATTGTGTTGTGAGGAAAAAGATTTGACAGTCCAAAATAAAAAGGTTTGAGAGCCTACATTCAGTAACCAGAACAGCGCAAAGTCGATCTGGACTGGCCAAATATTTAAATAAATAAAATAAAATTTAAGATAAAATTTGATTCACATCATAATACATAATAAAAAATTGTATGATATTTATCATACAATTTTTTTTTAAGTGAAGGCAATTTGTGTTTGTGTCAAATCTGGATGTTTTATAGGTACGCATAATCTATAAGCGTTCTCTGGTACCCCATAACTCAAACAAGTTTAAGTATAGTTTAGTTTGGAAACAGGTGGCACTGTGAATTATGTTTTTAGAAATAGAAAGTGATTGAGACAATACTACCAGATTATAATATCTGTTATATTTTTTTGCTAATTATGAACTAAGATAGCAGCAAAGATGGAAAGGCTTTTTTGTGGTTCGGTACGAGCATTTTTTTTCCTCACTAGTAAAATACTAGCCTTCGTTTGCATTTATCTCGCTTTTCCGTGGGAATTTTGAAAAAATCCTTTCTTAGTACACTCCTAGATGTCGTACGTAAGGAACTTACATTCCAAAGGAGACTGAAAATTATGGGCCAAAATGTAATAAGTTGGAATATGGTCTAAAAAATTAGTCATATTTTTCTATCTATATATACCAATTATCAGCTTATTTCTCAATCTACGAGAGGAGAAATATGAGGAAATACTTTTCGTGAGATTATCGAATAACTGAATACCTAATCGATTACATAATTACAGAAAAAAAAACCCTTAGCATTTAGTAGTTAGTTAACTTAAAGTAGGTAACTAAATGCACCATACATACACAATACATTATAGGGGTACATATGATGTATATAATATTATATTAATCAATTACTGAAAAACGAATATGTAAACACTACGTAATAATGATTATCGATTTCATATCGATTAAAATCAGTATTTAGTCTATGTCACTGACATAAATGTCATTGTCAATGACATTGACAGTTACCGCCTGCCGGCTTTTGATTGATATTTTGCTCACTCGTTTTGTGTTTTCCGATGCGTTTTGAGTGCTTTTTCCATTTTTTCAAATTGTTTCCTATTTTCGACGACCATCAAATCGGTGGCCAAGCCACTCTATACCATCGAGGTCGTCAAAGGTCGTAAAAAACATCTTTTGCACTTCAGGAATCATCTAATTGCAACATAACCTCACTTTCACTAAACAGTCATTAACTCAGCTCTCAGATTGTCAAAAGTTACAGAATTTACAGTGAAAGACTGATAAGTATAAACCTATCAATTGTCACCATTTTCATCTTAATACATCCTGGCCCAGAATTGTATGGAATCGTTTCAGTCTCCTTTAGAATCTCTAGACCCGGCGGTTTGGGCTATGCTTTGATATATAGATAAATCAGTCAGAACTTTGAATTTTATATATATACATAGATAAGAATGATACATTGAAATAATTCAATCCTGAGAAAAACTATTTACAAAACAAAACTTATATTACTACATTATAATGAGCGAGGCAAGGTAACAGATAATCACCCCTACAACCCACAACATTCATGCGAGTGATTTCGCGGGAATTATTAGTCGATAAAGAGTTGATTCATCTAGAAAACGAGGCTGAATGAACACGTGTAATATTTATAACACAACTCCAAGCTAATATAGGAAAATCATGTATTACATCATAATATCTTCTAGCCTAGCAGCTAGCTTGTAGGTAGGTGTAAATACATCATGTTTATATTTTTAATCAGTTTTTATTTAAAACTATAAATGCAGGTTTCAAAATACATATAATTTAAAACGTGAGATTGACACAAAAATCTGTACAGGCGTGGTGTAGTGCTGGTGTATGAAATTAATAATTATGTATATAGGTAATGTTAGTTTATGTTAGGAAGTTAGGATTAACGCTGAGGTTAATTGTTATATTATATTTAGAAATAATGTATTAAAAAGACAGAACTAAACCATAGTTCAGTAATAATTAATACTCTTTTGCTTCACTTATATTATTACTGGAAGCACAGAATAAATTATATTATTACTGGAAGCACAGAATAAATAATAGTACTACGTACTTGAAGGTTCCATTTAAATAATAACACGCATGAGAGGAAGAAAAGTGTATTACGTACTATATTTAACAATGTAGTTTAACGTATTTTTATTGTCAGTATTAGTTATTTTTATACCTTATTCTGCTCATTCGGATCTGATAGAAATGATAGCATTTTCTTTTGAACGCACCAAAAATGCATCGGAAAATTTCAAGGAAGCAACACGATAAGGTCTAAATTGAATAAAACTAGTGAAATTAGATCATGTTCAAGCTGTGATTCATGGAAGGTAAACATGAATGTCGTTAAAGAGATTAAGTGGATAATACCATGTAAATGGTTATAATGATGCAACCCGTGATACGAATGTCACTTGTCAAGAGGCAGATAAAGATTGGATAACGATATGTAATTTTTAGATAATTAAATAAGTGCCATGTCCTCCCACATTGAAATAGGTAACAATGTTAGGTTGAATAACACAATAAAATTATGCACGTTCACGAATTTGTATTTTGAAAGACGCGTCATGTCACTTAATAAGAATGATTCGGCGACATGGACAAAAATTCGTTACTTTAAAGTAGCCTTGAAAATATTGCTTTGTAAGTCGTCCATGTTTATTGTATAATATCTTATTTTTTGTTGGATATTGTAAATTAAGCGTATTTTATCTAATGTTATTTTATGGGTAGCGTATCCATTGAGGATAACCTCAGGTGACCCGCAGGCTGTGTTGGTCGCCGATATCACAAAAAATGTATCAGTTTATTTTATGGATGGCTACCGGAAAGTAGCATAGCGTACAAGACATCCAGAGATAGACTAACGTCACAGAATTCATAATAAGTAGTACTAACGTACAGAAAGGCCACTCCCCGCCCCGCACCAAAACAGGCGACCCCTCCCCTCCCGCAGCATTCGCCCACAAAGAGTGGGGTACTTGAAAGGCACGGTGGTCAC
Organism: Endotricha flammealis; assembly: GCA_905163395.2. Taxonomy (NCBI): domain Eukaryota; kingdom Metazoa; phylum Arthropoda; class Insecta; order Lepidoptera; family Pyralidae; genus Endotricha; species Endotricha flammealis. Next base: position 7,398,139 of record LR990870.1, on the reverse strand, counting down.
GCGTTGCACGCACACACATGCGCGCAGTGTGAGCAGACGTTCTTCTGTTCATGTAATAGTAGTAGGTGATTATAACGAAACGTTTGTATGGAGTATCCGTTGCAAAATGAGTTTAGTAACTGATTTCATTTTTTAACCACATCTTGCACAGTATCATTGACATTGACATTGAGACATCGATCCCACCCCACATAATGTTGCCTGAAATAACAAAAATGTAGCAGTCGCTCCATCAACTCGTGTCGAAAAACAAAAATAGCACTTTCGCAAAATAGAGCTATCGTTCGCGCCATTATATCTGATCGGGAACATCACAACAAAATAATAATCTGTTACTATTTTGAGGAATCACCGGAATGACGTCTGTTTGGCGTACACTCAAGAATGCATGTTCGGAACACGCGGACATATCGTTTTATTCCTATTTTGATTAGTAAACAATATTACTTATTTGAGGAGATGAAACTACATAATCGCCAAAACACATTTCTCTGAATTTCCCGGTCATGTTATGTTTACCAAATTGTACTAACAGATATGTAGATGACCTAAACTGTTTTACTGGTGACAGTTATTAAACTAGGTCAGTGATCGTCAGGTAGCCTGAAAACATTGTTGGGCTTCCAGATCTCTCACTCAAAGAATAGCCTGAAAACATTGTTGGGCTTCCAGATCTCTCACTCAAAGAAGGTACTCCCCTGGTCAAGCTAGCTTATTTTTAAAATGATCTACTACTCTAGTGATATTAAATATGAAAAAATAAATGAAAATTGATAATAAAAAGTTATATTATTTATATTTTTTGATCAATGTCTGAAAATATCTAAAATGGTTTCAACCTTCAAACATATATTTCAGTATTATGTATAAGTAGTACCGGTCCTAGCCAACAAAATTTACACAATATATAATAAATTTTTTTTTTTAGGTGAAACCGAATATGTGAATCCGCATGCAAAGAAATACCAATGCGACAAGTGTAAACAAATATTTGATCAAATCTCTAAATTTAAGAAACATATGGTTGGCAACCATAAGATGAGGGACGACATATATGAGGTACGACATAGACCCAAATATGGTCAGAGAGGTCAAATTCATGTGCACAGAATGTGGGAAGAGTTTGAAGACCCATCGAAATCCACTGTATGGGCCATGGCGACCCAGAACTAGAATGTAAGAAGTGCCATAATGTATTCGCATCAAAATTCACGTAGCGCACACGCCTTAAAATACATACTAGAAAATAATGGCTGTAAACATTGCACAAGGTCTTATTCCGAATCCGGGCCGTAACTGGTTTTCTTTCGCCATTTCTTTTACCGGTGGCCATGTTGCTTGTGTCCGAAATGGTGGTAGTTTATAACGTAGTTTATTTTCTTTATAACAAGTTGTAATTGAGAAGAAAAAGTGCCTGTGAAGTGAAGGTCTAATTTCTGAAATAAACGTGTTTATTTCATTTCACTCATACCAAATAGGAATTGAGCGGGATAGCTTTATTTTTTTTATACCACACAGGTGGCAAACAAGCATACGGTCGGCCTGATGGTAAGCCGTCACCGTAGCCTATAGACATTTGCAATACCGGGGGTATCACTCACGCGTTGCCAACCCTCCCAACCCCCCCAAGTGGAGCTCTGGAGACCTTACTCACCGTAGGAACACAACATGGCCGAGACCAATGCTATTTGGCTACGATCTTCTGTAAGGTGGAGGTGATTCCCCAGACGGGCTTCTCCGATTTGAGCGGATTATCCGCTGTGCCCTACCTCTCTTAAATCATTATATCATAGCTATTGAGATTTACAAGAGATTTGAACGATGTTACAAGAATAGAGTCGCTGCTGGTCTGATGTTCATCGGCGGCGATAGCTTTCCATCAAAATGACCTGCTTGTTTGGTTACGGTATGATTTAAAAAAAAAACTAAATTTGTTACGCATTTTAACGCCAAATTCATCTGCCAAATTGATAATAATCCACATCAAAGTATTAACCACATCAAAATGATGTAGCGCTTGTGAAATTTGACCACGAAATACTATAATCTTTATTAATCACGCAGAATGATGTCATTCATTACGTTCACAAATTGACACTAGCACTAAGTAATGGAAGACTCTGGAGTCCGCTAGAAAGTTCTAGTGTACCGTTACTACGAGCGAGTATAATGAAATATGTGCGTATTTCATTTTATTATATAGTTGTGCCAACAGGAATACTTATTTTAGATAGCACAACTAAGCACAACACTGTCCACAGACACGTCATTTGACGAATGCATGCAACCTACAAACAAACGCAGACGTTGCCGCTTCGTGGACACAGATTTCATTGTTTCTACGCAAGATGCAAGCATTCGTCTTGCAATCGTCAATTGACGAAAGCGTGCGTATGACGTGCGGTTACGTGGACAATGAGCCTTAGCCTTAGTTGTGCGAACAGGATTTTTTTTTCGAATTATTCCTGTTGGACCAACTAGTTGTGCATAACAGTTGGTCCATTAGGAAATGGTGATGAAATCGTCCCAACTTCGTCTGCGTAGCGTGATGTTAAATATATAGCTGTCGTCACGCTGTCGCACCATAAATGGTGGATCAATTCGTTTTTCATCTTTATTAGTCCCTTAGAATTAGCACGTTCAAATTTAATTACCAAACAAACTTTTCAGTACTGTAATATTTTAAAATCTAAAAATATAATATATGTCTATGTGCGTAGTTTATGATGTATTCTACACGAAGCATCCATCGATCAATAACGTAACTTAATTATTTATTAACAAGACTTCGTCGCACGAACAGCGACCGATTCATAAACGCGCACATAAACTTGTTTTTTCATCCGACGTTTCGTCAAATTAACATTGATATTTTTTATTTGGGCCCGTTATAAAATATCTTATGAGTATGGAAGAGGAAAACACGTTAAATAATGCAGAGCAAAGGGTGTGTCGGTAAGAAATCCAGTAAACAACATGTTATGGTCCGTGATTTACGTCAGACATAAATCGAGTCATTACGTTGACACCCGATCATTCCCAATTTTTCGTTTATGTGAACGTATAATGTCGCTGGATTACGACAAGCGTGGTTCAATCTCGAAAGGTTCTACAGATCGATCTTCATTTCAATCCTATGTACGAATGATCTATGTAGGCAGTGTAGTATATTGGAACGCTTTCTTTATTTAATTTTACTACACTAGGAACGCAGCCTTTCGTCTACGTCACTCCCTTTTGGTACGCATTGTGTAGACAATTGTTTGGTGAACTTAATAAAACACTATTAATTGATTTAGTGGTTTAATTCCCTATTCAGTACCTATATAGCAATATTCAAACTAGTTTTAAGGTCAAATCTAAAAGTTTTACCTTTTTATGTCAATAAATCTATTTCTTATTTAATTTTAAAGTAACGTTATTAATAGTTTACTAGGTTAACATTTCAAACTTTCGCGTTTCATGATTTTTAATTACAACTTTTTTTTAGCTATAATAATTATGCACTCCGAGTTTGTTTAGCACATAGTAATTAATCATAAGTTTGACGCTCTGTATACTATGACGTAGGTCCTATAACTTTTTTAATGACATGCATAACAAATACAATTATAGTACCACTAAAATAAATTTTATAGTGTATAGTCAACAAAGGAATAGGCTGATCCCCCCCCCCCCCCCGTATATATGACTAGTAAATCCCTATACCCAAACAAGTGAATTTTTAGAACACGCAATATTATGAAATATTAAAATAAGGTTTATTATCATGAAATGATTATGAGAAAAAACATGAAACCCTAAATTATGAATAAAAATATTACATAAAAACTTATATATTATAGGGGAAATGGAATAGTGTGAAAATAAAAAGATTACATCGAAATCGAAACCATAAGGACTCATTGGAATAAACGAAATGTGAAATTATATTGTGTCATATATGTGCGAATCAAACGTCATGTCAAATATGTGTTTATTTTGTTCAGAGTATGATCTTCAATCAATGATTCCCATCAGAAATATGTCATGAAGTATTATAAGCCAATGAATCAAAAACACACGAATGGACGGTGGATTATTATATATTTTTATTATTTACATTGAGAAACAAAATACAGGATTTGAATAGAAAAACTCCTAAGTACATAAAACAAAAATAACAATATCAAAAGAGAACGCAAAGGCGGCATTTTTATAGCTATGCAATTTCTTTCAGACAACCTTCAATGTATTTTCTACGCGACACTATTGTGAATAATATCTTGAAATTTAAAAAAAGTAAACTAAACCATAAAATTTAAAATACCACCCATGCAAGTATTCCTAATAGTACATAGTTACCTACTTTATTCATTAGACTGGAAATCGGGGTCGGGAATTTGCCAATCCAAAAGGCTGAAATTGAACACCCGCTGACATCCGTCCCCAAATGAGATTTTCGGTGACAAATACGTATTATTAATGTCAGCACTTAACCAGACACTAACACATGTTCAGATGTAGGTATTCAATATTCGCATCATCCTAATAGAACGAATCCGCGATCATCGCGCGATCACAGCGATGCGACCATCGCGTGTTCATAAGCGTGCGCCCAAGCGTCGCGCGATTGTCAGTTAGGACACCTATTTGAGTTCAATATGTTTGATCGCGAGTTCGTACGAAAATTCGCGCGAACCAACGATGATCGCGCATTCGCGTTCTATTAGGACTATGCCTACGTGACAAAAAGTGGTTATTGCCTTGGTGAGACTCTGTCATACTGAATACAAACAAGCAAGCAGATTACGTGAGAAAAAGTTTTTACCGCTGCCTATGAGTATTGTTGACACCACTCACTACCAATGCGTTGCTACAAGGAAGAGAATGGAGAGACAAGGGATAATGAAAAGGAGAAAGGGAAAGAAGTTGGTGTGATGAAAACGAACGATAGGCATTGCTGCTGTATGCCGATATTCCGTGAGAGAATGGTACTTCCCCGGTGGAGCTAGTCTATTTCATAAATGCTCTACATAAAGTGCTCTATATCTGGTTTAGATACTCGGGATTAGACACATTCCCAATACTGGTGCAGTTAAAACCACAGATTCATAATTGGCATAGAAAATTAATAACGTCACGGGGAAAAATAATAAATGTTTGAGAACTCGCAGTACAAATCTGTCAAAAAGATACTAGAGTCCAGTATCTTTTTGACTGAATTTATGTAGACTCACAGTACAAATTCGTCTAGTACTAGACGATTTTTGACAGAATTTGTACTGTGAGTTCTCAAACAGTTATTATTTTCCCCCGTGACGTTATTAAGTTTCTCTGCCAATTATCAATCTGTGGTGGTAACTGCACCAGTTGTGCGAATGTGGCTAATCCCGAGTATAAAACACACCTTAAATATTTTACGTAAATTACAAGAATATGAAGCTGCCATTTCGTAATAAAATTACATGGCTTGACAAATGAACAGTAGTTAGTGATGGAAATCAAAGCTTTCCCGACGAGTTACTAATGCCTGTAATCAATTTAATAGCCGGCTAGATAGTAACTAACGAGTGATTGAGTTATTCGTTACAAGGACTCTTTGGAGGTTTCAAGTTTACTTTATTTTTCATGATGAAATATAAATATTGTGGTTTTATGCGACCAAGGACACATACAATACAATGCGTACAGGTATTTTATAGCACCAAAAATAAATGTGACACAAGATAATACATAATTTGGAATTATCAAGTAGGTACAACTAAGAAAAATATTTAATTTAATTTTTATACTGTTACCCTTGATTTATCGCCCCCTGCCAGTTTCTGTTATATTCAATGTACAGACAGGCAGATTCTACTCTCTTATAATATGTATACATAATAAACTAAGTAACACGAAATGTAAAAATAAATTACAGGAATTGCTATTTATATAATCGTAAAGTAGCTCTACATTAAATATAGTTTTTTTTAAGGATAGTAGTGATTGATGACGACGGTTAAAGTAAAAGTTTTTTTTAAAATAAGAATAAATTAATATTTCATCATCTTTCTAAAGTTGTCAAATTATTTTTTTATCTCACTCGCTATCTCTCACATAAATATAAAATGACCAAGACACAATTTTACTTAAAAGTAGAGCTCTGCTGTTGTCAATATACAAGTTTCATTTTAGTAACAGTCTGACATTTTTATTATGTTGGCATAAGCCGTGAGCAAAAGAAATATAAAATCACTAGACGGAATGTTTCAATTTTCATTTGTTATATTTTGAATTTAATGCCAGGTGTACAAAGCACGAGAAATAATGATGTAACCCCTTAAAAGGAATTTTAAATTGACATCTGATATTAAAAGCTTGAGATCTTTTTCATAAAAGAGAAAATGATTTTCTTACCCGTTTTTCTCTGCAATGATTGCATCAAAGGAGGATCTGCAAAAAAAATATACAGAAATGACATTTTTGGCTTCCGTGATTTAAATAGATTGTTGTTGTGTTGCCGAAGGGCTACTTGAAGGTAAGTGGACCATCATGAATAATTCATAACATTAAAAATATCTCAAGGATGTTGTGTTTTTGACGAGCGTGTAAATAATTGACGTTTAAAAATAACCGGGCAAGTGTGTGTCGGACCACGAACAATGTAGGGTTTCGTATTATGCTACGCTTTGCTTACTTCCAATCGAGTACGATGTTTTGCATGACATTTGTACGTTTTAATCAAAGTTTATTTTATAAGTTCCCCGTCTATTACTCTGTAACTAGTAGAGCCTACTTAACCGCGATAGTTTTCCTTGTAGGTTCACCATAATTTATGGACAACTAACATGAATTTTTAAAATTTCTAAATTCAACGCTATCGGAGATAGAGGTAAGGCGAAACTGGCGTGTATAATAAAACATTTGCATTGCAATTTGCATTTGCAATAATATAATTAGAATTGAGATAAAAATTAAAAAGAGCTGATCCACAAACATGATCACTGGCACAAAGGAGTGATATTATTGAATCTACCGTTCACACAGCGGCTCGTTACCAAACCTTTAAACGTACAGGGATAAAAGCCTTTAATAACTTACATGAAAAATGGATCCCATTTACTTTTAGCTCCCTTATTTATTATTTAACCCTCAGCAGTATATTTCGAGAAACATCTTTGAAGAGTAGCTGTTACATATGAATGAGTGAACGTAACGATTTTTTCTTATATTAAACCCTCAGCATCTTCAGTTGAACATTGTTTTAGATCATAAATACTGATATCACATTGTTATAGATCGTAGCCAAAATGGTCTTGGCAATGTTGTGTTTCTACGATGAGTAAAGTCTCCAGAGCTCCAGTTTTTACAGGGTCGGCAACGCGCGAGTTATACCCCCGGTATTGCAAGCGTGCATAGGCCATGGTAACTGCTTACCATCAGACTGGCCGTTGCTTGTTTGCCAACTTAGTGGTATAAAAAAATACTTTTGATCTAACTTACAGCAAACTTGTTTATTCAATAAAATATACAGACATCGTTTGAGCAAGTAAGTAGCTTTAATTCAAGATAATCTCCAAGTCTTTTGAAGATATCATACCAGTCTTTCTTGTTCACTGTGATGGTTTAGCAGCCTTTGATTCATCTGGCGAGCAATGAAATAAAAACTAAATTAAATTATATTTAACGCCACATAAAATGATATATAATGATACCTACATTTCTATTTTAATAAATATATAGGGACAAATCACACAGATTCAGCTAGCCCCAAAGTAAGTTCGAAACTTGTGTTATGGGATACTAACTCAACGATCTATATTTTTATAACAAATACATATTTAGATAAACATCCAAGACCCGAGGCCAATCAGAAAAAGCTCGTTTTTCATCATGACCCGACCGGGATTCGAACCCAGGACCTCCTGAGTGGCGGCCTGGCGTGGTAACCATTACGCCACGGAGGTCGTCAAATTTATTTTATGGTAATCGTTTTTAACTGAGTATGTAAAATTATGGTCGTTTCTGAATTTAGTAACAAAAAAATAAAATCAATTGTTTTGCGTTTCAGTCGTTTCCTAGATCTGTCAAAAAAAAATCTCAGGTACACAATTTGTCTCTTTTATTTATTGTACCGTAATATTTGCAGTGACCCAATTAAAACATCCACAAAGTAGCTGCAGACATCTGGACTTCTGTCATTTGACTTCATTACTTGTAAGATGTACCGTAACCACTTGCGCCGGGAACTTCACTTTTTAGGTCAATGAGATACGGGGTGAATAAGGACGATATAAATATATAGGGTGGCCAATGAGTGACCTTACAGTAAAAAATATTTTTTAATACATTTTCTAATTAGCAAATATTATTTTTTGGACAAATCATATAGATTGAGCTAGCCCCAAAGTAAGTTACGAACTTGTGTTATGGGATACTAACTCAACGATACTATATTTTATAACAAATACATAATTATATAGATAAACATCCAAGACCCGAGGCCAATCAGAAAAAGCTCGTTTTTCATCATGACCCGACCGGGATTCGAACCCGGGACCTCCTGGGTGGCGGTCCGGCGTGGTAACCATTACGCCACGGAGGTCGACTAGATAAAGCTATTCTATCTATCGTCGAGATAGATAGATAAGTAATATGCTTTATTTACAATACAGATATAAAAAGAAAAGTAATAATACAATTTAAAAACTTACATACTAGTGTATTAGCGACAAGGCGGCCTTATTGCCTAAAGCTATTTAGATTATTGCCATTTAATTTTACAACAATTCGTAAAATTTTCTATAGTTTTTATAAAGTTAGTAAGGTTTATTTAGGTAACTATTATTTTACCTTATATTTGCTTATAATTATAATATTGTCCTAACTAAACAAAAGTCACCCACAGGTGAAAATATTTTGTTGCCTACAGTCTAAATTAAATGTAAATAAAATATAAGCAAATTTTATTGCTATGTTAACAACATTAAAGTTGATATTTGTATTATGTTATTAAAGTAAACGTTGGAAAACAAAATACATACATAATAGGGACTGTATACTCTGCCATAGACGCATTTTAGGAGTGTTAGAGCATTTACAAAATGACTTTTTTTGTCTTGCCACTTGGAGAAGCGGCGTGGATCTGTTGGGCTCTTCCCTCCCAAAGACACTTGAGGGATATACTGACTAAAAACCCGAATGACTGTCACCTTCCCCTCCATATGACAGAGGGGCTGCGGGAACATTCACAAAATGGCCGTGCTTGACCCGGAAACTACTACATTCTCACAGAATATCGGCGTGAAGCATCAATCCATTTAGTAAGACACCGGAAGCCCAACTTTTCTATCCTTTTTCTCCTTATTTTCACCTTCCTTGTAGCTTGGCAACGCTTTGGTAACGCCCCTCCTGGTGTTGTTAAAGTTTATAGTCGAAGGAAACCATTTTCCATTTTATTTCATACTAGAGCACCGTCCCGGCTTCTCACGGATTTTGGTAAAGATAAAAATATATAATACAGCCTATGTTACACGGCGGTAATGTACCTTTCTAATAACGGTGGAAGAATATTTGAAATTGGTTGAGTGGTGTTTGTTTGTGTTTATTCGTTACAATCAAATAATACAAATCCTTATTTGATTGTTTGTTTTTTTGTATTGAATAGGCTCCGAAGCTACTGGACAGATTTCAAAAATTCTTTCACCAGTAGAAAGCTACATTATCAGGGTATATAGGCTATAGCTTTTCCCGAAATTCAATGTGGTTCCCACGGGAACGGGCCCGGAACTTCACGCGGACGAAGTCTCGGGCAAAAAAGCTAGTATATAAATAAAACAAGCGATTGTTTAGTGAGAGTTTCCACCAGAGATATTCGTAATAAATAAATAAATAAATATATAGGGACAATTCATACAGATTAAGCTAGCCCCAAAGTAAGTTCGAAACTTGTGTTATGGGATACTAACTCAACGATATTATATTTTATAACAGATACATATATAGATAAACATCCAAGACCTGAGGCCAATCAGAAAAAGTTCGTTTTTCATCATGACCCGACCGGGGATCGAACCCGGGACCTCCTGGGTGGCGGTCTGGCGTGGTAACCATTACGCCACGGAGGTCGTCAATAATAGCTAAAAGGTGGCCGAGATAAAATTTCTGTGATTATTTGCAGCCCTATCTCATCCCTATTCCATGTCCATAACCCCAATCTGTTATTTAAGCAACGGGCAGATATCATTACACATCATTTCATATTGAACCACTTTCCATCAATGTGGAGGTAATATGATAAAATTGCCTGTGGATGTGAAACTAAAGATATAACACATATTTCATGGAAATGCTGGTTTTCGTTGATTCTCGCTTGCTTTAAGGTGCTCTCACATAGGTGTTATTGAACAAATTGTAACATTGGATAGATAGATAGATAGATAGATAGAATATACTTTATTTGCAATACACATATAATAGCAGAATGAAATATTATCTTAAATTTGATATCTTACTTACTAATGTTATTACCAACTAGCTATTTTGCCCGCGACTTCGTCCGCGTTAAGTTCCCGACCCGTTCCCGTGGGAACCACATTGAATTTCGGGAAAAGCTATAGCCTATGTCACTCTCTGATAATGTAGCTTTCTACTGGTGAAAGAATTTTTGAAATCGGTCCAGTAGTTTCGGAGCCTATTCAATTCAAATAAACAAACAATCAAATCTTTCCTCTTTATAATATTAGTACAAAGTATAGACAAGGCGGCATTAGCTAACAATATAAACTATATTATTATGATTTTGGTAGCCACACAGAATGTGACGTCACGTATGACCATAATAAACAAGTGCTCTCAGTAAAGTATACAGTCACTCTAACAATTAGCACATTATGAGCTATAAAGAAGCAAGAGATGCAAATATGATAATTCTCACGGATTTGTGATTTGAACGTGTTTTGTAAATGTGTTTGAGTATTTAAACAGTGAATTTTTTGTGTAAATTCACGTAGGTACCTATACATACATAATAACGTTCAATCAGTCACGTGCGAAATTAGTACATAAACAAGTGCGTTCAACTACACCAAACACGAACTTAAGAACAAACATGTATATATCATTGCTACTTATTTTTAGTTAGTACCAAAATCACCCAAACAAACTGGCCGCCGATCTAACTCGCCGAACGTATCCAAAACGGCTGAAACTGAAGGATATTATATTGAACAACAGTAACTGGCAAAACATATGAGTAGATGCTCTCACTGGAAAGCACATTCGTCCTGCAAAACTGTCCTACAACACATTTGCTTATAGTAATAACTGATTGCTAATCTACTATAAAAAAACTTATTTTTAGGATGGCATCGCTGTGTGTCGCACTCAACATAGTTTCTTCATGTCAGTCTGCCTTAATTTATGACTCAGTTTATTAATGACTAAATTTGTTCTTTGTTTAAGAGCTTGTCCTTAAACAAAATACAATGGTTTGAAATAACTAAATAGTGCATACAAAATAAGTCACATTGTTACGAAAAGTTTCTTTACAATTTGTCGTCGGAATGGGCGGTCTTATTGAAATTCTTTTAAGTTGTTGGCAGCCGCGGATGGTTGACGTTGTGAGTAAACGAATACAATGTTTATTTCTTATTTATGGTATCTTAATATAGCGAGGAAGGAATACCAACTTACTGCTTACAAGGCCCAGTCCTTAATCAAATATACATTGCATTTTAACCACTGGAATCTGGTATAAGGTTAATATGATAAACAATTTTTATTAAAAAAAAACAAACCGACTTCAAAAATGAATTTAAATAATATATAATTTCATGTGCTAGGTACCTACTGTTCTAATTGAAGTCGGTGCCACGTGGACGTGATCACCCGTACTCAGCCGTACACAGCCTTCCAATCATGCATGTGGCCTAGGTAATATTTGGTTTGGTTGGCACCGACTTCAATAGAACAGTAGGTACCTAGCACATGAAATTATATATTATTTAAATTCATTTTTGAAGTCGGTTTGTTTTTTTTAAATAAAAATTGTTTATTTATTACTTTTTAGTGCATTTTATACAGCGGTTTTTTAGAAGTCTGATAGAAACAGTAGACCCTGGTATGTCTGTATAAGTACTGTCTGTTTGTTTGTACACATCACTTTTTAGCAGACCTTTTCGAATACTATGTCGAGCCTCGCTCGCTTCGCTCGCACGGCTGTTGATAAATAATCACAAGTCTAACCCAACCTAACCAAAAGATTTGCATACAAGACGACATATATAATTATAAGCTATTCGTATTTACATTAATACGAATTGTGACTATGTGTAACATTATAACTTGAGAAGGCCTACTCTCTGAATAAGCGATTTCACTTTCGTAATACACTATACTGCAATTCATGGTGTGAAGCAACCTCTTCCTCTTCGGTGCTAACAGCTGGTGTTTGAGTGTCAACTTTATGGTATAGTGAGTCTCCTAATATAGTCACTCAAGAGTCACTTGTTTACACGTGTTCCCATCATGATAATCAACGGTCTAATATACATATACCTACAATATTTAAAGAATTATCCTCTAACTCCTATCCATTTAGGAGTTGTACCTTCCATTATCACCTCACCAACATGGGATGATGACTCCAGACTTAAATACATGAATAGCTAACGAAAACATAAGTAACGCGTTGTACGTGCCTATCAAATTTAAGGAGTGCCCTCGATTTACCAGGGATCCCATCATCAGATCCTGATTTGGTGACAAGTTATGATGGAAAAAAAATCAAATGGTCTAATCTAATACATACCTACAATACTTAAAGAATCATCCTCTAACTCCTATCCGTTTAGGAGTTGTACCTTCCATCATCACCTCACCAACATGGGATGATGACTTCCAGACGTAAAAACATGAATAGCTTACGAAAATATAAGTAATGCGTTGTACGTGCCTATAAAATCTGAGGGTTGCCCTCGATTTGCCTGGGATCCCATCATCAGATCCTGACTTGGTGACAATGGGACCAACTTGGGAGTATGCACTTTCGAATAAAAAAAGAGTTTTGAAAATCGGTCAAGAATTGACGGAGTTATCGGCGGACATACAAAAAAAAAAAAAATATACAATGAAACATAGAACCTCCTCCTTTTTTGAAGTCGGTTAAAAAGGCAAACCATAGCGCGATTCACATTGCGTACAGCGCAGCGCCATCTGTTGATAACGTTGAAAACTAAATATCTGTTACACGGTTAATTTAAAAACATATCAAATAAATTCAGCAGGGTTATGCCTAACTTACTTAAGGACCAGGGTGGCCCTGTCCTGTGTGTTATGAGCACTAGACAACAGATAAATACTGACACACCATTGAGCTGTCCCAAAAATAACAATGAAAAATATCAATTTAAGCTAGGTTGCCAAATGACAACCTCTTCGATGATGAATAATGTTGATTTGGGAGCTAACAGGGATCTTAATATATATACACAATAAAAATACAAGTTGGGTTTTGTGTCAATATTATTTTTATATTCTGAAATCTGCCCTGCGTTTGAATAATAAATTGTGGAGGTTGCTCTCTTGTTTTTTTGAAGTTTGAACGCCCGCGATATCAATGACACAGTCTGGTTATTTTTGTTTCAATGAGAATTTAAAAAAAAAAACGTCTTTTGTTATTATACCTTGCTTCACAAAATAAAACTTTGTGTAAAGTTTCGTCCTCCTAAGTAAAGCCCTGATATGTGCGAGTGCAGGTGATTAGTATTTGAGGGTGAATTACCCTCAATACCAAAAATTCTACTACCTAAATCTTATACATCGTAGTAATTGAGGGTGAATCACCCTCAGTTACTAATCACCTGCACTCGCACTAATCAAAGTGAATACAGGCCTTAACGTTTCATAATTCTTCACTCTCAAACAGCTCATTGGTCGAATAAGTATTATAAGTTTTTGTATGATATTTATACGCGAATACTAAAGTGTAGTTCAAGATAGAAGAACTCATAGTTTTTTAAGACCTCCTCGAAACGAAAATATAAACTTTATAACGAGCTTTCGTATGATAAAAATGTTATTTTAGTTCAAACCAATGTCTTCATAAAGTATTATTATGAGTGTTGAATCGATGTTTTAGACTTACAGTTTTCAAAAGTTTATTGTGTAATAAATATTTATGACTAATGTGATTCTGAAAAAGATACTATGTTCGCTGGTCGATAAAATCTTGTTTTTTTTTTACAAATTTGACAATCAAGCATACGGCCCGCCTGATGGTAAGCAACACCGTAGCCTATAGACGCTTGCAATACCGGGGGTATCACTCACGCGTTGCCAACCCTAACCCAAGTGGAGCTCTGGAGATCTTACCCGTAGGAACACAATATGACCGAGACCAATGCTATTTGGCTACGATCTTCTGTAAGGTGGAGGTCCAGACGGGCTGTTCCGATTTGAGCGGATTATCCGCTACCTCTCTTAAAATCTAGTACATATAAGTAATATTTTATAGATAAGAGGAATTATTTATATTTTTGTATGAATGAAACACTATTGAAACGATTGAGATGAAATTTTGGACGGGGATATACCTGATTTGGGTTTTGGGCGTTTCACACCACGAACGATTCGAACCATGATGGTGTGAATCGCCCCAGTACTTCTTTTGAATGGGTTCTATCAACGCGGTGCGAAATATCACTCACAGGATTTCATCAAGTAATCAAAAATAATCAACCATCTTCAGCATTTTTTTATATTTTTTTAGTATGATTGGAAAATAAATCGATTCCAATACGGGCTTGTTTGTTTTAATTAAATAAATCCTTTAATTAATAAAGATTTTGCTATGCTTTCGATATTGTCTTACCATTTAGTACAAAAGCATTGTTTTATAAAATTAATTAAAACCTATTGTTCATTCTAGAAATAAAACCTTTTACAGTAGCATAATTAAAGCCTTTTAATATTCGTCAAATATAATAAAGTTACAAAAATATTTTTAAATCTATGAGTATAAGCATAGATATTAAAATATATCGTTTTGTAGCTAGCGAGTCAATTTGATAATGAAATCGTTTATTTCAGAAATTAGACCTTCACAGGCACCTTTTCTTGTCATTTACAATTTGTATATTATTGTATGTATGTATAAAGAAAATAAACTACGTTATATACTTTTTACCGCCATTTCGGACACAAGCAAAATGGCCACCGGTAAAAGAAATGGCGAAAGAAACCCGGTTACGGCCTTTTCTGTCATTTAGCAATTTTTTTCTTTCACTCGTTTGTTACAATGTATAAGTACATTTATAAGAATAAATAAAATGCAGATCCAGGTACATACAGAAATCAAGCATCAAACGCGGGATGTCGATCCAAATAGGGCTATGGTCAAATCCTAAATATGTCGAATATGTAGATATTAATAAAGCGAGCAGACCAGTACCCCAAGATGACAACCACAATATAACTGATAGTAAGCAGTCACCACCAAAGATCACACTAGATCTGAAAGGAGCATGAAAGGAGCCTAATATATTTTTAGAGTTCCGTAGGAAACTACAAGGAACGTTTCACATGTCACAGTCGGCTGTCTGTCTGTCCGTCCGCTAAAACGTGAGTATAAACTAAAGCATTTACTTGTAAGAAAACAACGAGCCGCTCTGTAATATGTTCTAGTGTATCACCTTTTCACGAACCAATCGTCGAGAAAATGCTGTGAAAATGCTAACAAAGTTGTGGAACAAAATTTTGATTTATTTTTGGGTGCCTCCCCTACATATAAATTAAGAATGATTTTTTTAAATCCATAGATAGGTCTTATAAAAACATCGAGAGTGTGGAAATATCATTCTTCAATACAATGTAAATACACAATTAATACATGTAAAAACACGATAAATGTAAATAATACATTTTTCGTGTTAATTTTCGTTTTGCACGGTGGTCCCCCTCCCCCTCTATCTCCGAAAGTCTTATGTTTAGAAAATTGAAAAAATCATGGTAGTAGTCCATATGCTGAACCTTCAATGAAAACTATAACGGTTAAGTAGGCTCTACTAGTTACCGAGTAATAGCCGGCGAACTGATAAAATAAAATTTCTTTGATTGAAACTTACAAATGTGATAGAATTTGATATTGGACTCAACTGAAAGCAAGCAAAGCACAGCAAATACGGAACCCTACATTGTGCGTGGCCCGACACGTACTTGCCCGGTTTTTTATTTATTGATTTGACTATGTTGTGTGTGTTGAAATATTTATTTTATTTTATTTGTAAACAAGTAGTATCGGTGATTACCTAAATATCTACTAAGCACCTAAACAAAAACTTACAAAATTAAATATTTATAATAGAATATGCTAGTTAGGAATGAGACTACAATAAAATATGAAGTACATACTTAAAATACTTGTAACTTTTTTAATGTCGAAATTTTAAAATAGGTAGTTCAAGTGAAGTAATATTAAAGTTTTATAGTTCACAGAAGAGGTCTCAAAACTCTTAAAACTTTCGACTGTATTTTTAATTACAAATAAAGAAATGATTTCAAATAGTTTTGACAAAACTTCATATTGACAGGCCCGCTGGTCGAGTGGCTAGCAATTGTCACTTTATCTCAAGGCCCGCGGGTTCGAATCCTGCGCAAGGCAAACATTTGTGTGCATGAACATGTCCGTTTGCCTTGGTCTGGGACTCTGGGTGTTTTATATGTATAATAAGTATTTCCCACATCTAATTTATCTAATTTATAGGTATAGGGACAATTCACACAGATTGAGCTAGCCCCAAAGTAAGTTCGAAACTTGTGATATGGGATACTAACTCAATGATATTATATTTTATAACAAATACATATATAGATAAACATCCAAGACCCGAGGCCAATCAGAAAAAGTTCGTTTTTCATCATGACCCGACCGGGGATCGAACCCGGGACCTCTTGGGTGGCGGTCTAGCGTGGTAACCATTACGCCACGGAGGTCGTCATTTATCATAGAGTATTTACATGTTTACAAAAAGAAAGCATTTAAGTATATTTATCAGCAAGCTTAGTTGCTTAGTTTGGGACTAGATGGCGTGTTGTGTGTATTTTATTAGTATATAATTAGTATTTTTTTTATGCCACAAAGGTGGCAAACAAGCATACGGCCCGCCTGATGGTAGCATCACCGTAGCCTATAGACGCTTGCAATACCGGTGGTATCACCCGCGCGTTGCCGACCCTGTAGAAAGTGGGGCTTTGGAGACCTTACTCACCGTAGGAACACAACATGGCCGAGACCAATGCTATTTGGCTACGATCTTCTGTAAGGTGGAGGTCCTTTTCCAGACGGGCTGCTCCGATTTTTAGTGGATGTGCTACTAGTGGATAACTTGCTGAAAATCAGTGATACATTGAGCTACTGTCTTTTTGTGTCACTGCTGCACATATTTTGGAGATATGAATAAATTATTTACGAGTATCTACTTATCTAAAGAGATTAGTCTGAGTAGGAAGGATTTGAAGGACTTCACTCCTTAGCAATGCGAGCTAGTCAAGGATTAGTATATAATAGACACTAAAACATTCATTACGGCTTCTAAATATATCTCTTTTATCTAAAAAACAAAATCGATTACAGTATCGCCGTCCTTTATCCAGGAAATCCGGGATAAACCAACATAAACGACCTTTGTTCATAGCAGAAACATAAATGTAATGTGGTTTCCTGGATACCGTGTAATAGACGCAATAAGTACTTTTATTATTATGTGAAATAGTAAATAAAAATATTGTTTTCTCTTTTTGTTTATTATAATTGCCTTTACCGTTATTTCTTGGGTAATTCAGCGACTGACACCACGAAGGATTGGAACCATGGTGTCAATCGCGGAAGGACTCTTTTTGAATTGACTGATTGACACCATGGTGTCACTCATGGACACAATCAGTCAATTCAAAAAGAGTCCTTCCGCGATTGACACCATTGTTCCAATCCTTCGTGGTGTCAGTCGCTGAATTACCCTATTTTGGGTTATTTTCGGGTATTGGTGTGACGTTGTTGATAAAAAGTCTTTGTATAATAATTATGTCTAGCCTTAATGGGTTAGGTAAAAACAATATAGCCCAATGGTTAGAATGTTCTTTACATATGTGTACTTCCATTTGTATACGAATATTACATTTCTATGCAATTATGCGTTGAAGATCCAACTTACAGAAGATCGTAGCCAAATAGCATTGGTCTCGGCCATGTTGTGTTCCTACAGTAAGTAAGGTCTCCAGAGCTCCACTTGGGGGAGTTGGGAGGGTTCGCAACGCGTGAGTGATACCCCCGGTGTTGCAAGCGTCTATAGGCTGCGGTGACGGCTTGCCATCAGGCCGACCGTATGTTTGTTTGCCACCTCCTGTGTTGTATAAAAAAAGAAAAAAAAAGATAGCACTGCAGATTTTTTTCCGCACCATATCAATGTCGAACGTATTGCCAAAAAAAAACCGAGCAAGTACGTGTCGGGCTACGCACAATGTAGGGTTCCGTATTTGCTGTGCTTTGCTTTCCTTCAGTTGAGTCCAATATCAAATTCTATCACTTATGTAAGTTTTCAACAAAGAAATTTTATATTATCAGTTCGTCGACTATTACTCGGTAACTAGTAGTGCCCACTTAACCGTTATAGCTTTCTTTGTAGGTTTACTTTATGGACTACTACCATGATTTTTTTCAAATTTCTAAACACAAGACTATCGGAGATAGAGGGGGGGGGGACCAGCGTGCAAAATGAAAATTGACATGTTCAATGTAAATAATTCGCAAACGGATCATTGTATCGGAAAATGATCTTCTCACATAATGTTTTTAAAAGACCTATCTAACGATAGCCCAACACCATGGGGTCGGTGCGAAAAAAAAATCATTCCCACTTTCCCCCAAAAAAAATATTTTCAACATTTTGTTCTACCACTTTGTTAATATAATTAGGTATTGTTAATATAAGTATACATACCAAATTACAGCTTTCTAGTATCATGCGTCTAGGCGCTAGACCGCGGACGGACAGACGAATATGGCGAAACCATAACGGTTCCTTGTAGTTTACTACGGAACCCTAAAAAAACAAGCTATCACATACAAAAATAGTTTACAATTTACTTTTTTTTTCTATTTATTATGGACCAGCAAGACATTTTATTTATTTATTTATGGACTACCACTACTATGGAACAAGACATGCACATAACTTTTTACAGTCTTAAATCTATGACTTAAAGTTTATATTACTGAAAGTAGGTCTAGACTAGATATTATTCTGTGCGTTCAATACGGAAAAAAACTTTCCGCTCAAACCGTTTTAATATAAAATTGTTCAGTAGGTACTAACTAACGCAGTAGGTCTTGATACCCGGTAATTCATCGATTGGAACCAAGTACATTTTATTGCAACTAACCAGTTATGTAAAAAAAGTGCTAACATGCTTTTTTCAATTTAAAAATAATTTATTTCTAATAGTGGTAACTCCAAAAAAATATATTAAACAAACCCATCAATACCGTAGCGACATTCTTTGAGTAATCGGTCAGTGTCAAAGTGCATGCATTTTTTTGATAGTTTTAACTTCAAAACAAATTATTTTTATATCCTACTTACGTTTTTTTTACACATGTTTTTTTTTCTGAACGACTGACTGACTGAGAATCAACGTACAGCCCAAATCGCTGAACGTAAAAATGTGTCAATCGACTACGTCCCAATTATATGTTACTCGATTGACACTCAGTCAATTCAAAAAGAGTCCTTCCGCGATTGACACCATGGTTCCAATCCTTCGTGGTGTCAGTCGCTGAATTACCCTTGTTGGCCTCATCTTGCTTTTCTTCATAGTCCATCAGCCAAACCTCATTTTTCATACAACTTTCTTGGGAAACTATCATATTCGTAATCACACTTGATTGCTATTCCCACTTTTGTCCTAAAATCATTATCTGACGAGCGAAACAAGCAGCCAGATCTCACCTATATGGCTGCTAAAACAGTTCATTTTTTTATTTTAAAACAACATTATATTTGAAGGTGCATTAATTTCCACTCGCGTACTTGTTTAGCTCGCCAGAATTTATTATTTTGAGCAATTGAGTGTTAAAATAATTATTAAAATCTCTCCAGAAAATACAAATAAAGAGTTTAGATTACGGTCTATCTGCGTGTTTTATGCCTTTGTCAAAGCGTTTAAGCTTTAAGCTGTATATCAAGAATCATAAAACTTTTTAAAAAATTTCACCAACCATAAAGCCTACTTTAAAACTTCTGACAAGAATAAATGTACATCTGAAAGACAGAGACAAAAAAGTAAAAATAATTGACCGAACTTTACTTGTGATGGATTTCCTCAGTGCTTCTGTTTATTGATGCGATCATCTATCTCTATCAGTGAACGCGATAGTTTTTCTAGTTTATTTTGTGCCATTGCAATTCTCTTTATAGTTGCGTTTTTTTTTCACAATAGACAAACAAGCAGTGTTTATTATGGCTCTTTGGAAGCTATTCGGTACCTAACACTGTATTATATTTACAATCAGGGCAGTGTTATTGCTATTTTTATGAACAACTTTTTTTTAAATGTCATACAGTTGACAAACAAGCAAGCGGGCCACCTGATGGAAAGCGGTCACCGCCGCCTATGGACATCAGTAACACCAGGGGCGCTACCAATGCGTTGTCCACCAAGGAAGTTGGAGGAAAGGAAGGACCGGAAGGGAAAGAAGGAGGGGAAAAGAGGGGATAGGGAAGGAGTTGGGCTTCCGGAACTCTCACTCACCGAACGAAACGCATTGCTGCTTCACGTCGATATTCTGTGAGGGGTGGTACTTCCCCGGTCGTGCTAGCCCATTTCGTAATAATTGCTCTGCCACTCTTTAATATTGTCTTAATCTTTAATATGCACATTTGGATAACTATTTCTTTATTTGGACTGAGCAAGCTAGACTAAATTAGAGTAGATATAGGATTATATCTGTCGATATCCAGTTCTATTTCACGAAGAGCATTTGGCTGTGAATGTGTAACGTTCATATACATATTATTGTAGTGTGCGTAATCTAGGAAACGCTCGTAAAATCGCTCACGCACACATACACGATATGCATGTGCATGCCTTACAACATTTAAAGCCAAATGCTCATGCCCTTCAAGAAAAATAATATCTGTTATAAGAATAATTCTAATTGTACGGATAAGAAAATGTACGATTTAGGTCAACATGAGCCTTTAATGATGTCACAAATCTTGTTTACAGCGATGTGTCAAGGTTTATTAGTCGGTGGCAAATATTTGGAGGCGACTCACCGCTGATAATGGCCCACGCCTATCCCTCCTCACGTCCACTTAGTGGATTGAATATTCAGTTAGTTTCTCAAATTTGGTAATAGTTACGTTAACTTTGCAAGTACATACCTATCAACCGTCTTGTAATACCCGAGGGTAGCCAGAGTAAAGAACGGCGAATTTCATGGACTTGTAAGTTAAAATTTTCCCCCGACAAGGCCAAATTAAAATACAAAAAGTCTTAAACTAACGTTTTTTTATTCAATTAAGCCATAACAGGACCTTTCACTTTTTTTTACCACAGCAGCCGTATTCTCTAAGCATCATTAGGCGTGTACGCACGACCGAATACGAACATGGTGTCAAACAAAAGAGTCTACCAAGCCTTACTCTTTTGATTCGATGTTCGTGTTAACAATGTTCTTGTCCACACAGAACAACCAAATTGGATCGACACGAACACTTTTGACGAACAAATTGTTTGATGTTCGTTAGTGGTACGCACGTGCGTACAAAGTGTTCGTGTTCGATGTTCACCATGTTCGTGTTCGGTCGTGCGTACACGCCTATTTGTTAACTCGAAAGCGAAGAGATGCAGATTGCATGCAATTTTGGCATTGACAAGAAACATCGTACTAAAAAGTCGGATTGAGATGTTTTTTAAAACTTAGTTGAAAATGGGAAAAATGTTATGTTACCTAATATGTTGTACTTCATCAATCCATACTCTTCGTACGTCGTTCAGAGCATATTCAGACAGGTTGCTCGTCATGAAAACTTAATACGATTTTATCACTTTTCAGTAGCTACTTACTTAGTTTCCACCGAAGTTACGATTTGTTAGAAGAGTTACAATTTTTTTTGTGAAAATAACATGTGAACACTCAAATAATATAAAAACGTAATTATTTTATACGTTCATACATTATTTCGTTGTCAATATTGTCACCAAAAATCGATGGAATTAATATCGGACGTAAACAATCGAAATTCATTCCTGTCCAATCAATCAATGGCAGCTGACATCTCCCTCCGCAGTTTTGCCATAGCCTTTTAGAGATAATAAACTTAATATTATATATAAATTGCAAGAGAATTCTGGAATGGCGATCTACAGGAAAGCGCAGCGTAGGTCGGCAAAGTGGTACCCGTCGGACGACCTAAAGAAAATTGCAGGAAACCGCTGGATGCAGGCCGATGCAGCCGCTAACTGGTTATGCCGGAGACGTTTGCTACAGTAAACTTCTTATGGCAGAGATAAAGATTATGTATATTAAATGTAGTGAGATTTAATAAATTTTATGTTAAGATTTTCACAAGGCGAAATTAAAATATACATTTCATTCATTCACAAGGCGAAATTAAAATAAAAAAAAAGTCTCAGACTAATGTTTTTTATTTAATTAAGTCTGTTAAAAGACCTTTTAAATAACTTTTATTTACTGACACCGACTCAGATTTTTAAAACCAACAACAACAAACAAAATGGATTTTGAACCTCCTACTTTTTAAAAGTCGGTTTATGGGTAAAATGTTATGTTATCTACTTATGATGTACTTCATCAATCCCTACTCTATGTATATTAAATCTACTGAGACTTAAGGTCGCTGTATACGCAACGGGATAATACCTCGGACTGGACGGGGACGTGACTTTTTGTTCGACACGGCCACGTTCCCGTCCCGTTCGTGTATCCGCGACGTATGCATATTCACATACATTTTGTATAGAACTATATTTAACTTCCCGTCCCGTCCCGTCCTGGAAAAAACACGTTACGTATACAGCGACCTTTAATATACAGAATCATCATTCAACTATTGAGTTGAGTTTTTGATAGACGATGTGTTCCGGCACCATTTGTGCGTTTACCATTAAAGTTGTGTCAATTTTTATGCTTTATAAACATTTTCAAATTGTCATTGTATTTAACAAATTGATTAATGTTTACAACTTCTTTCCATTAAAGTATAATAGTACTTTATTAAGTTAATTAAAAAATGTCATTAAAATTATTTTCCCTCTTAATGGTAAAATACTTTCATGTTACGAATGAAAACATTTATAAGCACAAAAATACTTTATAACAATCTTACAATAAGACCTTACTAATTGACTACCTGCTGTATTTATAAATTAACAATTAGTTTTTTCCTGTTTTCAATATAAGTAGGTACTTTTGTTTCGTTAAATATCAACAGTGCGGTGCAAACATAGTTTGCAAACTTTAATTCGTAATAAAACAGTTTATGTGCTAGCAATTCCATTCCCATAAAGCCCGGAGGTACCTGAGATCAAACTTTGCAGGAAATCCACTTACAAACTATGCAACAAGGTATTGCACTGGATTTGAATTATTATTGCAGATTTGATTGAAGTTATCCCATGGAGTGATATCATTAGGACGAAGCTGGAATTCAAGATGAAGAAACTTTTTCTGATTGGCCCTTGGGTCTTGGATGTTTTTCTATATATGTATTTGTTATAAAATATAGTACCGTTGAGTTAGTATCTATCCCATAACACAAGTTTCGAACTTACTTTCTAGCTAGCTCAATCGGTGTGATTTGTCCCTATAAATTTAAGAAAACCTCTTCTTATCTGATTTTGATGTTAAAACATAAAATATATATCGATAAACAGTAAAATCATTGCGCATTGTAGCCGAAGCGTTATAAGTCGTAGCAAATAAATACGTAGAGCCGTACTTGATAGAAAAAAATCTACGTAAATACATTATTTACAAGTAGACGGTACATCCTCACAAATCACGTCTTATTTATTGGAAGATTTTTTCTAACCTAACCTTTTTAGGACACCTCTGGTCGAGCAGCCTAATTCATTGTTTATTAGACATTCATAACTCAAGGTTAGTCCAATATCCGTCTAACATCATGCCTGATGCGTCATGATGGTATGAATTACAATTTTGATAGGTCATAATTCACAGTTATCCAATAGTCAGTAGTCCAATAAATATTGAAACACAGTCATGATGTTATAATCGTGAACTATAAACTACGGTTTTCTCTGATGTATTTATTTGGAAATTCGTTTGTGGCTTTGCAAATAAATGAGAATGTTAGATTATATTTACTAGCCGGATGTGTAACAAGTGCTTATTACAGCTGGTTAGACATGGCGGGCGGATCTATAAGTAAGGGTTTCAGTTAGCTTACAACGCAACCATAAAACAGACAAGTACAGATTTTTGAGCAGGTAAAAGTATGGGTTAGTCGCAGCATTTTCCTAGAGCGGTGGGCCTCAAGGCATTTTCCCGTCCTTAAAAAATCCACAGACTTTACGCAGTACGCAAGAATCTTAGTAGGTACATTGAAAATGTACCATAGTAGCTAAACGGTTATGAGCGACTGTTCGTTATAAATATCCTGTTAGGTATGTGAGCGAGTCTTTATAGAAATCGTAAATGTCGTTGAATAAATGTATTAAATTGTAATAATAATGTCATAATTTTTCGAAACTTTTTCGGTTAAAAAAAAATTGTTAACCGATTTTCAAACTTTCAACGCTATAATGTGTCTCAATAAATTCTGCGCCTTTTGAGCCCTCGTCTGACCCCGTAGCCCTAAATTTCTAGAAGTTATCGCAGATTTTGTGAATTTCGATCTCAAAAAACACCTAGTTAATACCTAAATCGTTTGCTCATTACATCATATGTGTATTAAATATATTTTAATACTAATTCAAACTGAGAGCCAAGTTCAATGTTTGTAAGATAACAATTTCAATAGCAATCCGATCCGATCCGATTATACCCAATCAAATTGAACCCCAACTTAATTCAAATCCTGTTTATTTCATCTCATCCTTCCGTGTTATCAGATATCCTCACTATTTCGACCCTAATAATTGGCAAGTAACTGTATACTTATTTTGACATTCGTTGAGGAAACTTTAGTTAGATTTGACTTCATCTTACAAAAGCAAATGATGTTCACTACTGAAACGAAAATATTTTATTTATAGACACTTTCTTTTAAGATCATCATTGTGAATATGGGTAGGTACAGTGAAGAGCATGTCGACCTATACATATCGGACTTTGTATCATTCTTAAGTTCTATGTCATAAGAACCAAAATTGTACTGCAAGTTAAAGCTCAAGGTGCTCCTGACTGTACACATTTTATCTTGTCATAGATCATTATGTGAATATAGCACTTAATGAATCATTAAACGCGCCACACCGTATCTTTATAATTTAAAATTATAAATTAGTATAATTTAAAATTATAAATTAGTATAATTTTAAATTATTAGTTAGTATAATTTTAAATTATTAGTTAGTATAATTTTAAGTTATTAGTTAGTATAATAAAAATAAAAAAAAATTGGTATAATTTTATTTTTTATTTTAAATATAATTTATTTAAATATATTCAACGTATATCTATCGCCGTTCAGCGAGGTAACGCTGCTAGCATTTTGGGCACCTGCCACAGGGTCTATGTCTTTTTAATGCTTAGTTTTAGTTTTTATTGTTAGTTTAGTTTTAATTAATTTTATTTTATTTAATGTTATTTATAACTCTTTTATGACAATAATGTAAGCATATCGTTATGAAACTTGTAATTACATAATTGGTATACCTAATTTTAAGAAATCCGCACAACTTCGTTTGCGTGTATCCCGCTTTCCCGTGGGAATTATAAACCTTACTCTTGAATCACTCCATCTATTAAAAAATATCACATCAAAATCCGTTGCGTAGTTTTAAAATTCTAAGCATATACAAGGACAGACAGACAGTGGGAAGCGATTTCATTTTACTATGTAAAGAAGATAATTAGGTATATATGAAAAACACAGATTGATACGATGAGATGACGAAATGGTGGTAGTATATAACGTAGTTTATTTTCTTTATACATATATACAAATTGTAAATGACAAGAAAAAGTGCCTGTGAAGGTGTAATTTCTGAAATAAACGATTTCATTTCATTTCATTTCGAGATGACGCGACGCGATTTCAACTCTGCACAAGCGTGCGTGAGACAGTTTGAGGGTCGTCAGTTGAGTGCAGGTTAGCAAGTAAACCCAGAGATTTTATATAACTTACTTACGTGTTGTTTTTTTTTTACTACTAAGGTGGCAAACAAGCATACTGATGGTAAGCATCACCGTAGCCTATAGACGCTTTCAACATGGCCGAGACCAATGCTATTTGGCTACGATCTTCTGTAAGGTGGAGGTCCTTCCCCAGACGGGCTGCTCCGATTTAAAGATTATGCGCTGTGCACTACCTCTCTTAAAGGTGGTGTTGTGTTTTGGTTAGGTACATCATAGTTTTTTAGATATACAATTTCCTAGACATGGGGCTTTCCTCACGATGTTTTCCTTCACAGTCTGACATAACAAAATGAAATATTCACAATCATGAAAATTCGGCTGTTATTTTTCGGTAGTAAACAAACGCAGATAGAACGGAGAATTACTGTTTACATTGTACACAACAATTATTTTGTCTTGTTTGATAAAAAAAAATGTTATTCATATTCATACAGATTCCATTATAACAATGCCTGAATTCTGATATTTCCCAAGAGTGTTTGTTTTGTGTTACTAAAGACATGTTAATATATTTTAGAAATCACTTGCTTGATGACCTTATCTTGATACCGAAGGGCGATGGTTCAATCCCCGTACAGTAGGTACAATCATTTGTGTGGAGAACATTATGTGTTTATAATGAGTCTGGGTGATTTTTATGTACATACCTACTCGTATCTACTGTTAAATCAATGACGTCCTTACTAATCGACGAAGGATTGTTGACGTAATATTAAATCCATTTTGATTTTAATTTATGTGTATTAAGACTAGCTTTTTGCCCGCGACTTCGTCTGCGTGAAGTTCCGCCTATAACACTCCCTGATAATGTAGCTTTGTACTGGTGAAAGAATTTTTGAAATCGGTCCAGTAGTTTCGGAGCCTATTATGCAAACAAACAATCAAATCTTTCCTCTTTATAATATTTATTAGTATAGATAGAATGCTATCATAAAAGTATAGAGGCATGTGTATTTGTTGTGTGGTGTTGTACCGTGTATCATTATGAATTATGTACAATTTCATATATACATATTAATTGTGTGAAAGATAGATTTGCAAAATAAAGAATAGAATTCAAAATTAGATGATAATATTTTTGGGAACTTTTTACTTGAATAGTCCTCAAGGTTGAAGGGCCGCTTAATATAAATGGCTATTATTAAAAATGCGAGAATAATTTCGTCTCTGACCTTTTCGTGGTAAAAAATGCACAGATAGATTACTTCAGGTGGGTTGTTGCTAACCTATTTCAGTTAAAATCAGCGAATTTTATTCGTAGGTATTAATAATGGTTCATATCTATTTGACCAAACGTGGTTAGATAAACTTGATTGGATATTTTATGACATAACTGATAGGCGTGATCCCAATGGCCTCTGCTCTTCATTATTGGAATGTCAACTATAATATCTATATACATAACACTATAATATTACACTACATAAATTTAGATTCCCAAATGATGGTAGTTATCCCAAACATGGTATTAAACTACAAAGTTTATTTGTTTTAAAATGAGTACACATGTTGACTAGAGACAGTGGCTGTCAAAGCTTCTCTCTCTTTCGCACTCTCAAATGGGTTACTCTGGCTATGAATATCAGCAAACACCAGGGGCGCTACCAATACTCACTACAACTTACAAGGAAGAAGGGAGTAAGGAGAAAAGAGTTAGGAACATGAAGAAATTACTAAGAGGAGTTGCCCTAAGCAATGTAGTCCAGCACGTTCAATTGGGTACTGACGCATTGACGGGCTGCCCCGCACAGCCACATGTGCGGGAGGGTGTTTAGAGTTTAGACAGGTTAAACACCCTTCCGTACCCCCTCGCTCGGCGGCTTGCCATCCACCTACCATCCAGCCAACGAATCAACGAAACGAATTCGTTTCTGAGTAGTTCTCGTAGTAGCTGTTCGTGCGTTGACTACGTATATCGACTCACGAATAGCGACTTATTCCAGCCAACGGCACATTGTAGCAACTCCTCTTAGTAATTACTTCATGGTCCTAACTCTTTTCTCCTTACTCCCATCTTCCTTGTAAGTTGTAGTGAGTATTGATAGCGCCCCTGGTGTTTGCTGATATTCATAGCCAGAGTAACCCATTTGAGAGTGCGAAAGAGAGAGAGGCTTTTACAGCCACAGTCTCTAGTATACTAAGGAATGCGGCTTCCGACTCTCACTCACCAAACGTTTCTTTTTCACGCCGATATTCTGTGAGAATGATACAGTATGTATCACATGAACAACCATTTCAAAAATACCAATTAATAATTCATACCAAGAAATAAATAAAATTTTACTGGCATTATAATTTATAATAATTATGTCGTTCAATGGTTCTTTATAATTTAATATGAAAAGTTCCCATCAAGAGGACTTGTTTTCATGTCATCTAACGTGAATTGTCTATCAGCGAAAAAGTCTTTCAGATAGAGGGAATAACAACAAAACAACAATTCTTATTTCCAAAGTGATTCAAATTCAAAAACCTTTATTAGATGCAAATTAATAAAATTATGATACTCGTGGTGTGAAATTTAAATTTAATTCACATTTGATCTTGGTTTTAATTTGTTAAAAATGTATTTTATTTGGAAAAAAATATGTAAACTTAAGTAAACAAGTAGCCATAACCATAGGTTGACTACTGACGTAATACCTTTCCAAATATTTTTGGTTAAATTATAAAATTGAACAGTTATTGCCAACTTGACTACTATTACGCATCCTCTTATTAGACTAAACCTACTCTATAGGTAATATGAAAGTTGATATTTTTTATTATTATTAGGAAGATCAAATTTCAGAATTTTAAATATCTTAAAAATATTTGGCTATTAAAAAGGTCACACATTGGAAACAAATTGGAAACTAATTCGAATTTAATCTCTATAAACATAAACAAAATATTAGTAAGTAGAATACTTTTTACTTACGTACTTTTTTGGTAATAATCTACACTAATATATTATAAAGATTATAAAGAGGACAGATTTGTATTTTTTTGTGTGTCTATGTTTGTAATGAATAAACTCAGAAACTACTAGACTGATTTCAAAAATTCTTTCACCGTCGTCGGAAAGCTTCGCTATCCCCAAGTGACATGGGCTATTTTTTTTTTTCAAAAATTTATGGATTTCTATTATTAATTATAACCCGTGCGAAGCCGGGGCGGGGGGCTAGTCTATACTAATATTATAAAGAGGTAAAGTTTGTGTATTTGTTAAATTGTAAGGGGTAATCTCGGGATCTACTGAACCGATTTTAAAAATTCTTTCACCAATAGAAAGCCACATTATTTCTGAGTGTCATAGGTTATATAAAAAACCAAAAAATAAAAAGGCTTTTACATTTTGCCCAACGAAGTGGGCACGGGTCTGCTAGTAATAAATAAGTAAGGAACTGACTTGTAGTGCAACTATAGAAATTTATATTTATTAGTACATAAGACGCTTTTAGTGTGGTGTTAGTATCAACAAGTTGTCTATTACTGTTGTGTAAACAAGTAAGTGTTTTATTTCTTGGAAGTTTCCGGATTAAGTTACTTTCAAGCTAAATTAAGTGGAAAATCTTTGCTTTCTCCCGTAGATATTAAATGAATTTGTTTTGTTTATTTAAAACTTTATGGCACGCAATAGGAATTTTGTATACAAAAGGCGAATTTAGTGCAAACATATTTTATTTGAAAAATCTTGATTGTTCTTCTACCTATTGTGCTGATTTACAGGTGTCAGCGACGACTTTCCATCACGTGGTCCGATTGCCTGTTTGTCTGCCGTATTACATTAAAAAATCAAATCATTTCATAAAAATGTTTATCAACTATCGATATTCAATATATGTAGCCATTTTGTTTTTTTTCGGAAATTATGGTCTGAAGTTATTAGAGTGTTTAATTAACAATTTAATAAATTAAAGATATAAGCTGCATGTGACATGAGAAAGCGCCTTTTTCAATAGACGATTTAGTTTAATTTCAATGTGTTTGTTATGAAATAAATTAAGAAGACAACTGCCAAAATATTATCAGGACAGGATGAATAAAATACTTCAGTTATAAAGAAAAAATAGTCATCCAAAGTTAGGCTTGTTAGAACAAAGCCATAATTCAAAAGATACTAACGGAACCGGAAACGGAAGCTTCCGCTGTCCGTTCGTCCTTCCGTCTGTCAGTAGGTTGTGTACCATGACCCGTAATAAAAAGTTGAAATAGTCAAAGAGTGTCTCAAATGAAATCTTACTGGCGTAGAGAGCCTGGAGGGCTACTACGAAACGTAAATGCGATACTTCGGCCGAAGTATCGGAAGAATTTTAACCATGACATACAAGGTATTTCGTGGTTATTTTAGTAATTAGTTGAATTCTTACCGTGTTGAATTATAACCGTGAAATACCTTGTAATTCTATGTTAAAATTCTTCCGATACTTCGGCCGAAGTATCGTATTTACAGTTCGTAGTAACCCTCCTGTTTCATTTGAACAAAACCAGAGCTGGTACTGACAAGTTACTATCAAGAGCACCACCGGCTGTCAGAACTTTTCCATCCTATATAAACCATATCCATTCATTCTAAATCCATTTCGACGATGGGATTGAAAGTATTCTATGTCAGTGTGATCAGTGCCCA
Organism: Endotricha flammealis; assembly: GCA_905163395.2. Classification (NCBI taxonomy): domain Eukaryota; kingdom Metazoa; phylum Arthropoda; class Insecta; order Lepidoptera; family Pyralidae; genus Endotricha; species Endotricha flammealis. The sequence goes on along the minus strand of LR990870.1, from coordinate 7,367,159 downwards.
TTGCACAAGCTTTGCTTACATACTCTGGAAATTGACACTAGATAGACAGGTTTTTGCTATTTTATTTCGAACTAAAGAAACCCGCGCAACTTCGTTTGCATGTATCTCGCTTTCCCGTAGGAATTTCGGAATGTATTATATGTATAAACCTTCATATTGAATCACTTTAACTTTTAAAAACGCATCAAATTCCGTTGCGTAGTTTTAAAGATCTTGCAAATGGACAGATGGGGGAAGTGACTTAATTGTATACTTTACTAACTGACCCGGCGAACTTCGTATCGCCTAAAGAACCTTCATGCTGAATTTCATTCGTATAACTTCAAAACGGCAAAGTTTCATACTAACTTTGCACCCTCGTTAACCCCCTAAGGGATAATTTTTGAGAAAAATATTTTACTCGTGTTTCATGCATTTCAATAAAGAACCTTCATGCTGAATTTCATTCGAATAACTTCAAAAACGGCAAAGTTTCATACTAACTTTGCACCCCCGTTTAACCCCCTAAGGGATGATTTTTGAGAAAAATATTTAACTCGTGTTTCATGCCTTTCAATAAAGAACCTTAATGCTGAATTGCATTTAAATAACTTCAAAAACGGCAAAGTTTCATACTAACTTTGCACCCCCGTTTAACCCCCTAAGGGATGATTTTTGAGAAAAATATTTTACTCGTGTTTCATGCCTTTTAATATAGAACCTTAATGTTGAATTTCATTTGAATAACTTTAAAAACGGCAAATTTTCATACTAACTTGGCGCCCCCGTTTAACCCCATAGGGGATGTTTTTAAAAAAAAATATTTTACTCGTGTTTCATGCCTTTCAATAAAGAACCTTCATGCTGAATTTCATTCGAATAACTTCAAAAACGGCAAAGTTTCATACAAACTTTGCACCCCCGTTTAACCCCTTAAGGGATGAATTTTGAAAAAATATTTTACTCATGTTTCATGCTTTTCAGTAAAGAACCTTAATGCTGAATTTCATTCGAATAACTTCAAAAACGGCAAATTTTCATACTAACTTTGCACCCTCGTTTTACCCCCTTAGGAGATGAATTTCCAAAAATCCTTTCTTAGTGAGCACTTACGCCCCAAAAGGAACCCCCATGCAAAATTTGAGACTCCTGGCACTTGTAGTTTCGGAGATTTCGTGATGAATCAGTCAGTGATTTTCTTTTTTATATATATAGATAAAGATAAAGATTGAAAAAATATCTTACTGGTCTATTTATACTGTGATACGTGTAACTTCAGATAGTGAGCCACGGGACCATAAAAATAGTCATAAACACAAAACTCGTTAAGAGGAACACTTCGCCTCGCTGGCGATTCAATAAAGTTACTTATTGAAATAACTACACCTTACTTTATACGGGTGAATGGCTTTCTTTATTGCCTTTAAACTTATACTTAAGTTAATGCTTTGGTTTAGGCCATAACGCCTATATTGTTTTAGAATTTAACATAATGTTATCTATGCTAATATTAGGTCTTTACCAATGAAATTGCCGTTTTGTATGAAAAAATTTAAACGATTTTTTTTCACGTATTTTTTATTTGTATTAATCGAAGTAATCACCCATGCTGTCAATGCATCTTTGCCAACGCAGTGGCAGTTTATTGATGCCCTTCATAAAGAAATCAGCTGGACGGGAGGCAACAAATTCTTCAAAGGCATTTTGTACTGCCTCTCGGGTATTGAATTTTTTTCCCGCCAAAAAGTTATCCAAATTCTGGAAAAAGTAGTAGTCTGTAGGCGCAAGGTCTGGTGAGTAGGGCGGATGACGGAGAGCTTCCAACCCCAGTTCTTGCAACTTGGAGACAGTCTGCTGTGCAGTATGAGGTCGCGCGTTGTCGTGTAGGAGCAGCGGAGACGAGCGATTGACCAATGCTGGTTGGAGATGTGCCAGCTTCTCCATCATTGTGTTCAGTTCTTCACAGTACACATCTGCAGTAATGCTCACCCCGTTTGGTAAGAAGCTGTAATGAATCACACCGGCGCTAGACCACCAAACACTGACCATCACTTTTCTAGGGGTAAGTTTTCGTTTAGGGCATTGTTTAGGTGCTGAACCAGGATCCAACCAACTTGCTGAGCGCTTGCGGTTATCAAACAGAATCCATTTTTCATCGCAGGTAACAATGCGGTTCAAAATTCCTTCATTTTGTGTGTCTGTTGAGCAGTGCAAGGCACGTCTCGACGCGTACTTCGCGCTGGCGATCATTGAGTTCGTGGGGCACCCATTTGTCAAGCTTTTTTACCTTGCCAATTTGACGCAAATGGACCAATATTGTTTTGACGCTAACGTCGAAAGCTGCTGCTAATTCAGCCGTAGATTGTGTATCATCAGCTTCCACAATCGCCTTTAATTCGTCATTGTCGACCAAAGTCTTCGGACGACCGCGAGGTTCATTTTTCAGGTCGAAATTTCCAGAACGGAAGCGAGCAAACCAATAACAGGTGGTGCGTTGGTTTGTAGTGTTAGTTCCGTAAACGTCGTTGATGTTGCGTGCCGCTTGTGCCGCGTTGCTGCCACGACGGTACTCATATTCCATAATTACTCGAATTTTTAACGTTTCCATGATGACGAAAAAGATTGAAATGCGATGAAAATGTAACACTAATCAATAAACAAATGACTACTTTTGGAAAAAGAATTCCATGTTTTTAAAATAAAATTAATTTGAAATTAGAATTATTTAGCCAAACAAAAATTATTTTGATTTGAAATGGCCAGTACTGCCGAACGGCAATTTCATATGTAAAGACCTATTATTTTAAAGAGGAAAGATTTGAATGTTTGTTGGTTTGTTTGCATTGAATAGGCTCCGAAACTACTGGACCGATTTCAAAAATTCTTTCACCAGTAGAAAGCTACATTATCAGAGAGTGACATGGGCTATAGCTTTTGTCGAAATTCAATGTGGTTCCCACGGGAACGGGTCCTGAACTTCTCGCGGACGAAGTCGCGGACAAAAAAGCTAGTAAGATAATAATTTTATTAGCGAATGACCATTGTAGTGTGTCCGCAGTCCCATTATTCCTATAAGTTCCTATAAGAATTTCAAAAGTCCCAAAGCGCTTGACTAAAGTATAATCAAGCACATAATATAACAAGACAAAAAGTTAAAACAAATGCTGTTAAGAATGTAAGCGCAAAACTTTGTAATAACATAGTTATTACAACATGAATATTACAAACAAACTGCACACTTAATTATGTATTTGACTGTAAACAAAAGTATATTTTGTGTAAAACAAGTTTCTAGATCCAGTGGTTACTCTGTGTCGAACTTGCACCTAACCCTGCCTAGAAAGTGCCTTAAAGACCTACTTTGAAACACTTTTAAATCATGAATTTGTTTAAAATTATTGTTCATTTTGTTTTGACCACTCAGGATACATAAAAAAAAAACAACAAATGGGCTGCTTTAAATAAATAAATATTCTTGGACAAATAACACAACGCCCTCTAGTTCCAAATTAAGCATAACTTGTACTGTGGATACTAGATTGCTGGTAAATATACATTAATACTTAAGACAACCAGACCAAGACAAACAGACATGTTCATGCACACAACTGTTTGCCTTGCTCAGGATTCGAACCAGCGGCTCTTGGGCCAAAGTGGCCATTGCTAGCCACCCGACCACCGAGCCTGTCAAGGCCTTTGATTATTATGAAAACATTTTATCTTTTCAAAACATAACCTTGTTTTCTAATTGCTAACGAAAAGGGTTGGTTAAGGTTACATAATTAATTAATTGTTTGAATTGTTTTGATTCATCATTATAAGTCATCAATGGAAATCTTAAAGATATATTTTACTTATTTTGTATTTTTATATGAGGAGTTCAATGGCTTCGCTGTGTGTCGCACTCTAATATAAACACGCAGGTTAAGCAACATCGACCCTAGGCAGTGTTTGGATGGGTTTCATTATCTCAAACTTCTCCGTGCTTCGGAGAGCACTTTAAGCAGTCGATCCCGTCTGTTGTCGATGGATGACAGTCGTTAAGCCAAGCCGGTGGCCTTCGGGTGGCTTGAAAACACCAGCCTCGCCAATCCGCATTGGAGCAGCGTGGCAGGCAGGACCCGTATCCCTGCAGTGGGTTAGTGGCAGTGTTTATGGGTTGACATGAATGTATTTTTTATGTCAAACCGTAACATGACATACCGTATCATCACGTATGTCATACGTGTCAACTATAGCAAGATTAAATAGTCTCCTTACTAATTAACAGAAAGTAACAATGTTAGTTAAAACGTAAATCTTATAAGAAATATGGCCAAGAATTTAACCTTTCAGGAAGATTACATCCTAAATTTAACCTTCAACGTCTACCGTTGTCAACATGACATTAAATTGCTCATTAGTAGGAAATTTCCCACCCAAAGGCATTTAAATAATTGATACCGCACATAATGTGGTGATTGTCTTACTAACTTATTTATTATGAACATGGCGAAAGGTTAAAGTTTGTAACGTGTTCGTGTATACCGTAGAGGAAAAGTTGAAATTAATGAATTATGACTGTTTCAATCATGTTTCAAACGAAACAAGACGACAGCGTCATTCCGCTTATTAAATTAATTGAGCACGCAAGGCTCAAGCCAGGGTTTAGATGATGTTAGGGCCCGTCGTCTTGAGGGGGCAATGGTCCTCGGTGTCGGCAGTGCATCTGGAAGCAGTGTGCTGCTGACGGGGCGTTCCGGGGAGAGCGGGTCCGGCCTGTTTAACTTTGGCCGGATGGCCCTGGCGGGGTCGCGGATGTGTCAGAGTTCGCGTGGCCCCGCCACTTAGGGGGCGAGTGGCATCCCGTTAGTTTTTTAGTGGTAAGTCCCACAGTCCCCACCGCATATTCCCTGGGCGGTGAGGCTGTTGCAAAGCAATTTTCGGACACGAATTAAAAAAAGGGTTTAGATGGTGTTAAAATTCGGTGGGCACGTTAAGCCGTCAGTCAACTGTTGTCGATAATTAAAAAATCAATTTATAGGGACAAATCACACAGATTGAGCTAGCCCCAAAGTGAGTTCGAGACTTGTGTTATGATAGCAAGCTATTATGATAGCATCCCATATTTTATAACAAATATTTGGAATCTCTCTAACTATATATATAAAATTCAAAGTCCTGACTGACTTAACTATATATCAACGCACAGCCCAAACCGGTGGGTCTAGAGACTCCAAATTTGGACTGTAGGTTCCTTACGACGTCTAGGGGTGTACTAAGAAAGGATTTTTCAAAATTCCTACGGGAAACCGAGATATACGCAAACGAAGTTGCAAGGGTGTATCAACGCACAGCCAAAACCGCTGCGTCTAGAGATTCCAAATTTGGCACGTAGGTTCCTTACGACGTCTAGGGATGTACTAAGAAAGGATTTTTCAAAATTCCCACGGGAAAGCGAGATATACGCATACGAAATTGCGAGGGGACGCACAGCCCAAACCGCTGGGTCTAGAGATGCCAAATTTGACATGTAGGGTCCTTATAAGGTCCAGACCGACCGGACCGGACCGGACCGGAACGGGCCGGACCGGACCGGAACGTATCAGACCTGATCGGTCTGGAAGGAACCGCACCGTGCCGGGCCGTGCCGGACCGGATCGAACCGGACCGGACCGTTTTTTTTTTCATCTATGTATATAAAACTGACTGACTTAACTATATATCAACGCACAGCCCAAACCGGTGGGTCTAGAGACTCCAAATTTGGACTGTAGGTTCCTTACGACGTCTAGGGGTGTACTAAGAAAGGATTTTTCAAAATTCCTACGGGAAACCGAGATATACGCAAACGAAGTTGCGAGGGTATATCAACGCACAGCCCAAACCGCTGGGTCTAGAGATTCCAAATTTGGCATGTAGGTTCCTTACGACGTCTAGGGATGTACTAAGAAAGAATTTTTCAAAATTCTTACGGGAAAGCGAGATATACGCATACGAAGTTGCGAGGGGACGCACAGCCCAAACCGCTGGTTCTAGAGATGCCAAATTTGACATGTAGGGTCCTTATAAGGTCCGGACCGGACCGGACCGGACCGGACCGGAACGGACCGGAACGGATCAGACCTGATCGGTCTGGAAGGAACCGCACCGTACCGGGCCGTGCCGGACCGGATCGAACCGGACCGGACTGAATTTTTTTTCTATAGATAAAATTCAAAGTCCTGACTGACTGATTGACTGACTTAACTATATATCAACGCACAGCCCAAACCAATGGGTCTAGAGATTCCAAATTTGGACTGTAGGTTCCTTACGACGTCTATGGGTGTACTAAGAAAAGATTTTTCAAAATTCCCACGGGAAACCGAGATATAAAAGCAAACGAAGTTGCGAGGGTATATCAAATTTGGCATGTAGGTTCCTTACGACGTCTAGGGATGTACTAAGAAAGGATTTTTCAAAATTCCCACGGGAAAGCGAGATATACGCAAACGAAGTTGCGAGGGGACGCACAGCCCATACCGCTGGGTCTAGAGATTCCAAATTTGGCATGCAGGGTCCTTATAAGGTCCGGACTGACCGGACCGGACCGGAATGGATCAGATCTGATCGGTCCGGAAGGAACCGCAACGTACCGGACCGTGCCGGATTTTTTTTCAGAAGAAATATAATTATGCTAATTGGTATGTAGGTTCCTTTTCAGGACCGGACCGATCGGACCGGACCGGACCGACTGGACCTGATCGGACCGGACTATATATAAAATTCCTGACTGACTTAACTATATATCAACGCACAGCCCAAACCGGTGGGTCTAGGGTCTGGTCTGAGATTCCAAATTTGGACTGTAGGTTCCTTACGACGGCGACGTCTAGGGGTGTACTAAGAAAGGATATTTCAAAATTCCCACGGGAAAGCGAGATATACGCAAACGAAGTTACGGCCTACCTTGAAAAGACCAACGTCCTTCCTCTAATGCAATCTGGTTTTAGGAAGAGACGAAGCACTTCAACGGCCCTGCTTGACGTAACAGACAATATCTTAGCTGCACAAGAGGAGGGCATGTGTACCTTACTGGTGCTCCTAGATTACTCCCGAGCTTTCGATGCGATTAATGTTCCACTATTGCTGTCTAAGATGACGTTTTACGGGTTTGATAATGGTGCGGTGTCATGGTTCAATAGTTATCTTAGCAACCGTCAACAGTTGGTTAGCTTGCGTCTAGGTGATGGTTCAACCATGGATTCACCTCCGTTAGTGCTGGATAGAGGAGTACCACAGGGCTCAATATTGGGCCCTATTCTTTTTAGCTTATACTGCGCTGATCTGATAAAACACATTGATAAATGTCATTATCACATTTATGCGGACGATACTCAGCTGTATATTTCTTTCAAACCAGTGGATTACAAAATAGCGGTGGAGAACTTAAACAGTGATCTAGATCGTGTGGCTCTGTGGTCAAACAGCAATTGTTTGCTACTCAACCCAGATAAAACAAAATATATGTTGTTTGGGAAACGAAAACAACTGGAGAGCTTGCCGGAGGATTTGGGTGTAATATTGATGGGTAAGAGGATTGAAAGAGCTAGGGTAGCACGTAATTTAGGTCTGAAACTAGATGAAGATTTAAGGTTTGAGGAACACGTCGCGGAATCGGTCAGAAATTGCTTTTACCGCCTTAAAATCCTTTATAAGATTAGACCCTTCTTATCTGAGGAGCTGCGCGTGCAACTTACCGAGTCGCTGGTATTATCCAAGCTCAACTACGCCGATGTTGTTTATGGTCCTCGGTTACTCGGAAGGACGGAGCGACTCATACAGCGCGTGCAAAATGCTTGTGCACGTTTCTGTTTCGCAGTACCGGCTAGAGGTCACGTGACTCCTTTCATTAATGCGCACTCCATTCTAAAGATGAAGTCTAGGCGGAAACTGCACCTGGCATGTTTATTATTTGGAGTAATAAAATACAAAGACCCCCCTTACTTATTTACTAAACTCAACTGGGTGGCAGAGAAAAGGCAGTGTGAAAGAAGGCAGTGTTCACAACAACTTTTGGTGCAAAAACACAGGCACGCATCGTACAAAGGTACTTTTCGTTACGCAGCCTCAAAGATATGGAATAATATCCCTCCACCTATACGATCGATCAGTTCGCTTGCCAATTTTAAATACCGCTTAAAGCACTTTCTTTTAAACGCACAAAAGGATTTAGGCAGCTACAATATTGACGTATCACATATTTAAGTACCACATTTATATTTTAATTAATCAAATTTTATGTTACAATCGTATATATTTCAATACGCTCAATCTATAGGTATTATATGGCACATACAAATATATATTTTAACGTTTTTTATTTCATTATGAATTTAGGAATATAGGAATTGCAACGGCGTCGAAGTGTCAAATTAAGGAAAGGGGGTCAAATGAAAATCAGCACCATATAGGTTTTTCGAAGCTATCTGGCATCATGCTGAATTTTACCCCTTTTCTGTGCGGCTGTGAGGCACATAAAGACTTTTTCATTGGCTAGATACTTGTATTTTGTTTAATGTCTAACTGTTTTGTGTGAATGTTTCTGTCTGTTTGTATGTGTAAAATGCTGTTGTTGTCTTGTGTCTCATGTGCTGTACAGAATAAATGTATTTTCTTTCTTTCTTCTTTCTTTCTAAGTTGCGAGTTGACGCACAGCCCAAACCGCTGGGTCTAGAGATTCCAAATTTGGCATGCAGGGTCCTTATAAGGTCCGGACCGACCGGACCGGACCGGAACGGATCAGATCTGATCGGTCCGGAAGGAACCGCAACGTACCGGACCGTGCCGTATTTTTTTCTTAAGAAATATAATTATGCTAATTGGTATGTAGGTTCCTTATCAGGACCGGACCGATCGGACCGGACCGGACCGACTGGATCTGATCGGACCGGACTATATATAAAATTCCTGACTGACTTAACTATATATCAACGCACAGCCCAAACCGCTGGGTCTAGAGATTCCAAATTTGGCATGCAGGGTCCTTATAAGGTCCGGACCGACCGGACCGGACCGGAACGGATCAGATCTGATCGGTCCGGAAGGAACCGCAACGTACCGGACCGTGCCGGATTTTTTTTCTGAAGAAATATAATTATGCTAATTGGTATGTAGGTTCCTTATCAGGACCGGACCGATCGGACCGGACCGGACCGACTGGACCTGATCGGACCGGACTATATATAAAATTCCTGACTGACTTAACCATATCAACGCACAGCCCAAACCGGTGGGTCTAGAGATTCCAAATTTGGACTGTAGGTTCCTTACGACGGCGACGACTAGGGGTGTACTAAGAAAGGATATTTCAAAATTCCCACGGGAAACTGAGATATACGCAAACAAAGTTGCGAGGGTATATCAAATTTGGCATGTAGGTTCCTTACGACGTCTAGGGATGTACTAAGAAACGATTTTTCAAAATTCCCACGGGAAAGCGAGATATACGCAAACGAAGTTGAGAGGGGACGCACAGCCTAAACCGCTGGGTCTAGAGATGCCAAATTTGTCATGTATGGTCCTTATAAGGACCGGACCGACCGAACCGGACCGGATCGGATCGGATCGACCGGACCTGACCGGACCGGATGGAACCGTACCGTACTGGGCCGTGCCGGACCGGAATTTGTTTCTGAAGAAAGATATGCTAATTGTTACTAGGCCACGCGGGCGAAGCCGCGGGCGGAAGCTAGTTTATATATATTTGTGTAAGGGTGTGTTTGTGTGTCAAGTCGGCTTGCAAAATGGTTCTTTTTATTTTATTTTTAATTAGTTTGACATTTTGAATGTTATAAAGTATGCTACCATTGTCGGCATAATGGGATGAGCTTTATGGTGTAATAAAAACTGTACCTAATATGTATGTACCCCAGTCAAGAGCAAATAAAAAATATTTCTATTTCTATAGATTAACATCCATGACACAGGCCACTCGTTTTTCATCATGACCCGACCGGGATTCGAACTCGGGACCTCCCGGATGGCGGGCCGGCATGGTAACCATTGCGCCACGGAGTTCGTCTAATAACAGTCAATAGCCAAGTCAGTGGCCAAAAACACTGGTTCATCGTTCATAATCATATTAAAAAAAACCGGCCAAGTGCTAGTCGGACTCGCGCACCGAGGGTTCCGTACAAACCTGTCGGTATACAAGTAAATGTTATGATATTTTTTTCATTCAATTTTTATTATACTTATGATGTAACCAAAACTTTATGCTTTTCGCAATTTTTTATTTACCTGTGTACTATAAGACGCTGTTTTGTAGTAAATTTCAAGATTCTGAGTTTACGGGAAGTACCCTGTAGGTTTTGATTACCTTGAGAGTGTCGAAAATGCGTCGAAAATGCAGCATAAACGGCTGGGTCTTTTGGTGCGTTGGCTTAGAAGTTTGATTTGTTTGTTCACAGCTCCTAGGGACAGTAGACCTGAGTATTTGATATGAATTTCAGCTTGACACCTTTATCCGTTCCAGAGAAAAAGGGTCTTGACAGACAGACAGACGGACAACAAAGTGATCTTATAAGGGTTTTTTTTCCTTTTGAGGTACGGAACCCTAAAAACAGAACAAAATTTCTTGCAACTCATTCGGTGATGGCCAATTGAACTATTGACCTTACAATGAAACTATTGTCATATCCATCTAAAATTGTCTACAATAATAAAGTATGTTACTACCTATAGAAAATGTCTTCCAATTTCAATACTAAATTAGACTAAAGGCCATATTGATTTATCAAACAATTTAATGAGACATTAAAATTCTTGTCACAATCTTGGTGGAAATCATTTATCGTAGTCGTAAAAATTATATGAATTGTTCTTCTGTGACTGCTTATTGTTTGTTGTTGCATAACAAGATTCATTACACGTATTAAAACTATGTTTCCGTCGGTTAAGACTTTGTAATAAGTTATAGATAGTTTGTCGGAAAAGTTTTTAACTAAAGCCGAGCCATAAACACTGGATCGTGTCTATTTGGCTCTTTAGTCGATTGAGGCCGGCCGGCCGGAACCCACGGGCTCAGTGGACCTTAGTCGATATTTGACTGGGCCATTGAGCCCGCTGACAAATTTTTATGTATGTCTTTTTATACAGAAAAGAGTTTTTTGGATGTTATGGACAACATCGAAATTGGAATAGGTACTAATGTTGTTAAAACTTATTAATGGAAAAGGCGGTAGGTAGCTAGGTATATATCGTGATTATCGGGAAACGTTTCCTAACACGTTTTAATTACGTACGGTTTCCGGAAAAATGTTGCGTGGCATTGTCTGGTTCAAACGTAATCCTAACAGCTTAACGTAAAGGAATGTTTACTAAGAATAAGACAAAGGCTGGTCGTTAGTCCTGTAACAAAACTGAAGCGCTTTAAAAGGCTTTGGATTTAAAGGGAAAAGACACAATGCTTGAGTTGTTCAAGCGAAATAAACTAAAAGATATTGTGAAGTACATTGGCCATGTCTTGATAAAGGACAATGGCAAGCTGGGTATCACTTTCAAATTTTTTAATACTTAGCATACACGAATCGGACAGTATGAGATTTAAAGGGCGTGCTATGGTAGTTATTTTAAAATTATGATCTTGCTTTAAAGTCACTGGAATAATTGGAAAAACATGATTGTATTAAGTTTTGTTTTCCCAGAAACAAAACGGAATTCGATCTAAGCCATTTTGTAAAAACAAAACGTTTATGAAATGTCATTCAGTTCGTGCTGCCTTGGTGCTGCCATATAATAATCGTATTATTACAAATCGATTTTTCAGATGAAAAGAAAACTTTAATATTTGTTATCTTCTTACGATAAATAAAACATTTAAATCAAATTATTGAAAATAAAAAGCTGGGGTTTTATTTTGTGGGTTTTATTTAGATCCCATTTTGATTGCTTCGTTTAATGAATTAATGTTTATAGAATAAGTTCGATATTTTAATCGATATTCTATTTATTTTACACTGGCAACATAAAAAACTTTGACACTTGTACTTGTATGTATGTTACATAATTATGTTTTCTTTTCCACAATCCACAATATCGTTATATGTTGTGTTTATTTTGTCGTTTCACGACTTTTTGATCTACGTTATATTGTGTTCAGAGAGCACCTTTGCTCCTGCGCATGTGACTTTAATGAGACAGAACTCTTATTTAATGTTAAGTTATCAGTGAGACAGGACTCGTTTATTTAGTGTATGTTATCAGTGAGACAGGTCTCTTTTATTTAGTGTGTAGTTATTGAGACAGGACTCCTCAAGAGATCAGACTCTATAAGTGTGTGAACGTGCTTTTATAGTAAAAAAAATGTCAGAATTACAGAATCGTTGTATAAACTGTGATGTGCGCCTATCACGGACACGGTGTCATGTCCTATCGAACATGGACGAAAATGTTCGTCGTATTATTGAGAGTTGGACTTATTTTAGTGATGTAAGTAATTAAATATAAACAGATGCTTGTACTACTGAATGGTATGAAGGTTAAATATAATGTTTTATGGAGGTTTTGCTTTGCAGAGGAATGAAACTGACTGCATTTGTCATGCATGCTGGGAATTGGCAAGCTTTCAAGTAAATGCAAATGCACCAGCACGTCAAGTTGGTCACAGGCAGATTTGCATTGCTTGTGGTCGATCGATATTACGCTCCCGTAGTCGACATCTGTTGACACAAAATCTAAGTGTGGAACAAGAGATGATAGCTACTGTTATATCGACATGGATACAACCACGCCAGGCATGTTTTTGAGATTTTATCTTAAGGCCCATTTACACGATGCCAGTTTCTTGTACATTCAAGAGCAACTATTGCATGCAATCTAGTGTCTAAACAAAGACTTGTATGTACTTGTATATTTGTTTGATGAGTTGTTTCAAGTATTGCATGTATTTGAGGATGCAAAGGTTCATTTAAGGTTTTGGCTTTGTGCTGTTTACACCAGTGACCAGTGAGAATTCAGAATTCAGATTTAGACGATGCATGTCAATTATTATTATACATTATTATATGCAACCTACAGTAAACTGGCATTGTGTTAGTGGACCTTTAGTTATTTATTGCTGAAATAACATATATTATTTTATTTTATATGATATCTTTTTATATTGTATTATGATTAATAATTAATTCGATTATTATATATTTTCGAATACTCCTTAAGTCTTAAATGTTGTAATGATACGACGTTTGAGTTAAGATTAGAATGATAGATCTTATGTTCCAAATAAATATTGTAAATAATCCAAAAGTCACAATTGACACGTTATGTTCACAACTCTTAAACAGCATCACTTTGTGTGAAGAACTTGTTCAAGGACGATGTTATAATAATATTGATTAAGTATTGAACCTCCTCACTAATCAATGTTGCATAATGAGTTCGTTTCGACAATGTTTTGTCCCATTTGCACTTCATCTATGTTACCGCAAAAATAACAGTGAATATAACTATACAAGATTTATTTGGAAGGGGATAAGTACCTATGTAATACATTATTTATATTTCTTGCAGCTCACTTCTGACGACCAAGCATGTCTTCCATGCTGGTTAAGAGCTCAAAGAGCAGTTCATCGCCAACAGCCTTCTGTCAGTGAACAGCCACTTCAATCAGTTGAAGTCAGAGTTTCATCGGATGGTGAAAACACTGTTGATGAGATTGTTTGCATCAATTGTAGTATGCAGATTTCAAGTGATACTGCACATGTTATATCATCAATAAACCAAAATCTACTAAGAATTGTCAATCTGTGGACATATGCAAGTAACGTAAGTATGTTTTCTTTTTTAAATATGATTTGATTACATAAAAACAATTTTTATAAAAAAAAAACAAACCGACTTCAAAAATGAATTTAAATAATATATAATTTCATGTGCTAGGTACCTACTGTTCTAATTGAAGTCGGTGCCACGCGTGATCACCCGTACTCGTCGTACACAGCACAGCACATTCATGCATGTGGCCTAGGTAATATTTGGTTTGGTTGGCACCGACTTCAATTAGAACAGTAGGTACCTAGCACATGAAATTATATATTATTTAAATTCATTTTTGAAGTCGGTTTGTTTTTTTTTTATAAAAATTGTTTATTTAATACTTTTTAGTGCATTTCATACAGCGGTTTTTTACAAGTCTGATAGAAACAGTAAACCCTGGTATGTCTGTATAAGTACTGTCCGTTTGTTTGTCTGTAGCTCACTTTTTAGCAGTCCTTTTCGAATACTATGTCGAGCCTCGCTCGCTTCGCTCGCTCGGCTGTTGATAAATAATCACAAATCTAACCTAACCTAACCAAAAGTTCCCATATGAAAATTTGACAGATTCGATATACCGGCAGATCTCGATCGACCGGATTGACCGATCTGCATACGAGACAACATATTTATAAGGTATTTGTATTAACATTGATACGAATTGTGATTATGTGTAACATTATAACTTGAGAAGGCCTACTCTCTGAATAAGCGATTTCACTTTCGTAATACACTATACTGCAGTTCATGGTGTGAAGCAACTTCTTCCTCTTCGGTGCTAACAGCTGGTGCTCGAGTGTCAACTTTATGGTATAGTGAGCCTCCTAATATCGTCACTCAAGAGTCACTTGTTTACACGAGTTCCCATCATGATAATCAACGGTCTAATATATACCTACAATATTTAAAGAATTATCCTCTAACTCCTATCCGTTTAGGAGTTGTACCTTCCATTATCACCTCACCAACATGGAATGATGACTCCAGAATTAAATACATGAATAGCTAACGAAAACATAAGTAACGCGTTGTACGTGCCTTTTTTTTATTTATTTTTTATTATCGTCAGAAAAATGCTTTGCAGCAGCCCCACCGCCCGGGGAATATGCGGTGGGGACTGTGGGACTTACCACTAAAAAACTGACGGGATGCCACTCGCCCCCTAAGTGACGGGGCCACGGGTACTGTGATACATCCGCGACCCCGCCAGGGCCGTCCAGCCAAACTGGCCGGACCCGCTCTCCCCGGAACGCCCCGTCAGCAGCACACCGCATCCAGGTGCACTGCCGACACCAAGGACCATTGCCCCCTCAAGACGACGGGCCTTCCCCGGCTCGCCGTCTCGGCTGGGCAAGGGTCCCCTCCATCTCTGCGGTCGCAAGAACGTGCGACCGCTGGCCGGGCTCTGCGAGCCGCCGGCCCCTCTTGTTCAATTTTTTAACGAGGTTTTCTTCCTCCACCGCGCCTCCAGCGCCACTCCAGGTGCCACAGCGTCCACTACGTACTTAGTGGACTCTGTGACACTTTGCGCCACCGCGCACTCCCTCTTCCAGGGTGGTCTCATTCGCCCATGTGACCCAACCCTTAATGCCCCCCGCAGTGTCTGGGTTGGCGAGACCCAGTGTCTGCAGGGCCTCCACGTTCCACCATACGGAGGTCGCCCCCGGTATCAACGGGTGGAGTAGGCCCGGACACCAGTCGGGGCGAAGACACTTTTGGGGAGGATCAGCGAGCGAACAAGTCCACCACTGCTCATCATACAGCCGGCCGAGCCAAGCGCGGCCGGCTCCACCTCTTGTTTTTTAACAAGGTTGTCTCCTCAATCGCTCCACCCCCAGCACCAGTACGGATGCAAGGGGGAGCGGATTTGTCCGCATCCCACGTACTCCATCCAAGGTAGGAGCACGGGGAGCAGACCCACCGCGTCGGGAATTTGGCCGTCGGCAAGTAATTCCAGAGTTGGTTCCAGAAACTAAGGAATTACTCGCCGACATTACCAGGGTGGACCGCGTGGAGGTATCCCAACTCCCCACCCCCGTTGTACGTGCCTACCAAATTTAAGGAGTGCCCTCGATTTACCTGAGATCCCATCATCGATCCTGATTTGGTGACAAGTTATGATGGAAAAAAAACAAACGGTCTAATCTAATACATACCTACAATACTTAAAGAATCATCCTCTAACTCCTATCCGTTTAGGAGTTGTACCTTCCATCATCACCTCACCAACATGGGATGATGACTTCCAGACGTAAAAACATGAATAGCTTACGAAAACATAAGTAACGCGTTGTACGTGCCTATAAAATCTGAGGGTTGCCCTCGATTTGCCTGGGATCCCATCATCAAATCCTGACTTGGTGACAATGGGACCAACTTGAGAGCATGCACTTTCGAATAAAAAAAGAATTTTGAAAATCGGTCAAGAATTGACGGAGTAATCGGCGGACATACAAAAAAAAAAATATACAATGAAACATAGAACCCTCCTCCTTTTTTGAAGTCGGTTAAAAATCATTAAGACTCTTTTGGCCAGCAATTTTTTAATGGCCTATGCAAACAAGTTTCTAAATTCCTGCGAGTTTAAAGTGTACAGATTTTCATAATATTAAATTCAGTGCATCTTTGATGTAGAAAGTCTAGACTAGGACTTCTAAGATGTAAGGTAGTATACTGTTGCAATAAGTAGTGGTAATTCATTATCTTTACAATTTAACTTCCCTCTAATAAGAACAATCTTCTTGTTAGAGATTTGACAGCCCGGTGGTGCATTGGTAGTAATCCTACCTTCGGCACTAGCTTACTGTGGGACTAGGTGGTGCTGTGTGAATTGTGTAGAATTGATTTATTTAGTAAAATAATATTTTATTTTAGATGCATCCCACGGACTATATATGCAACTCATGCTGGGAGATTGCTATGTATCAGCTACGAAATGAGTGTATTGTTTGTTCCATTTCGACTATGGATACTGATTCTCATTTAATTGAGCAGGCCTCAGAGGAAGAAGTCCAATTGTCTGATATAATTAATGAGAGGATTCATCCACGTCAGGTATGTTGCTTAATTGGCATTTAAGTCACAATTAGGATAGGGAAGAAAAAGAGTTCTCTTGAGACTTTAATAGATAATAGATAGAATACTCTTTATTTGCATTACACACAGGAAAAAGTACAAAAACAATCTTATAAACTAGTGTAAATGCAACAAGGCGGCCTTATTGCTAAAAAGCAATCTTTTCAAGGCAACCTTAAGGTAACGAATTTCTGTATGGAGTGGGCAGGGCTAGCAAGACAAGAAAATAAGTACTAAACAAGAAAATGATAGATAAGTATCTAGGACATCTAAATATTAAAACATAAATTAATAACTTCAATCAAATATTATATTACTATACTTACAATAATATATTATATAAATATTCATATTCAATACCATACCATAATACAAATAATACTATAATATACATACAATACATATATACCTAATAATAAAATAAATAAAAATGCCGTTGTACTTGAAGGCAAATAAAGGAATTAAAGAGGAAGTGCTAAGAAGTGATTTTTCACCTGTTGTTTAAATACCTCAATGGATTTTGCAGTTCTGATGGCTACCGGTAAATTGTTTTATGTGACATTAACGAAATTGTTTTTGTGCAACTTGCCGATAATCTCATTTTCATTGCATCAAATTAGTAATATACCAGTGCCTTTCAAATAAGTTTTGTATTCAAGTCAAGAGGTATCTAAATAAATTCATATTACTTTCCTTTCTTTGACAGGTAACGTCAAGTACACCTATTTGTGCTTCATGTTGGGAACAAGCACAAGAGGAATTATTAAGGAGACAAGAAAGACAACTCAGAAGTCAGAGTATAACTCTACCCAACTTAAAAAGAGTATCAGAATCTGTCAGATACTGCCTGTTCAGAGGTTGTCAAAACACTGAACGTAATCATGTTCCAGACAATATACGTAGAAGAGTGCTGACAAATTATAATGTCTTCATACCAAGGGAGTCTCGTATATGCAGTTATCATTTGGGTCGCAATCACAACACATATGAAGAGTTATATACAGCAGATTATATATTAGATTATTTCAACCCTGCCCAAATTGAAGATATGATTTTTATTTTAACAGAAGACAACAATTTTCAATTTGACAATATTCAAGAGCTACCTGATCATTGGGTGCATTATTGGATAGGGATATCCAAAGACGAACATGGACAAATATTAAATGAGTGTACAAGACTGTAAAACATGCGCCGAGGAAGCCTTGCACTTACTGCATTATTATGCAAATTAAGAACAGGAGATTCCAATGAGAGACTCTCAACATTATTTCAAGTTCCAAGGAGAACTTTAGAAACGCTAATGAACGTGGCTCGCGAGCTTTTGGAGGCGGATTATGTACCTCGACATTTAGGGTTGGGTCACATATCCCGGGAAGAAGTGGCAAGACGAAACTCTGTGATTGCAGAGGGTTTATTCGGAAACCCAGATCCAAATGCAAAAACAGCAATTGTTATCGCGGATGGCACATATATTTATACCCAAAAAAGCTCCAATTACCTTTTTCAAAAAAGAACTTATTCCCTCCACAAGTATAGGAACTTGGTGAAACCATTTCTGATTGTGTGTTGTGATGGTTATATATTGGACATGTTTGGTCCTTATGCTGCCACTACAAATGACGCCTCCATTCTCAATGACTTGTTGGATAAAGATTCTTTCATTGACTTTTTTTGTGAGGATGATGTTTTTATTTTAGACCGTGGGTTCAGAGACTCGATGGATAAAATCCATGATAAAGGCCTATTAGGCTTTATGCCAGAAACATTGTCACCTGGCAATTCACAGCTGACAACCTTAGAAGGGAATCGGTCACGTTGTGTAACAATTAATAGGTGGGTTGTGGAAGCCGTCAATGGCCAAATAAAAAGAGACTATAAATTGTTCCGGCAAGAATATTTTAACCTTGCTAGTCCACACCTTATAAATGATTTAAGAATTGCATGTGCATTATTAAATTCTTTTGGCACTAGGTTTAGAGATAATAGGAATTCTGAATTAATATTGAATATTATTCATAATAGATTATTTCTTACCAATCGGTTAGCTGCACTAGTCGCTACAGAACACTTGAATCGGCGTAGTGTTATGTTTACGAACATAGATGTTTCAAACATATCATTTCCACAAATGTCAATGGAAGAATTGGTGTTATTTGCGTGTGGCACCTATCAAATCCGGCAAGCAAGGTCATACGTTGGTGAGCATTTTCGATTACATGGCATTTATACTCTAGAAATTGGCCGTGATCGGTTAGATTTATCAAGTTTAGGAGGGAATAATAATTTTTTGATTAAAGCAAAAATTAAATCGCGCCATGTAGGACGGAGAACCTATTTTGTGTTTGTGGCTATTGATAGAGAGCAGCAGAATCGTGACGCCATCATCGGTTATTGCTGTAATTGTATAGTGGGACTGAGAACTGTCGGCTGTTGTTCCCATGTGATGAGTGTGGTGTGGTACCTAGGATATGCACGTCATGAGGGAACAACACCTCCTGCTGAATTCCTAGATGACATTTTATTGTCATTAGAATAAATATTTATCAATGAAAACATGAGTTTCTTTCTCTCATTTAATTTTATTTTGAAAAATAAATTATCTACTTGTTATTATATTCTTTGTGGTAATTTCATTCCTGACCATGTTATTAGGTTTGTCCGCTGGTGACTTCCATATGTATAAGTTTCGAGGTGGCAATTCAATAAAGCTGTTTGTCACCACATGAAGTTTCTGGCAGAATTACATATGTACACAAAAAGTTTTAACCTACCTTCGTCCTCATCTACAGTTGGTGCATCTCTCTGGCTATATTAAATGAGCGAGATAGACTTAGTACTGATGGTAATTATTCACAACACAATAGATAATTTATTTATGACCAATTGATTAGCCGAACTAGTTGCTACGGAACACATGAATTGGCGTAGTGTTATGTTTACAAACATAGAGATGATGTTTCAAACACCATATTTCCACAAATGTCAATGGAAGAATGAGTGTTATTTGCACATGATGTTTCTGGCATAACTATACTGCCAAATACTCTATCAGCAAGTAAGGCCTCTCACTGAAAAACCATCTAAATATTTTCAAGACTCAAGTGAATCATTAAGTCATATTATGGTAAGGGTGTGTACAATTTAGCATTTTTATTTTGACCGTCACATTAACAAATGGTCGCAGGGTGGTTGTAGTTGGATTGAATGTCTTTTTATTCAGAAAGTGATAGAGAGCAGATGAACGCTCAATAGTGCCTTTTACTGCTTGATTTTCAGTCCATCCATGACTAGATTAAGAGGATTTTGATTTCCTATATCTGACATACACAGGTTGTGATATTTGTCTTGCATAAAATGCTTCAACGATGGAGTTTTGTTGGGCTAAACCTGCTGTAAATCCTCCTGATTCTATGAAATGTCTTCCCTCTCAGGTAATGTGCTCCTAACTCACCCAACAACTTATTTTTCTTGTTAACATTCCTTTCATTTTCAATTAAAATAGTCCTCAAACTATGAACACGGATGGTGAACTATGGTAAGAGTACCAAAACCTATACTAAATCTGGTCGCAATAAGTTTGTTGAAAAACCATCTTTTATTCATCTTTTTCATTTTTCTTTTATTTATCATTAAAAAAATGTACAACCTAAAACCTGAAAGACAATAAAATCAAAGAATAAAATGTCATCTTGACGCTTGACATAATGATACGTTGAGTGGCGTTCTGAAACAAATTAATTATTTTTGATTGAGTTTTAACCCACCGTGCGTTCTGAAGCAAAGGTTTTTGACTGTGTTTGATCATCAATATCTTTTTAACCCCAGCAGTTAAAAATATGCCACGATTACATTTTTTGATAAGCTTTAATAGAGCATTAAATTCCGACTATTCACTTCTATGTATGCTAAGCCTTTATATGATACTGAAAATACAGGTGTCCTTGCCATTGTCCTTTCAAATTATAGCAACCTTTATTTATTTATTAGCTGTATATCGATTTTATATAAACCGCATTCTATTAAACACTAATTAAGTATTATTGATGAAATTTAGCAATAATTCCACCTATTTTACAATTACTTATGTGTTGCGGTGACGTTGAGGTCAATAAATAAATGATAATAGCTCTCTGAAATTAACCCGAGAAAGGTAAAATGTACCTACTTGCGCGTGTAAAATCGCGAGGGGTGCTAAATATATATTAATTATCGTAGCTGATGGAAATACATCTTAGCGGGGACGTGTAATCCAGTAATTTAAAGTATGTAATTTGTCACTCAGACTCCCTTACGAAAATTAATTATAATATTTATTCACATTTTACAGCGTTAATATATAATTCAATTCGTGTTGCCTTAATTACTGTTTATACCGATATAAATTAAGTTCTAAAGTGAATTTGTTGCATCAACATAATTAATTTTAACATGATCATTATACTAATTTAAGGGTAAAGGAGCAGTGAACGAACGTACAAGTCAAGATCACGTCTTCACGTCAGGCTTTACATTTTGTACTCTGTACCGTGCATGTCGTCAGAATCACATAGCAAATGCCTTATTATTGCATTTGACTCACAATCTAATATGTAAAGGTGTATTTTTATAGTTCTAATCAATTGTTTTATTAACAAACAAGTTAGGTTATCTATATAAAATTTTAGCGCTGTCAGCTGAAGAGTTAGGGCTTTTTCAACCTTAAAATATTTTGTATCATTAACCGCTAAATATATTTTTTTTGTTTACTCATTTAGTATAAATCAAGAGATATACATTCGGTAGAAATCAAAAGTCAGTGAAGCGGCGATAATAAATGGGTAACCGTGATTGGTCGCCACACTCCCGGGGACCGAATTATTTATTGGACAAATAAATATCAGCAAATTTCCAATGACACGAGGCATAATTAGTTTATAATTAACTTTATCGTCTCAATAGTAAGGGACGTTTCAATCGAGTTCAAAAAAGACACTTCATTCAATTTTCATTTTTACCAGTTACGAGTTTGCTGCGGCTTTGTTGTTGTAACAAAAATCTTTCAAATCTCGCGTGTGTAGCTTTATTATGTCTACGCTGAGGACACATTCCGACAGGAAAGTTTGCACATCGGATGGGCAAGGTATCCACTCCAAACTGTCCCGAATGTGGAGTTATTGACGACTCCGTGGCGTAATGGTTACCACGCCAGATCGCCACCCAGGAGGTCCCGGGTTCGATCCCCGGTCGGGTCATCATGAAAAACGAACTTTTTCTGATTGGCCTAGGGTCTTTATCTATATAATAATATGTATTTGTTATAAAATATAATATCATTGAGTTAGTATCCCATAACACAAGTTTCGATTCGAATTTACTTTGGGGCTAGCTTAATCTGTATGAATTGTCCCTATATATTTATTTATTTATATTTATTTATTGATGATGTGCAACATCTGCCCGAATGCATCCGTAACGAATCAGTGCGTCAGCAAATACTTTGCCAGGCTTCACAAAATGACTTAAATAGGAGAATTGAGTAGACAAAACAGTGGTAGCAAAGGAAGAATATATTAATTAGAAATGTGTAAACTTATAAATTAGTAGAGAGAACAGTACAGACTATAAAGATTATACAAGTGTCAATTTCGAATATCGAAAGCTATGTTTTTATTACCTGCCGGTATACGCTTTGACACCCCCCCGTAATAAAAACACCCTGTATGTATAAACAAATGTACAACAAACAAACACCACTCTAAAAATATACCTAAACACTACAACACCTACCTACTAAGAACATGTACACATCTAACCTAACGTAAGCCTAGGGAATTTGTACACTTACAGTGTTTTAATTTGGCCAAAGATTTGGTTAGAATGTCGGCAACCATGTCATTTGTAGGAATGAACTTGATGATAAAATGGTGCTGTGCAAGTGCGTCACGAATGAAATGATGTCTGACGTCGATGTGTTTGGTACGCGAGTGATACGTGTTATTATGAGCGAGTTTTATGGAACTTTGATTATCTGAGTGGATGACAATGGGATGTGTGACAGCGAAGACTTCAGCGATGAGAGTTTTGAGGTACATTGCTTCTTTGCAAGCTTCTGCTAAGGCCATGTACTCTGCCTCCGTGGTAGACAGGGCTACTGTGCGCTGTTTACGCGCTTCCCACGAGACAGGAGCTCCGCTCATCATAAATACATATCCCGTAAAGGAACGTCTGTCCACTATATTATTCCCATAATCAGCATCACAGTAACCAACAACAGGTTGGTTGTCACCTTTACAAAAACGAAGACTGAGATCCTTAGTACCTTTTAGGTATCTAAGAACTCTTTTAGCCGCCTTCCAGTGTGAGCCTGTAGAGGAATATCATCACATACAGTGTTAGGAGCAGGATCGTCCAACTCTGTGGATGTCACTGGTTGAAGGTCACTAGAGTCAGTATTAGGTTGCATTTGTGGAACTTCTTCGAAAATGGGTACTAGGACTTCTGTCGATATGGGGGTTGGAACTGAGGCGGATTCAGAAACCGACGGCGTTTTGTCCTCAATAAAGACAACGTCTCTTGCGACTATTAACGCTCGTGGATTCTGTGAATCTACTAGCCGATACCCTTTGCTGTCTGTGGCATACCCTACAAAGATGCATTTTTGCGTCTTGGCATCAAGTTTCGTACGTTTTTCTTTTGGTACGAGAACATGAGCTTCACATCCGAAAACTTTCAAATGAGAAAGATTAACTTTCTTTCCAGACCATAATACTTCTGGGATTTGATTGTTTAGGGCCTGTGTAGGTGTATGGTTTTTTAGGTATATGGCAGTATTAACCGCTTCTCCCCAGTACGCTTTCGAAAGTTGCGAATCTTGGAGCATACATCTAGCTTTTTCGATAATAGTTCGATTAGCGCGCTCTGAAACACCATTTTGTTGGGGTGTGTATGGAATCGTAGTCTGGTGGATAATTCCGTTTTCTTTTAAAAACGTAGAAAATTTGCAGTTTACAAACTTTCCACCATTATCGGTACGCAGGACTTTGATTTTTCGATTGGTTTGGTTTTCGACTAAATGTTTAAATTCTACAAACTTACTAAAAACTTCGGCTTTTGTTTTTAAAAGATATCCGAAAGTTTTACGACTGAAGTCGTCAGTGAAAGTTAGGAGATATAGGGCTCCGCCCCACGAGTGTGTACTCATAGGACCACAAAGATCCGAATGTATGAGTTGTAGCACACAACTCGACCTACTGGTAGAATTGGGAAAAGGCTTCCTCGAAAGTTTACCTTGTAAACAAGAAATACAAGGTGTGCTAAGATTTCCCGTAAAGTTAATACCAATATTTTTATTTTTTTAAATATTTAAGGTATTGGCATTCAAATGACCAAGACGTCTATGCCATAATATTCCAGACTCTCTGGTTGAAATCTGCATGGCATGCGGGTTATCGAAACTTACGTCTAATTTATACAAACCTCTATGTACAGAGCCAGTGGCGATGACAGAACTTGTCACCTGACAGCCACCCTTCGGAAATATTTTGACTCCGTCAGATGTAAACAAAACATCCAAACCGTTTTGGTTTATTTTATTTACAGCTAGTAGATTTGTAGCTAACCCAGGAATATACAAGACGTCGCTAATTTTATTTACACTATTAGATATATTCATATGTACAGTACCTTTACCTTGGCTCAACAGTTCATTGTTGTTGGCAACTGTAATAGGAATGATGTGTGGGGATATAGTGGAAAAACATTCTTTCCTATTACACATATGGGAAGTTGCACCAGAATCAATGTACCAGTTTTGAGAATGAGAACCTGTGGAAGAAATATTAGCAAAACAAGATGAAAGTGTGAATTCGGATGTATTAATAAATGAAATGTTTGCCGAATTTTTCTTGTTCTTTAAATTTCTACACTGTGAGACTACATGCCCTAACTTTTTACAGTATTTACAAAATAGTTTATTCGTTTGGGTATTAAACACAGTGTTACTAGGTCCTGGTAGCGGTACTCTCTGTTCTTTGCTATTTTCCTTTAAGAGTGCTGATACTACATTTTCCGAAGTTAAGAGCATGCTGGAGTGTTCTAGAGTCATGACGAGCGGTTTGAAAGAATCCGGTAGTCCAGCCAAGATGATGATAGCCAGAAACTCGTCATCAACTCCAGAATTAATAGCCAGAAGTTCTTGTTGGGTATTCAACATGATGGTGATGTACTGCTGCATGTTATTTTCCGTATATTGGATGGCTAGCAGTTTCTTCATAAGAGACAGTCGTCTCGTGAGGCCACTATCAGCGTACGCCTTCTTCAAGCAGTTGAACGTGTCAAAAGCATTTTTGGCTGACCTTATTACAGGATATATGCTTTCATCACAAGCCAGGCATATCTTAGCTCTCGCCTTAATGTCTTTTCTGACTTCGGCCTGGTTTTCTGGATTATGAGGATGCTCAACGACATCCCATAGGTCGAGGTCTTGTAAAAGACATTGAATACTGAAGGCCCACATATTAAAATTGGTACCTATTAGCTTCTTGAAACTGCAGGGTCGTTCACTGGACGAGCAGGCGTCTGAAGAATTTGTCGCAGACATTTCACTTTTTAACTTCGTCGTATCAAATGTTTGCACTTATATGGTCTGGGCCCATAACCACTTAAATAGGAGAATTGAGTAGACAAAACAGTGGTAGCAAAGGAAGAATATATTAATTAGAAATGTGTAAACTTATAAATTAGTAGAGAGAACAGTACAGACTATAAAGATTATACAAGTGTCAATTTCGAATATCGAAAGCTATGTTTTTATTACCTGCCGGTATACGCTTTGACAAAATGTTGGTTATTAAAACGCTGAAGAGGAATTAGGGGCACTGGCCCCTTCATCTCCACCCGCCATAACTTCAGTCATCTCATCAGATTATGGTCAAACGAACGAAGGCGGATTCAAAAAAAATAAAAAAAATAATAACGCATTCCTATCTTCTCCACTATCTATTGAAGCGAGGGCACTGTGCAAATTACTGCTCGTGCTTTGTAAATGATTGTGTTGTGATTTTATTAATTTGTACATGTAAATAGCATACATGGGAGTGACATAGTCTTTATGACTAAAACTTCTTTTAAATTTAGGAGAATAAAAAAAAAATCTCGTGTCAATCTCAATAGCTATCCCGAAAGATTTGAACGATTTTTGTAACGAGAATATAGCCTTTCCGTATATATTATATTACTCTTTTGATATAGCCGCTGCTGGTGTGGTTCACGAGCCACCTACCCGAGAGGTTTAAGACTCAGTGATTTTGTTTAAAGACTGTTCTGTTTCATCAACAGTCGACCGACAATATAACGTACCCTCTAAAACACCGAGAGAGAAGTCAGAGATTTTTAAATCCATTCATATACTGGCCGTCTTCAGCTTTGTCACGAAGCTCCAAACCTTAAATATAAAATAAAATTTATTCATCCATTTTATTTGATCGTTGAGATGTACAAATATACAAGTCTACCGTATGCCAGACGCCCTAGCCACGAGGATGTGTAGAGAGTCCACACGCCCACATAATTAGGGCGGCTGTCGGAAGTGTTGTAGAAATAAAGACCCCTGAGCTACTGTATCCATGATACTTCCCCTCTGGCAATACAGGAGAGCCGCTGGGCTTAGTGGTTGCGAGTCCTACACAGACCACAAAGCAAATGATGAAAACGGTCTTAAGTTAAGACTACTTACAACTTTGTCCTAAGTGTCTAATAAGGAATAAGTGTTTTTCAAAGTGCCTATAGTATAAAAAAATATCTATGACATCTACATTTATAAGTAGGTACCTATACAAAGTTGAATTGTTTGCAATGTGAAAACCCCAAAATAACTTGACCTATTTTGGCAGGTTTTTCACTACACAACTCCACTTCTACTATCAGTTTGACTAACTGTTGCCTACTTACCTCCATATTTTTATTTTCAAAGCTCCTTTAAAATACGATTGCACTCCAAATAACGGACGTAGTAAAAAATACAGAATATTAGGTAAAGTGTAAAGTAAACAAAACAAGATGCACTATGCTCTTTATCTCAATAAATAAACATAGGTTCTAGTACAACTTGCGATATTATTGCAATACAAGATTGCATAACAAGACTTCATGGGACAGTTTTAACTGTATCTTTAGATAAGATTGAGCTCGGGTTTGTTGTGTAGACTGGAAGTCCGGCTCTAAGTCCTATCCTATAGAATTGTTTTGGACCTTTTTTTTCTATGTCATACAGTAGACAAACAAGCAAGCGGGCCACATGATGGAAAGCGGTCACCGCCGCCTATGGACATCAGTAACACCAAGGGCGCTACTAATGCGTTGTCCACCAAGGAAGTTGGAGGAAAGGAAGGAGGAAGGAAAGGGAAAGAGTTGGGCTTCCGGAACTCTCACTCACCGAACGAAACGCATTTCTACTTCACGTCTATATTCTGTGAGAGGGTGGTACTTCCCCGGTCGAGCTAGCCCATTTCGTAATAATTGCTCTACCACTCCTAAAACCTACCTATTGTTGTATGTGGTCCTACGCTGTGCTTTCCGGTACGTGGTCGCCATTCCAGAACCCTCTTGCCTTACCGGCCGTCGGTTCTGCGCGCTATGTGCCCTGCCCATTGCCACTTCAGCTTGCTGATCCGTTTGGCTATGTCGGTTATTTTGTTCTGCTACGGATCTCCTCATTTCTGATTCGATCTCGTAGAGAAACCCCGAGCATAGCCCTCTCTATGGCTCGCTGATTGACCGCGAGCCTTCTTATGAGGCCCATAGTGAGCGTCTCGGATCCATATGTCATCACTGGTAACACACATTGCTTGAAGGTTTTTCGTTTTAAGCACTGAGGAATTTTGGACGAGAAGATATGCTGTAATTTCCCGAAAGCTGCCCAGGCGACCAGCTGTTTACTATCAACATTATCATATCAGACACAAAATGTCACTTTTTGTGTCTGAAATAATCACCGTAGTTCCGAATTGTAATAACTTGGGGTCTGGTGACCTGTAATACAGGTGGTATTTATACATACTTACGGGCACCAGTTCTCTCCAAGTAGGCTTTATTTTCATGCCTGATGTGGATGATGTTGTTATTTTTGGTATTTTTAATTACTCTGTATTTGGATATTTATTTATTGGAGAAAAATAAAAAAAAATTGTATTGTATTGTAACTTAGCATAAGATTTATCGAGGTTCATTTAAAGCTTTATAAGATCCTTGTATAAGATGTCCCTCGGGCGAAAACCCACGTAACCTGAAAACATTCTAAGGATTTTACTAAAATGTTAACAAAACTATAATGTTAAGCGAATTATGTAATGTTTCTTTAGGTCTACGATGCTAAAGTAGGCAATTATTTATACCACTGGGTCTTTTGTACGTTACCTATTATTACCCACGTAAAATTTTACGTCAAAGGAATACAAATAAGATTCTCTCGAGATCTTTATATTATAGAGAAACTCGATGAATTTCCGAGATAAATAATGGTGAATTTTCTTATGTTTAAGAGGTAAAAATAAATAAAAAATTAAATCATTTATTTGCAAGTAGATTACAGGAAACACTTTCGATTTACGGATAATTACTGGAGAAGCTTCATATCATTATTCATCTCCTCCATGCTTTGTAGAGCATGTTTAAACTATCGCACCTGTTATCATTTATTAGATGACTGACATCAAGTCACTATCAGGTAGTTTCAAAGCGTTGACCTACGCTGTCATGATTGTGCTAAACATACCATTTTAAAAAAGCAAGTGATAATTTTCTAGTTGTTTTTAGTAGAAAGAAATCTACCGCCTGAACTTGTAGTAGAAAAAATACGATTCGAAAAGGGAATAAAGATTATTTAAACAAAAAAGTCTGATTTTGACTTCATACGGTATCTATACTAATATTATAAAGAGGAAAGATTTGATTGTTTGTTTACTACTGGACTGATTTCTTACCATTTCTCACCACCTTTACTGATTTTTTCACCAATAGAAAGCTACATTATGAGGGAGTGACATAGGCTATAGCTTTTCCCAAAATTCAATGTGGTTCCCACGGGAACGGTCCCGGAACTTCACGCGGACGAAGTCGCGGGCAAAAAAACTAGTGTTGACGACCTCCGTGGCGTAATGGTTACCACGCCAGACCGCCACCCAGGAGGTCCCGGGTTCGATCCCCGGTCGGGTCATGATGAAAAACGAACTTTTTCCGATTGGCCTCGGGTCTTGGATGTTTATCTATATATGTATTTGCTATAAAATATAATATCGTTGAGTTAGTATCCCATAACACAAGTTTCGAACTTACTTTGGGTTTTTTGTTAAATAAAAAGAGTCCAAAAACAACCTATCACACAAAACAGTCAGTAATCACGTCGATATTCTGTGAGAAGGTGTTACTGCCTTGGTGGAACCAGCCCATTTCATAGTAGGTAGGCTCTACCATTCAATCTTCGTACATCCACACTGCAGTTACTTTTTGTGGGGCAACATAATGCAACGATAACATTGGGTAACATCAACTTTTGCAAATTTTAAATAACTTTTTGTTATCGAATGTTGCTCAGTAACACTTGGAAACGTTGCTCCACAAAAAGTAAACGGTTAGTGATCTAATTGAATTTGTGTTTGACTTCAATCATCGACATGCCTTTTGGTTTGTGCCTAAGCCGTAACTAACTCTCAAAGACAGCTTAATGCAGTTGTATACGCTTTTATGACAGCAGTAACGGTTTATTGAACAGATTATGTAATAACATAGATTAATTTACATCAAATAACATATTCGTTACTTTGATTAATGAAATATCTAAACGATTCAACTATCTAATACATAATATTATGAATGGTTATAATGTTTATGTGTGTTACTATGTATTCGCGGGGCTACACTATTTTAAATAAATAAACTCAAGTTATTCACTATTTGTGTCACTGTCTTTCTTGATGAGAATTAAACGAGGTGTGAAAGTGACAAAACATTGTAAGTATAAAATTCTCACTCTCTTAATATTTCAGTATGTTTCATTCTAAAGACATCTTTAAAAAACAAAATTTTTTTTTTTTTTTCAATTAATGATATTAAATATTTGGTAATCATCAATATATTATTTTAGAACCAGTGCAGTAAGTAAGGCGTGATTTTATTAGAAACACGAGCTGTTACCCGCGACTTCGTCCGCGTGAAATGTTCAAATAAGGATAACTCCTTTTCCTGTCATGCAATTTAATAAAAGCCTATATTCTGCTCCAAGCCGAACTCTATCTCCTTGTGAAAACAGAATTAAAATCCGTTTAAAATCAGTAACTTAGAAGATGTGCACGTTCAAACAGACAGACAATAAATAAAAATAAAAAATTCGCTTTTATTACCTTTCTCCAACTGTTCCCTCTCCATTTTTGACAAATATGTTCAATTTACAGACATATCGGGGTCTACTGTTTTATTATATGTATAGATGAAGATGATTAATCATTAAAGTCAAGTAGTAAAACGTCTGACATAGAAGCAAAAAATCTAGGTATTTAAAATAAATCTCTCTCCCTAAGGTTGATCTTGAAAAGATTGCTTTGAGCAATAAGGCCGCCTTGTTGCCAATGCACTAGTCTGTAAGCTGTATTTGTGTTTACCGTATTGTATTTGTTGTGTTCTAATGTTTATAGTCTGTGTGTTGCAAATAAAGCATATTCTATCTATCTATCTATAAATCCGCTAACTCTATGAACTACAGGAAGGTATGTATGGAAAAATCTTTTCTTAATGCGTTGTTAGCTACAAAAGGAATAGAGGGAAAACAGATAAGCAAGAAGTTGGGCTTCTAGATATCTGAATCACTATACATATATACATTGCTGCTTCACGGCGATATTCTGTAAGAGATTGGTAGTGGTCAAGCTAGCCGAATTTATGAAGGCTCTACCAAAAAAAAATTTTGGGGGTAAAACCAGAAGAAACGATTTTTTATTTACATAACAGGTATTTATATGTAGTGTTCCTTATGTAGTCATGCATCGCAATTCATACTACCATAATAGTCTAAAATTATCTTTCATTTGAGCAATTTGAACACTTAATTCCTATTTAGTGCTACATTTTTGCGATACGTAATAAATTCAATGATTTCTCGTGTCCTTAACAAGTGATATGGGTGTAGTATTAACAAATTGAACAAATATCGCCCCACAGCCGTAGCCGGGTCACTTGATAACAGACTGATTTCACTGGAGTCAAGATGATTTGTATCAACATCTTGATTCACAACTGAGATCTCAATGCTATTGTAATAAGCGTCAATGTACAATGCAGAAACGTATATGATTCATTGAAAAATATATTTTTGCTATTAAAACAATTAAGATTTGTTCAAGAACAAGAATTCATTCTTAGTTTTAAAGTATTCGATATATTATTTATTTTAAAATTTAGATATTTTTTTATATATAAGTGTGGTTAGTTAGTCGCCATTGGGACTGTGTATTATAAAATGTAAAATTTGCGTTTGATTAATAATAATTTAATTCAACCAGCTCAAAAAATATCTACACATAACTTATATAATATAGTATAATTTACAATAAAAAAAATCTCTCGTTCCTACCTGTGCGTTAAAAACAATTTAAAATGTGTAGACAAACAAAATAAATATACTCACGTATTCCATTCAAACCCACAACAATACACAGATCGTTAAAAATTCACAAAAACTCACTGGCCACAGTTTCACGGTTTTTCAAACATCGTTTTACAAGTTACACTTTGAACGAGCGAGTGCGCGCGCCCGCTTTGCCCGAACGGTACTATTGCACTGACTGAACTGAACCCTCCCTTGAGAGAGATGTTCGGAAGTTCAGTGCTTTAGAGCCCCTTGTAAAAGCCCATCAGTCGGCACCTACATGATGTATTATACTGGATATAATTTCAAATTTTCACTGAGTTAGTCTGTTGTATTTTGTAAGACGTATGATGACTTACGAGTAAGATAGCTAAGATAGTTGTGGTTTCCCATTATGTAGGATGTATAATGGTATTTGCTACACGTAAATATATTTCGTCAATACCTGAGACTGTGGTAGCAAATCTCGCCAAGCATAATATCGAATAAAAAAAAATGATTTGAATTGAAAAAATAATAATTAGCATTTGGAGCCCGCATTTATACGCTCGCGGAGTTTACCGAAGTGAAGTGAGTTAGGCGCGAATTTAGAAGATAAATAAAAAGTGAACACGAAGTAGGACGAAGAGCCCGTCCACATTCTCGTTTTCGCTAAACTTTGCAAGAGTGTAGAGCCCTGAACAAGGATTATGGCTGCCTTGTTGCAATTAAATAAACACATTTAATTTTTCCACAGAGAGATGACAACAAAAGAACAATGGACATGTTTGGAAATTACTAAAGGTATTTATTATTGCAAATAATTTATTTCTTTATAAATGAGAATTAATACTAATGTAATACTGTACCAGAAAGACTGACCTTTCTGGTTATCAATTTTCTTATAATGGGCGTGGAAAATGTTTTGTTTAAGGAGCGGAAAATTACAGTTATATAGGTTTCATATAATTAAACTTTAGTCAAGAAGAACAATTGATGATTTATTTGACGACCTCCGTGGCGTAATGGTTACCACGCCAGACCGCCACGCAGGAGGTTCGAATCCCGGTCGGGTCATGATGAAAAACGAACTTTTTCTGATTGGCCTCGGGTCTTGGCTGTTTATCTATATATGTATTTGTTATAAAATATAATATCGTTGCGTTAGAATCCCATAACACAGGTTACACAGGTTTCGAACTTACTTTGGGGCTAGCTCAATCTATGTGAATTGTCCCTATATATTTATTAATTTATTTATTAAGCATTCCGATTTTTAAAATTTAACACAAACATTTCCTTTTAATGTTGGATTACTTTTTACATTCGTATGGTGGTTTATACAAACCAACAAAAAAAAACAGTTTCTTTTTATTTTACTGTTTTACCTTTTCATCAATATTTTAAGTATTACTTCTGCCGTGAATAAAAACAAATTTATTTTCTACTATGCATTACACTTAACAGTCCTCTACATTAGAAAAAGGAGGTTGTTTGTCACGGAAAAAATATGGTATTATGTGGCGAATTTACTTTCTATGTACGGAGTCAAAAAATGACGAATTACTTTGCGACAAATGTACACAAAAGAGGTGTGAAAGGGTCAACCCTTCTAGGGTCCTTGTAGATTAATGAGTTACTTATAAATATTTTGTTTTTTTTAAGATATTTAGATTTACACATTTTAGAACCGATGTTATAGTATGTTCAGTTTTCTTGTGGCTGAAATGATGATGAGAAATCAGTTCTCATCATCATCACTAAGTTGATTTATTAACTCGTTGTATCTCATATGTTAGAAATAAACACAACTATCCATTACAAGTTTCATGTGAGTTGGGTAACAGTTTTTTGAACTCGTGTAAGTGGCTGCGGCCTCTTTAACGAGACGACTACACTCGGGCATTGAAGTCTAACTATTCTACTTATACAGGACTCATTTAAGGTAGGTACTTGACATTACATTTAGTCACACGGTGATCGTCCGTCTGATTTAGTGTACACTGAATTATTATTATTATTATAGGAGTGGTAGAGTAGGTATTTTATCAGGGTTCCATTTTTTTCTTTTGCAGAATGCTTGACGACCTCCGTGGCGTAATGGTTACCATGCCTGCCCGCCACCCAGGAGGTCCCGGGTTCGAATCCCGGTCAGGTCATGATGAAAAACGAACTTTTTGTTATTGGACTCGGGTCTTATATTTTTATCTATCGTAATATCAAAAAATCGTTTAACATAGTTTATACATATAGGAGTATATTGCAGTAGGTAGCTACCTATAACTTTTGCATTAGCATCAATCAACATAATGATATACATCCGTATATCTATCGTCACAAACTATATCGTTTATAATACCTATTAGGTCATTATCAAAAATACTTAGTTTCAATTTAAATACATTACACAATATAGAACAAGGATCTATCAAATAAACTCTATCTGTCTGTTACCACACGACTAAACCGCAGAAGCGATTTTGATGAATTTTGGTATAAAGATAGATAAGACCTTGGAAAATAAAACTACTCAAAGTACCAATCCAGAGCAGACGAAGTCTGAAATACCAGCTACCCACGCGGGCGAAGCCGCGGGTACACCTAGTTTTGGTATAAAGATAGATAGGACCTTGGAAAAGAAAATAAACTATATACACAAACTACTAGTACTAATCTTGAGCAGACGAAGTCGCAGGTACCAGCTACCCACGCGGGCGAAGCCACGGTTGCAGCTAGTTATTATTAAACGTGTAATTTCGGGATTCGGAATGATTTGTAATACCTTTTACCGGAAAACCGATATCGCTTACGTGCTTACCTACGTGTTTTGACTGCCATTAGCGAAAAGAAAAGTTTGTTTTTGTGCGATATTTCTATGTTTTTGTCTGTTTATTTGTAACACTCTTATATTTAGTAGAAAACTTGTTATTTTATAAGTGCGTCAGCTATCACTCGGTAAGTAGTAGAGCCTTACCTTCACCGTGATAGTTTATTTTTTAAGTTTCCAGTTTACATGTAGGGAAGGCAGCTCAAAAAATTTTTTTTTATGGTATTTTGTAATACCACATTGTTAGATAGTTAATACCTGTGTTACAATTCGGCGAGCGAAGCCGCGGGCTCAGCTGGTAATAATTAAATTGTAAAAAACATACCACATTTGGTTAAGTAAATTAATAAATGTCGACTATGGTTACCGAAATTGACGCTTGTTTCAACCGATTTCACATGTTCGTTTACGTTAACGAGCAGTTATCTTGGAAATTACCAAGTTTACGGCCTTCGTGTTTTTCAGTTCACTTGTCAAATTAACATAACGTTAAAATTTATAACGGTTCCCTTAAATTCTGACAAACTCGACTTTGATTGCTCACGGAGATTCCCTTTCTATAAAGTGAGTTTATCCCCGCCCGTGCAATATTGATCATTTTTCATAGAAATATAGAAATAGCCAATGTTAATCGTAGTTCAATTGTTTTAAAAACTAGTGGTTTCAAAAAGGCAGAACCAATACACATTTTGACATTGGAAATGTCTTTTCGTTCGCTTCAGTATAGGCTTCGATTTCACGAAAAAGTGCGATCCCCTTATATCTCAGAGAGTTGTGAAGATATGATATTCATGAAAGGCTCAAAAGACGCGTATTCACGAGAGCTGTAAGGTGCAAAAAGAATTATTTGAGAAAGTAAAAAATGAAAAAAGTTATGGCCGAAATTGTGAAAATAAATATCATTTCTTTCCGAATTTTTGATTTTGGCGCTCGATATTTTGGAAATGAAGAATGATATCAAAAATTTGAGAAAAACTCGTCTGGACAATTTAGTCAGCTATAATTTGAGCCTAAAACAAAGATGATCGGGTTAAGAGTTTGCCCTGTAGCTTAACCTTTTTGAACAAAGTCAAAAACGTTGTAGTTTTATTTTATAACCTTTTCCTTATCCCGACTTTATCGTCGCTCATCATCATCATCATATCAACTCATAATCATCCCATTGCTGGGATACGGGTCTCCCTTCAGTCGAAGGTGATTAGAGCGTAGGTACTCTGCCACGCTGCTCCAATGATGGATTGGCAGAGGTCGGTGTTTTCAAACCGCCCTAAGGCCACCGACTTGGCCTAACGACTGTCATCCATCGATAACAGCCGGGACCGACGGCTTAACCCTTTATAGGACATAAGCATCTAGGGTAGATAAAAAAAACTATGTATTTAGATTTTTTTTTAATGTTTTATGTAATGTAAACACGGTGGTAAAAATATTCCCTCTGCCCGTGTGGCTTGAGGTTCTGAGGTCTGCTGAGTACCAGATATATTGGGTAAAATTTCAAATCTTGCTGCCCGCCTAGAACGATCGCGTTGGGATGGGACGACGGAGGACGGAGGGCTAGATGAAAAATCAACAGAAGAACTGCTAGGTTCGACTTTCGAGAGGTATTATGCTGCTAGGTGGATCAGGTGTCGGTGCCATATGATAGGCCTGTCATTAGGCTCGTCATAGTTTTTTAGGATCGTTCAATACAGTATCAAAACCATCATCAGATACATCGGGAAGACAAAATATGTCTTCCAATTCGTTGACTATTTGTAAATCTATATACATATAATAAAACAGTAGACCCCGATATGTCTGAACATATTTGGCAAAAATGGAGAGGGAACAGTTAGAGAAAGGTAACAAAAGCAAAAAAAAATTTTTTTTGTCTGTCTGTTTGAACGCGCACATCTTCTAAATTACTGAATAGATTTTAATGCTGTTTTAACTTAAGGAAGATAGAGCTCGGCTTGGAGCAGAATATAGGTTTTGTCGCATTTAAATCGGATGTCAGGAAAATAAGTTATGGTCATTTAAAGGTCTCTACCCTGACTATGTAAGAAAAAAATTTTTCTCGCACTTACAAACCTGAGACTTGGTACACCATAACTATCGACAACAGACTAAACCGGACCGGACCGAACCGGACCGAACCGAACCGAACCGGACCGAACCGAATCAAACCGGATGTCAGGAATAGAAGTTACCCTCATTTAAATTTTTAACAGCCTAAGAATTTTAAAATTGTCACTCACTGCAGAGTCGGAATCGCCCGATATCTCATAACGACCATTTTTAAATTCAGTAGCACTGTGTATGAAAGTTTTTTTTTACTTGAGTTAACCATTTAAAATTTTGTTCCTCTCAAATTCACTAGATGGCACTGTTAGATTCTGAATCGCACTATGAAAGTTTTTTTAGTATAACTGAGCTGACGATTTCAATTTTAATATAATTTTAATTATTTTACATTAGGTATTTTGATTAGGTACGATAAAATTAAATAAAACACAGCGGCGAGCAAATAGACAATGAGCAATAAAGAACACTGATGTCTCGGGGAAAAACTATAGCAGTAGTAATAGGAGACTGTTAAATCCGTCTATGCTATTATAGTCATAAGTCCAATTCCACACGGGCGAAGCCGCGGGCATAGCTAGTCGTTAAGTATTCTCTACTCCTACTCATTTGCCAGATAGTCTGTAATAAGCAAAAAAGGAAATAGGATTAACGTGGTTCGAGAGTCTCTTCGCGAGTTTTTCAAAAGCACTAATATTCTCACGGTGGCATCTCAGTGCATTCTTGACAGCATCATGTTTGTTCGTAAAAACATTCATGACTATAACCAGGTGTGGATATTCATAATTTCAATACGCGTCACAGAAATAAATTAGCTGCTCCTAAATTCAGGCTTAGGAAAGCGGGCAAGTTATTTATGATTCAAAGTTTGCATTATATATAATAAAATTCCAGAATATATAAAAAAAATTGCCCAATCGATTTAAATAAAATGTCAAAAATTCTTAACCAGTAAAGCGTACTATACTATCAACGAGTATCTAAATGAAAGGTCTCCCTGGCCCCCTTGCAAAGGTGAAATGCTTAAACTTGTCGTGAAAGCCAATAAATGTTCAATAAATTACCTAAATAAAACATTGTGTTCAATATTGTAATATTACACGCGTCGTAGTGTTATCCAAATGGGGCTGTTTTTTATATTATTTACATTTTAATAGATTTAGATTAAATAATTGGTGACAAGGATGTTAATGTGTACGGGCACGTCATACTCGCAAATTGTCCAAACTGGCGGTGGCGTTGTGGGTCGGGTTACTGTTGTTCCCTTCAATATTGTTCATAATATTGTTGATGGTGAGCCCAGTAATGGGGGCTGGCAGGCTGACTCTCACGTCAACTCGAAAATA
The DNA here is from genome assembly GCA_905163395.2 of Endotricha flammealis. NCBI lineage: Eukaryota > Metazoa > Arthropoda > Insecta > Lepidoptera > Pyralidae > Endotricha > Endotricha flammealis. The sequence goes on along the minus strand of LR990870.1, from coordinate 7,329,499 downwards.
CACGAGAACGGTTGCTGCCTTGCGGGCCTGGTCTGCTCCTGTCTTTAACACCGATTTAGCATTTTATATTTTAGATTTAATTTTATGAATGGCACTATTTATTGACCTAATGTTGCATGTACCTAGTTTTAAATTTTATGGTAAAAAAAACACGATATATTTATAAATGCCAAAAAAGACCGTAACAGGTTTTCTTACGCCATTTATTTTACCAGTGGTCATTTTTCTTTTGTTTCCGAAATAGACGTAGTAGTTTATAGAGTAGATTAATCCCACCAAAAACATTTTCATGTAAATGTTGCCAAGACGAGACCATAATGACTCGCATAGTCAAAAAGTTATCAGATCTCATGTAGAGCCAAGCTTCTAACTCTACACGCCCTTTTTTTTTTTTTTTTTTTTATTATAGTGAGAGAAATGCATTACTGCATGCCCCGCCACTTGGGGAAGCGGCGGGGGTATGTCGGGCTCCCCCTCTAATGCCACTTAGGGTATACCGACTAAAACTCTCACTCACTACCACCTTATCCGCCTAGATGAGCAGGGCCACGGGAACTAAGATACTTCCGTGACCCCGCCGGCGGTTGTCCGAAGACCCGTCTACATGGGCTCGGCACTATTGGCGGCGCGCACAGTTGAAATTGGCGCGCCGCTCTGCTCGTGACGAAATCGCGGGTTTTAAGACATTAATAAAATCTAAAGTATAATAGCTACGACATTCAAATTTATGTTTAATGATTGTACTGGTGTCATTATATCTTGAAAATTTTAACTATTTAGCATCATCCAAAACAAAGTTATGAGAGTTCAAAAAAACGACGAAACGTTTCGAGAAAAGATAGGTAGTGCTCGTCTCGTGCGAGATTTATACAAATCATTTATTAAAACTGTATACTCTGACAAGAGAACGTGTTTGTGAAAGCTTATTCTCTAAATAAAGTTTTGAATTTGAATTTGGTCACCCCACGGGCAAAGGGAATATTTTTACACCACAAAAAAAGAGTGTAAGAAAGGCCTCGAAAAACTTATTCCAAATGCAATATACATAAGACATTAAGTTTAATAACAACTTATCTTTCGAAAGTCGCAAAATTTGAAGATGCATAAAGATTTAACAGCAGGTGTCGAAATTCAGTTGTTTTTAAACTTGTATCTGTCACAGATAAAAAAAATATTATGACGTCCGTTCTTTACTCCTAGATAAAAAACAATAATATGAAATCCACAATTTGTTGCCATAGGAATAAATTCGATCACTAGTTTCGTTTTCAAAAAAAATCCAAAAAAATATGATGGGAAATAATATATTCCCGCTGCCTTATAAAGAAAGGGTCGTGCCCACGGGTCGTGCCCTCCGAAGCACGGAGAAGCTCAAGATAACAAAACCTATCCAGACGCTGGCTAGGGTCGATGTTGCTTAACTTGCGTGTTCATATTAGAGTGCGACACACCACACAGCAACGCCATTGAGCTCCTCCGACGCCATCGAGCTCCTCGTCGCTCAGCGACAATATTTTTTCGAATTCCGTAGATTCATTTCCAATGAGCACGATAGTCGTGTGAAGCACGAAATCTGTGAATTTTTTTTTTACACATCCACAACGCAATTAACTTTTGTGGAGCAACACATTGAAACACGATAACATTCGGTAACATTCTTCAACTGTTGCGACTTTTCAATAATTTTATGTTATCGGGTGTAACCACTAACACTTGGAAACGTTGCTCCACCAAAAGTAACTACGGTGTGGATACGGTAAAATTCATTGTCTTTAAAAAAAATAATCAACGTGTATACATTCATACGTTTGAAATAAAAGGATGTCATTTTTAAATAGACATGTGTTTAAAATTATAGTATTATTTACTCATTCGTGAATTCGTGAATGCTGAAACTTGTTGTCGAAACTTTTGTTAAACTATGTGTGTTCTAGACGAGTTACAGCAGTTTGTAAGCAGAATATTCTAAAGACTTGTTGTCTTTAGAATATTCTGAACAAAGGACACGTTTCTAAATGTATGTACGTATTAAAATTAATAATTATGTTGTGCCAATTTTTCTATTATACAGTCACTGCAAAAATTTGAACACGTCTTTTCTCATCAACTTTTGTTTAGAGAATTATACAAAGTAATAATACAAGACGAACTTTCTCTGAGTGGCCTGGGTCTTAGATATTTATCTATAATAAAATGTATTTGTTATAAAATATAGTATTGTTGAATTAGTATCCCATACATAACACAAGTCTCGAACTTACTTTCGGGCTAGCTCATTCTGTGTGATTTGTCCATATATAATTTAAAACTGTACAAATATAAAGAACAACAGGCTCTTGTCGAAAACCGTCCTTGTAATGTTTCTTTCGCCGAGATTTCGATCATTCGACCCCTCGGCGTATCCCTAAAGGTTGTGAGTACGTTATTATTGACACGAAGTGACTCTTCACAGATCAAGGCTTCGTATAAGTACCTCTTCTAGAACCCTATGGGGAGTAATTGAGACACGCTCTTGAAAACCACAAAAAATAATGACATACTTTTTAATAACAGCCTGAACTTTCGAAAGATTTTTTTTGATATTATATTTTAACTGTGTTACAAATAAACGTAGTATAAGTTATACAATGTTTTGTCACTTTCACACTTCATTTAATTCTCATCAAGAAAGACAGTGACACAGCAGTAATTAATTTATATAGGTACTCGTTATACTACGTTTATTTCTAACACAGAATAAAATATTACGCATTATTTTTTTAACTACACTGGGCGTCAAAAATAAGTAGTACAGTTTTAAAATTGCAATTACTCTTAAACTATAGAAGTTAGAGTTTTGAAATAAAAGTCATTTTATAGCAAATTTAACAAATTTTTCTAAAAATAATACTTTATTTAGCATTAGTAAAGTTTTACACTGAAAATTAGGAAAAAACTAAAAAGCTAACCATTTTGAAGGAACTATCAAGAACTTAATTTTTACGTTTTGGGCCTTGTTCCCACTTTAGTAACTTGTGTTGCCGCCTCGGGCTCTGATGACAGCTTGGAGCCGGTTTGGCATGCTGAACACTAAGTTTCGGAGGCGGTGTTGGGGAATATTCACCCATTCTTCTATCAGGGCCTGTTTTAGAGCCCTGAGGGTGGCGGGGGGTGGTCTGAGTCTTCTGACTAGCCTCCCAAGCTCATCCCAGGCGTGTTCAATCGGGTTAAGATCTGGGCTTCTTGATGGCCAAGCCATCAAGCTGATGCCAACCTCCTGAATGTACTCTTGTACGAGATGAGCGGTGTGTGGCCGGGCGTTATCATGCATTAGTATAGCTCCATCACCCATATTTGCTAAATATGGCCCTGCATACTCGTTAAGGATCTCTAATGCATATCTTTCACCAGTCAGAGTGCCATTTTCTATGACCACTGGCTCTGTGCGACCCTCTGAAGAGATGCCAGCCCATACGTGTACAGAGCCCCCGCCGTATTGAACTCTTTCCGAGATGCAACCTTGAATGTATCGCTCACCAGGTCGCCTGTATACTCTCCGCCTTCCATCGGAAGTGAATAAAGAAAACCGAGACTCATCTGTGAACAAAACTCTTGTCCATTCTTCTTCGCCCCATTGTATGTGTTGACGCGCGTAGCGTAGTCTTACTACTCGATGCCCTGTCTCAAGTTTGGGGTCATTTGCTGGCCTGTACGACTTCAGGTTGGCTTCAGCAAGTCTTCTCCTCACTGTACTCTCACTAACGTAGTCTCTTCGGGTCTGAAGAAGCTGTTGCTGGACCTCAACTGCATTAAGGTGACGATTTCTTAACACAGTAGAGACAATTAAGCGGTCTTCTCGGGTACTAGTGCACCTGGGTCTGCCATTACTTGGTCTCTTCGTATCTTCGCTTTACTTGCTGGATCGTTCTTAGAGTTACACCCACCGTTCTTGCAGTACGACGCATACTGATGCCTACTTCGAGAAAAGTTATGATTCTTGCACATTCTTCTGGTGACAGAGGCATGATTAGTAAAGTTTACTCGCTGAAGACACATTTGCTTTTGAATTGCAATTGATCTAACAGCAATAAAGAAAACAATAAAAAACAAAAGTACAAACCAACAGTTTAAAAAAATAGTGTTTTTATTTATTAAGTTTTTTTTCAGTCAATCTTTAAAAAATGATATTTTGCATGAAGTTTTAATTAAATGAAATTAAATTGTCTTTTAACTTTTTTTTATTTCAAAGGTCTAGCTTCTGCAGTTTAGGAGATATTGCAATTTTAAAACTGTACTACTTATTTTTGACGCCCAGTGTAGTTCGAAAATTCTATGCATAAATAACGTGGAAATTGTATACAAGTTCCCCTTTACAACGTAATCAAATTTTGATTAATTTATAAAGGAAATAATAACCATTCATTATTTTATCCATTCTTTTATTATTTTATCATTCATTCTTTTATCCACCGATCCTCAAACGTCATGGCATATTAGTTGGATAATATAACCACGCACAACATCATTAATAGCAAGTCTGGTACGTTTGTAATATTTATTAACCCTCAAGGTAAAGTCAGCATGTTCTTTTAAGATCCAAGCGCAGTTACCCATAAAGATTTGGTTCATAAAGCAGGCGATTGCTCTCCTATCGTTCATTCGTTCCGAGCGAGTGAACTATTCGATCCTAAAACAAGCCATCACCATTTCTATAAGGCTTCATAAAAAATAAGTTAATACTTCCTTTTAGGTATTTGTATATATGTATAAAATTCATTTTATGGAATAACGATAGCGTCATTTCATTTGCTTACGACCTTAACAGAAAGGACGAATTTTGGCTTAGCCGTAAGCGGCGCCGCGCGTCAGGGTCTGCAGCCATGCGATTCTCTAAGCGCAAACGTCGTGACAGCTTTGTTCGCAGCGGCTGTAACAGCGGTGAACGCACGATTGGTATTCTCTTAATCACATTTCTGCGCTGTTCGACAGTAGCGCCGCACGGCTGTAGACGGCGTGACACGGAATTACTTATTTGACATTTCGTGTATGAAATTGGTATTCTGTAAGCAAAACAGCTTTAACTTTGACAACAGCCTCGACGTACGCTTACAATTTTTAATGTCAAATCCAAAAGCTTCCTTTTAGTGGCTGTCGGCAAGGATTTTGTAATAAATTAAATTGTGTGAATTAAGTTTCAAGTGCTAAATATTGGATTTTATTATGAAATATATATAATTATATAAAATATGTAAGTACACACCGTTTTCATTAACTATTTTGTGTACAAACACTTTCCTAAAATTCGGCGTCAACATAAGTTTTTAAGTAAACAGTGGTAGATAAGTTAGTTTTTTTTCACAAATTATTATTTTTACAGGGCTGCAAGAGTCTCGTGTATGTTGTTCCTTTTAGAAGAAGCTAAGAGACAAGACGAGTTACGTAAAAGACGTCAAGGTCGTAGAATACGAAACCTAGTCTCCTAACAACAGACATGGACTACATACGCGCTTTCAGACTCACATAGGAGTTGATAGCCATGTTAGAAGGCGAATTGTGCCGTTAATGCCTGAACAAACACGGCGAGGTGGGCTCAGTCATCACACCAAGATAATCCAAAAAGAAATTCACTTACTTACAGTCTTACCAGTGTCTAGTGTCTATCAAGGTATTTATGTACTAAAACTTTAATAATTTCAATTACAACAATAAAAATCATTTTCTGTTCCAGATACTATGTACGGGAGAGACAGCACGTTTATTAGATACTAGCTGACCCGTGCCCACTTCGTTGGGCATAATGTTAAAAGCCTTTTTATTTTTTGGTTTTTTATATAACCTATGACACTTAGCAATAATGTGGCTTTCTATTGGTGAAAGAATTTTTAAAATCGGTTCAGTAGATCCCGAGATTACCCCTTACAATTTAACAAATACACAAACTTTACCTCTTTATAATATTAGTATAGATGGAAAATATTAGAAGCTTTTGTGGTGTTTTATTGAAAACATTCAAATTTAGGTGGTGGAAGGGTGGTAATTCATATGTTTTCAGGTGATTCCGCCTACGGGCAGAGGTCCTACATGATGACCCCATGCATTAATCCTGAGCCTGGTTCTTCAGAGGAATAGTGTTGACAGAACCATTGGGATTCTAAAGGGCAGATTTAAAAGTCTTCTGGTTCACAGAGATTTGCACTATGATCCAGAAATGGTATCTAAAATTGTCATTGCTTGCTGTGTGTTGCACAATATTTGTAATCGAGCTGGAGTACCATTCTTAGAATTAACAAATAATTTGCAAGAAGAAGAAAGTCGGATTCATCAACTTTTGCGGCGAGGGATTCATCAGGTGGAGCCCGATGCGGTACTATAGGTGCCCTAGAATATGGTCGGACTTGTCGACACCAACTTATAAATATGTTATGGCGGGTAAGGCGGTAAATTTCAAAATAAGTAAAACCACGATATTAAATTTTATTTTTATAAACAGACTTATACTATGACAATAAAAACTAAATAACATTTGAGTATTTATTTTATCCCTACTTACATATAATAAAACAAAGTCCTCCCGCGCATCTGTCTGTCAAAAGACAGACAGATGCGCGGGAGGAGATTTCAAAAGAAATAGATTTTAAAATTTCACCTCCCCCAGGTGGGATTCGAACCCACGACCCCTCGATATCCGGCCGAGTGCTCTAAACACTGAGCTACCGGGAAGGTTAGTAATGGTGGTAAAATTTCTCATTCCTTTTAAAACTGCGTGAGTTGCAGAGCTGTCTGTCGGTCTGTTTATAATTCAAAACAACCCCTCATTAAACACCATTATTACATTGGAGCTCTATCTCTATGTTGTTGAATGGCTTCAATTATCTGTGGCGCGACATTGTCTACAGTGTTGGTGAATCTGCTTCTGGCCTCTGCGATCATGTGGTGTCCCTGTCTGGAGGTGTGGGACTGCAATTTCTTGTTCCTGAAATAACAACAGACATTAAAACAAGCACTAAATTCATATGAATACAGAAAACTATCACTAAAATGTATTTAAATTGTGTAGTTTATATTCCTTTTTGTGGCAGCTTTTTTATCTTTTCAATACTACACATATAACAAAAAGCAAAGAGCTCAATTTAGTACCTATAATGCAAGGGTGCACCGGTTCCCTGGCTAGTGGCTTTTTTGCTGTAAGGAGTACACACATTTAAACACAAACTGCAGCATGTAAACATGTCATTTATTACATACCTTAGCCCACTGTTTCCAATCTTTTATACACCGTTGCCAACACTGTTCAAGACCCTAGCGATTTCTGACCATCCGTTTCACATCCGGGCCCTGACATTGGCTGTACGGGCATGTCCAGTGGTAAGATCAGATCTTGTCTCCATCAGCCCAATCAACTTCTTTGCCTGGGCTAGAGTCCTGTGTTACGAGCCACTGCAAGCAATAAGTTAGGTATATTATAAGGTGTCAGTGAAGTAAGCACGTATGTATTTCATCATCATCATCATCTCAGCTCGTTTCTGCCGACTGTTGAGCATAGGCCTCTTTTAGTAGGTACGCCAACCAACTCGGTCCTGTGCCATTCTCATCTTCGACTTTATGTATTTACTTTCAATATTTTTATTAATTTTTTAAACAACTTTAGTTATGGATAGGTAGGTATTACTTACTTTTGGTTCAATTCACTATGCACTGCACCACAGTATTTATTACACAGTTACCACAACAACGTATTCGCAGGCACGTTAACGCAGAGTGTACAAAATAATGTTCTACATTTCGTAGTAAAAAATTTCAAGTGGCTGGCGTGGGTCGGTCTACCCAAAATTTTATATTTGAATTGGAATTTATTTTTTGTTTACCAATAAACTTTTAGGTTAGGTTATTTGTAGTTAATTTTGACAACCACTCAGACAGTCGGGCGAGTGACATTTTTTTTTCACAAAAGACATTTTATTTTATTTATTTCGTGATAAAAATACATTCAAGTAATTACTACATGTTGCATTTAGGTGAAAATGTGATTATCATAATTTTAATTACAAAGAAATAGCCAATATCTACTAGTCGAGAATTTATCGATTGTGCAAGTACGATTACACCACCGCTCTAGCACAGCCTTGCGAACAGTCATGCGTTCACGCAGCCGAGAGATCGACGATGAGCTAATAGAGCTTAGAGAATACCAAACAAAACGCCGTGACCACAGCGAACGATGTAAAGGCTGTGACATCCGTGATCACAGCCAAGGCGCAGCGACAAACCTTTCGCTTAGAGAATCGCACTACAGGCCGAGCGGCGGGCAGCAGCTGTCGACGCTGTCGTAGCATAGCATCAGGGTCGCGTGCCCTTGAAAAACGCTCGGGCTGCCCCGAGGGCGGCGTCTCGTTGCGTTATTCAAAGATTCAGTAGATTTGTTTTTATCGCCGCCCGCCCCACTCTAAACAGCGTGCTTGTGGCCTGACGAATTATAACCGCATCTTTGTGATACTAGGCAATAAATAATACGTTGCGTCCACAAACGTTTCGCGAATTCGGGCCATTTGTGTGCAATACCCGTTTTTCGAAACCTTACTAATTATGTATAATATGATGAAAACGGCCTAAAATGTCGTGCAACTTAAGTGACAAGTATAATGAACACGCACGTAAAGCAATGGGTGGAATATCAGTTGGTAACATCTGGGCTGTTGTCAAAAGATAACAGTTAGTTTAGTGAAGTTAGTGATATTAAGAAGAGAGGATAATCTAAATCCCTTTTGATTCAAGAAGACGGAGCAAAAGTGGTTGATAAAATAATATAAACACCTATTGAAAACATTGAAAGGAGTTGAGAATCCAGATGCATTGAGTTTTTAAATTTTGATCCAACGCATGTAATTGCATTGAATAATGAATATAGCTATATATTTCAGGAAAAATAAATTCCCAATAAAAACCTCTTGTCTGCGCAAACCTGATGTAAGGGGAAGAATTAAAATAGAGAGGTAATTAATAGTCTAATAAAAAAATATACCTACAATGAAACATAGTAACCTTCTCCTTTTTTGAAGTCGGTTAAAAAGAGATAAAAATATTATATTATGTTTCAGACAAAATCGTTAGAAGTATTAGGTTAATTTTCCTTGTTGGGTCAAAATACGAGATAATTACCACCATTTCCTGTTGGACCAACTATTTATGCACAACTATGTAGTTGGCCCAACAGGAACAATTCGGAAAAAAAAATCCTGCACAACTAAGTTGTGCTTAGTTGTGCTATCCAAAATAAGTATTCCTGTTGGCACAACTTTAGGCGGGGTATAAAATTCCAAAAATTATGACTTAGTAGAGCTACTGAAATCGTGCCGCGGCGGCGCTAATAGAAATTAGCAACGAGATGCTAATCCAATGATTACCTTGTTAAACTGTTTACTTAACCCGGATTCCTAAATACTGTTAATGTTACTTTTTTGTTAAATAAATTTATATTTTTTGAACAAATAATGTAGCATCATCTAGTCCCAAGATAAGTAAGCACCTACTTATGTTAGAGGAACTAGAAAACGTGTTTCTTATTGTACAGTCAGAAGCACGACGAGCCAGGTTACTTGCAGTACAATATTGGCTCAAGAACTTAAGAATGGTACAAAGTCGAATATGTAAAGGTCGACCTGCTCTTGACTGTACATCTTTTTGTTACACTTAGAATAAGATATAAACGTTTATTCAATACGGGTTAGCCATTATGAAATAGCTGTCTCGACCTGAACCACCGTCTCACATAACATCGTCGCGTAGTTCCTACGTTTCGTTTAGTAGTGTATGGATCATGAAGTCCGACTCCATGGTTCCTGTCTTTCTTATAAAGACAGACCAACCCTACTCTTCGCAAGAGTGTCGGGTACCATAGGTTTACAAATTATATACTTCTCCTACTAGTTACATTGTACATTCTATCTTCATGCAATAATCAAACCCGCAACCTAATTTGGTCATAGTAGCCGATATAGCCACTCGATATTATTTAATTTTCCACTTTCATTATTCGTAGAAAAAAAAATACAATTTGAACTGAATTGAGTTATAAACAGTAGTAGGATATTGGGCTTCCTATCCCACTTACCGATAGGAAGTATTCAGACGCACAAACCCATCTCGTTCTGTCGGCGTTCGCCTCCATCACGATGGGTTAGTGCATCTGAACACTTCCTATCGGCAAGTGGGATCGGAAACCCAATATCCTAAAAATTAACGTACCCTATTGAATCGACGGTTGCAGATGGTTGAAAGCAAAAAATCAGATCAGATATACTCATGTCTTACGCAGAAGTGACTTATACATTAGGTTGGCGCGTGAACCCAAAGTGGTTTTTGAAGTCCGATTCGGTCTCGTAACAATTTGTATTTTTCCGTGGGAAGGGTGTTTGCCCGCCGCACAACCCCCATATTGCTGGAGGACCACAACCTACGTTGGTCGGCGAGTCCATCGGACTTAGCCGGGTAGCTAGCTAGGCTGTGCTACCGACCATTCCCCCATCCGCCACCCGGGGGACGCCCCCCTGTGCTGTGAGGTCCAGCACGGGGATTGCTTATCATTATACAATAATGAAAAGTAAAAGTTCAGGTCAGATAGACTCATGTCTTACACAGAAGTTAGCAATAAGCGTTTTTCCATGACCAGATTGGTTCAAAGAACATCTGAACGTTAGGATATCTTAGAAAATGAAATTGAAATATAGGTCCGATTGACTCATGTCCATCTATAGAAAGTTGCTTTTTTTCTATAACCAGATTGGCTCGAAGACATCTAAATTACAATTCCATTTGATTATTCTACTAAGTATATAAAATAATGATAAGTCCAGGTCAGATAGACTCATGTCTTTCACAGAAGTTAGCAATAGCGTTTTTCCATGACCAGATTGGTTCAAAGAACATCTGAACTTTAGAATATCTTAGAAAATGAAATTGAAATATAGGTCCGATTGACTCATGTCTATCTATTGAAAGTAGCTTTTTTCCTATAACCAGATTGGCTCGAAGACATCTAAATTTCAATTTCAATCATTCATAATCATCGGCATACATTTAATGACATTAGCGTGTGGTTGCAAACAATAACTTTAAATTCAGGTCAGATTGACTCACGAACTTCCACAAACTTTGAGATAAACTTATCACACGTTTACTTTCTCATCTGTGACCAAATTGGCTTGAACCTCGTCTAAATTTTAGATTATTGTTTCTATTAAACTTAAATTTGGGTCAAATTGACTTAGATCGTTCCACAAAATTAAGAGATAGATAATGCTCTCAATTTCTGTGGCCAGTTTGGCTCGAAGATCTCCAAATTTAAATTTAATTTAATACAGCTAACAGCTCACGCTAAGGTATGTCACACGCTACCGAGTCTATGAATGAACCAAATGAGTCACAATCCCCTGTACTTATACGCAGCGAGCGAGTAAAGAGCCGTTTCCACAAGATAGTCGTTACTAACATAATTTACTTCTCGTAAAATATAATATACATTTACACTGTTAATAAAGTATCATTGATGTGTAAAAAATACCAAAATTATCATTGAGGTGTAAAAAATAAAAAAAATATGATATATAAGCTTATTTTGTCTTATAATCTTAACCATCAAGTAAATCGGTAAAAAGAAACAAAAAATCCCTGGATGGAAACATATTTATGGGTATATCTGAATGCTACAAACATTGCTTAACTTAATCCATAAGTACCACAATTAAAACGAATTTAATTATATGTGTTTATATTCATCACCTACAGAGTACATAATATACCTACCTATATTATGTAGTCACAGTCCAAAAAAAAAATGAAATGCAGACGATATATAAGATAAAGCTAATTTAAGGTATAAGGTTGATTAATGTAAAGTCTACTTTAGTGTATTATTGCTGACGCGAGATTAAGAGTAATTCTAATGGGTATACACGTTTCAACTAGTCTAAACTGTTTCTCATGAAATCTAAGTCTACACCTTATCAGCATCCTGTTCCTGTTGTTGAATGGTAAAATTATATTACCTATTAGGAATTGGGGATCCGCTTATAAAGTCGACAAACAATCAAAACTAAACATTTATTCGGAGTATACATTCGGAAATATTGTTTTATTTTAATTTTTGTCATCAATGTATATAATGAATAATAACATAAAGAGAATAAATAATAAAATAGCATACCAGTCGGCAAGCGGTATCAGTTCAGTTGGTGTGAGAGCCAGCGTACCCTCCATCATCCTCATCATCAAGATATTCCAGAGGTGTATCACTTGATGGTAAGTATTGAATTGTTACACATTATTTTGAAGAAATGTTCCAACAATAATGTACTACGGAACCTACGTTATTCGGAACGAGTCTTTCTTGAATTAAAATTTATTCATTACCGAACCGAACTTTGGCTTTGTAGCTATGTAATTAAGGTTCAATTTGTAATGATTTTTTTAGCTAAAATAATCATAACAAGAACCCTCAAAATCGGCTTCGGCTTTGTAGCTATGTATTAAGGTTCAATTTGTAATGAAAAAATATATTGCTGAAACTGCATTTATTTTTAATAAAAGGGATTTAATTTAATTAAAAATCCACAGTTGTTGATCAGTCTTTCATAAGGTGAAACACCTGAAAGTCAACGTTCCAAATTACTTATTAACCAACATGTAAGTGAGTATAAAGTTATTATTCATCAATCTGGTGTACCTCTCGCTGTGGCCAAGACACCCTTAGCCGTCAGTACGATCAGTTGCATGAGTCTGTGTAACTGGCAGTGAGTGGACACTAGGGTTGATAGGTCATAACATTGTCAGGGTAAATCCTACGATTTTTCATCACATGTCAAGCAACTACAATCCCATCCAGCATTTTTGATGGGTTTAAAAAATCGACTTCTTCGTGTATCAGTAAAAGTTACATCCTTGACTGTTGTCTAGGTACATATCAAGTCAGTGGTTGTCAGATGATTTAAAAACACTGACACCAGCTAACCCGCAGTTGACTTCTACTAATTACCACAAAAGAAGGAAAAATTTATTGAATTTTAGTGTCTGTCTCACTATTGTATCATACATTAGATTAACTAGAAGTTACTTTGATTAGTTTAAAAAAATATTAATTCTTGGTATGATTTTAGGTCGGACTACGAAACAGATTACTCGAGCAAGGTAGCTAAGAAGCCTAAGGCAACCCCGAAGCGGAAATCTGAAAAAGCTCCGATCGCGACCGGATCCAAAATAAGGTATTTTTTTTGTACAGTTATATCATCGACAATAATAGTAAAAATTTACACAAGCTGTTTTTTTTCAATGCAGTAAGGTCTTTAATTTTATAGAAACATACTATAGTCTCAGGTTCGAATCCTGTTGCGGAAATTATTTTTTCATGAGCTAATAATTTTATCAATAACCCCATATATGTTTGCTGCTCAAACAAGCATTTACGTAGGCTTAGATGTCTCTGTCCTTTATCTCAAAATACATACTTACTGGTGTTATAATTAATGTAAATTAATAAAACCTTTATTTTATTTACAGTAAAAAAACGAGTCGGAACGCTAGTGCGAGAGACCTGTTCCAGTTGGAGGGGGATGTGGAGCATCGTCCCCCACCAACCAAGACGGACCTCCCAAATACCCTGGTGAGCAACGTGGCGAACGGGAAGGTAAAGCGGACGGTAGACATCTCAGGGGAGTTTTACCTGGATGTAAAAGTCTACCACAAAGCAGACATCCTTTCGACGCCTGCGGACCAGCGGTGGAAGAAGGCGTCCGTCACGTTAAAAGTTCAATTGGACAGAGAAACGCCGCAGTGGGACGCGCTGCAGGCGTTTATGTTACGGGCTCACGAGCTCTTTAATGACTCGGAGCCCGTATATTTTAGTGATAAAAATTAATTATTTTTTTCATTTTTATTCATGTTCACATTTGTTGTCTGTCTCACTATTGATTTTTTTACTTAGTAGTAGTACTTAAAGTTTAGTTTTAATTAATTTCTGTTATTTAGTTATGTAATCATATTAAAAAAATAAATTCAAGTAGGTATTTAAGATATTTTGTTAAATATTAATATTAATTGCATTAAATATTTTATTATTAAATTTTTTATATTGGGATATCCTCAAAATGCCTTTTTGCACAGTTTGCAATTTAACTGTTGAGCGCAGTCACTGGACAGGTCACTTACGCAGTACTAAGCACAAAAATAATAATGTTTCATATTTTTGCGATGGTGTTGAGATAATACATTCGGCATTTCGAAATCGCATTGCTTCTTATAGAATTGTAGATATCAATGATAACTACGCACTAGAAACATTTTTGAACAATATTCGAGATAAAGTCAAGATATTAATAGACAAAACTCTTAAGAAACATATTTGTGTAAAAATTAATTTTGAATATTTCGCTTTGTTTTATATGTTTAAAAATGATAATCAAGAGATGAAATCATTTGGCACTAAAAACTATACAATCCATCAGAATTATGATTATAATTTATTAATATCTCAAATCAAAAACACATTAACAAAAAAGATAGAAGAATTCCAGGGCCGTGACAGTGGGTGGACTTTCTTGAGTAGTTCTCATATAGAAGTCAATGTTAACAAATACCAACCTTTGCGCGGCTCGGGTTTTATTGAATTGTCGCCTCCGATTAAATCAAAAAAAGCATGTATAAATATTCACAATAATGATGACTTTTGCTTTCTGTGGTCAGTTGTAGCTGCTTTATATCCAGCTAAGCATCATCCTGAAAGAGTATCATCATACCCTGATTTTCGTAATGTTTTAAATGTAGAAGATATAACTTTCCCATTGGGTTTCTCAGATATTGAGCGGTTTGAAGTAAATAACCCTGATATTTGTATTTATATCTATGGTTTAAAAAATAACACCGTAATAGGACCTCTTTACAAACCGAAAACCTTGAAGGAAAAAGTAATTCATTTACTTTATTTAGAAAGCGGTAATTTATCACATTACTGTCTCATTAAAGATTTGCCTCGTCTTGTTAAAAAACAAATAACGAAGCATCATAGTAAGCTGCACTTATGTAACGCGTGTTTAATGTTTTTTAATTCAAGCGATGATCTTAGTTCTCATAGCTGTGGTGGTATTGCTACTGAATTACCTCCAAAAGGCTCGTTTATTCAATTTGAAAATTATCAAAGAAAGCAGATGGTACCTTTCGTAATATACGCAGACTTTGAAACAATGTTAGAAAGGTACGAATCTTGTGATCCTGATCCATCTAAAGCGAACACTGTGACGCGACAGCGACATGTGCCTGTGGCCTACGCCTATCATATTACGTGTACGATAGACGAAAGCTACAATCGTTACGTTTCTTATCGCGGCTTGGATTGTGTTGCTAATTTCATAAAGTCAATATATAAAGATGCACATAACATTCATAAAATTTTGAAAAATAAAGCTCCCATGATTTATACAGATGACGATGTTTACGATTTCGAAAACGCAGTGACATGTCATATATGTGATCACTTTTTGTTCGGCGACAGAGTTCGGGACCATTGTCACGTGACTGGTAAATATCGCGGCGCAGCTCATAATATTTGCAATTTACAATACAAACTGCCAACGTTTTTACCGGTATTTTTTCATAATTTATCTGGATATGACTGTCATCTTTTTATAAAAGAATTAAGTACAGCTCCCGGACCTATTAAAGTGATACCTAAAACAAAAGAAAACTACATTTCTTTCACAAAATTTATTCCTATAACTACTGAGGAAAGTATGCAGATTCGGTTTGTAGATTCATTCAGGTTTTTAGGAACTAGTTTAGACAAACTGGCTAGTACTATGAAAAAACAGGAGTTTAATCAATTAAAATCTTACTTTCCCGATAAAAAACAATTTAATCTGCTTACACGTAAAGGAGTGTATCCGTACGATTACATGTCTCATTGGAGATGTTATGCAGATACGTGTTTACCTTCTAAAAATAATTTCTTTAACTCATTGACTAACGAAGCAATCACTGATAAGGATTATGAACATGCTCAGTCTGTTTGGGCAGTGTTCAATATTCAAAATATGGGAATGTATACAGATTTGTATCTGAAAACAGACGTTTTGTTGCTTGCAGATATATTTGAAAGTTTTAGAAAAACATGTAAACGTTATTATAATCTAGATCCCGCGTTTTATCTTACAGCACCGAGTCTATCCTTCGATGCTATGCTTTTAAAAACAAAAGTTAAATTAGAATTGATCAGCGATATTGAAATATATAGGATGATACAAAAAGGTCTCAGGGGTGGTGTTTGTATGTGTTCTAAAAGACATGCCAAGGCTAATCATAAATATTTAGAATCTTACGATCCATCCCAACCAAATTCATTTATTATGTATTTAGACAGTAACAATTTATACGGTTACAGTATGTGTCAACCATTGCCGTTTTGTGATTTTAGATTTATGAATAATCAAGAAATTGACGAATTGCAATTGAACGTGAAGGACATTAGCGATACCGCGGAAAACGGATATATTCTTGAAGTAGATTTAATATACCCTGCTATATTACATACTGAGCATAATGACTTTCCATTTTGTCCCGAAAAATGCTTACCACCCGGTGGTAAAAATAAAAAACTTATACCGAATTTATACGATAAATACCATTACGTTATTCATTATGTAAATTTAAAAAAATGCTTACAGCACGGATTGATACTGAGAAGGATCCATCGTGCTATTGTTTTCAAGCAAAGCTGTTATTTAAAGCAATATATTGATCTTAACACTCAGTTACGTCAAAAAGCAGAATCTGCGTTTGAACAAGATTTTTTCAAATTGTTAAACAATAGTATTTTTGGAAAGACTCTAGAAAACACTGAACAAAGAATAGATGTGAAATTGGTAACCAAATGGTGTGATAATAATAACAAAACAAAAAAGGTAACTTGTGCTGAAAAATTGGTAGCTAGCCCTTATTTTCATAGTGCTTCCATATTCTCCGAAGATTTAGTGGCAATTCAAATGAAGCCTTCACGTGTTATTCTCGATAAACCGATATATATAGGATTTGTTGTGTTAGAATTGTCGAAATGTCACATGTATGATTTCCACTATTCTGTAATAAAACCATTTTACGGTGATCAAATTGAATTGTGCTACACTGACACAGATAGTTTAGTTTATAATGTAAATACATATGACTTTTATAGAGATGTTAAATTACACTTTTTGAAATATTTTGATACCAGCAATTATGATTCTGATAATGAATATAATTTACCCGTTATCAACAAGAAGGTTCCAGGTCTTTTCAAAGATGAAATGGGGGGTAAAATTATTAAAGAATTTGTAGGACTGCGCTCAAAGCTTTATTGTATTAAAACATTAAACAAAACCATAAAAAAGGCAAAGGGTATAAGAAAATGTGTTACCACAAATTTGAAATTGAATGATTATAAAAATGTATTGTATAATTGCAACATCATACGGAAAAAAAATTTATTGTTTAAGTCAATAAAACATGAAATATTCACTCAGAGTATAAATAAAGTAGCTCTTTCTAGCAACGATGATAAACGCTTAATATTGTCTGATAAGATATCCACTTTAGCGTGGGGCAATGAAGCTATATTGTAACATCATTTTAATGATTCCTTTATTGTTATACTTAGATGGATACCCCAAATTCCATTAATTGTAATTAAAGTTGTAATAGATAATAAGTACTCTTATTAAGATTAGATTAATTAAAAAACAAAAATACTTAACAATTTTATTATTACAATTACTATATTAAATCAATGTGTAACTATTTACTTATCTTAGTTTGTACATATATTAAGGTTATATTGAATAAATAAATATTATTTTATAATTACTCATACAGGTGTTTTAGTTCAAATTCCGTTGACAAAGCGCATCGCGCACCCAAGCAAGTTCAAACAAGCTCAAACCTGTTCGATGAGGCACCTACTTCCTCAATTCTTTACCGCGCATTAGATCAAATTTCAAGTTATCGCGAATCCCGATGACAATCAATCCTTTATTTTACCGCGCATTAGATCAAATTTCAAGTTATCGCGAATCCCGACGACAATCAATCCTTTATTCTACCGCGCACAGGTGTTTTAGATCAAAATTCAATGTTATTCAATGTTACACATCGAAGAAACACGTTTGAGCCTGTACG